>CM055971.1:54805000-55340000 GCA_029531755.1 Holothuria leucospilota
TTGATGGTTGGTTTTAGCTGTGCTGCAGCAGCCAACAGATGAGTGAGGATGAAGATACCGATAATAGAGAATCATGCACGTAACCCCTAACAATGAAAGAACAACAATACAATACCAGTATTATTTAAAAAGAGAACCATGCTAGGGACACCTAACAATGAAAGAACAACACTAAGATATTGAATCATGCTAGTAAAACTTAGCAATAAAAGAATGTAATCAGATAAGATCAGGGTTGTAAAGCATGAAAAGTTACAAACAATTCCTAATAAACAGTGCTATACTTAAAAATCTCATAAACACCAAAATGGTGCCATGTGTCACAGCTGTTTTCCATCAACAATTTGAAGGATGTGGAAATTCCAACATCAGGGCTATGGCCTGCCACACTGCTTACGAGGGCATTGGCAGCATGAATGCATGATGTATTAGTTTATGCTGAAAACTTTTGTGTGTGTACAGTAGTAGATGCATGTTGCTGAATTCATGTAAGTGATATGGCAGCTTTTAATGAGAATTTCTGCAGGGCCTTTTAAACTTGCACAGAGTGCATAGGTATACCTATCTTGTAAAAGTGATACTTGTAGCCAGTTGTGAAACAACCTCAAGCTGCTTTACATAAATCCTGACATGCAAGAGAATACTGTTTTGGCCTGTGATTTATAGAATTTTAAGTGTTCAAAATGTCTCAACAGCCTCAACTTTTAATGGCTTATCTCACACAGCTCTATGGCTTGTCAGAAAATGTCCTTTAATTTACTTTGGGAAAGACATGGGAACCGTACAAGGTATTCAGTTTCATCCAATGATATTTTTGGTGGCTTTACCAATCTCTTTAAAATGATCGCTACCTCTCTAGTATAAGTACATACCTTGTGCTGAAAAATTGATAAAGCATATCAAATGGCAACAGCCAGATTTTGCTTTAGGCCATCGTATTTCGAGATACCCAAGAACCCAATGGGTGTGTTGATCAGTTACCCAGATTCACTTTTTTGTACCCGGTGTCCAGTGTAAACACAAGACCAAGTCATAGAATTCAAGTAAAAGATACCAAGAGGATGAGGAGGAGGAGGAGCAGCTGGCCATCTTGCAAGGATCCCTGGCAATAGTTTATCATCTATTATCACTATATGGATAGTTATGATGAGGAAACCAGCCACCAATTACCCCTTTCTACTGTACTACAGATAATCCACATTTTGGGAGAGGAGGAAGGTTGTGAGACCAAACTTGTAATGTGAATTATCCTAGTAGTTCTAAGCATTACAATAGATACCTCCGTAAAGTACATTTCTCAGGGGTAATGCAACCTATCCCCATAAGGGCCTCAAGTTCACAATGGCAATGATGCCTCTTAACCCTGCAATACTAAAGATGTACAATACCAGCACGTGTACCCTCTTCAAATCTGAATACCCACATCACTATAACCTACCAGTAAGTCTTCTTTTTTTCTATGTACATGATAAATACTTACCAATGAAGAAACCTCCAAAGACTATAGAGAAACCAATCTCAGTATAGATATCTCTCTCTGCTTCAGGGGAGGAATGCCAGAGCATGAGAAACCCAACATTCTCAACAAAGATAACAGTGTAGAAAACAAAAACACGGTATCGAGAGGTTCCTTCTTTTAAGTTGAAAAAACAAAAAATATAAATGATAGCAATAACAGCATTGAAGAGACGCTCCTCCAGCCAAGTGCTGCTGAAATCTGTCTCTTGAAGAAAAACCCAAAAGAACATAACCAACCAATGGATGCCTGGAGAGAGATGGAGACAAACATCTTGAAGTTTCATAAGTCAAACATTTAGGTTTGCGAGAGCCGAGTCACATCTAAGAAGCAATTACAATAATTGTAATAATGAAGCCGATGTAGTCAGTTCATCGTTCATTCTGTACCCTGTAGTACTGCAAGTTATTTAGGGACAGATTTGATTTAAATGAGGAAGCTTAATTCATCATCCATGCCCTGCAATACTGCAAGTTATTCTATACAGACAGATTTGATTTAATTGAGGAAGCTTTCCCTGCTTTTCACAAATGATGCAAGTTGATCAAAGTCTATACATATCTATGACAAGTCAAAAACCACAAGTAATGAATTGAACCAACATGTGAACATATCATTCTGCAGATTAAGCTTGCCAACTATGCATCCAAGCAACCCTTTATTGGACAATACTTCAATGAATGTTAAAAGTCTGTGGACATTTAACCAAAACAGCTGTTTTGCTCAACAGTTCATTTATGATCCCCTGATACAGATTTGTTGGAATCACTTGAATTCTTCTACCCTTTTCAAGATATACCTCTTCAAAGTTTGACCATTCTTAAGATTTCTCACTTGCTATGCAAAAATTGTGATGTGGAGTGTTGCGAAGGATTTAAATTTATGTTGTTAAATTTTCATAAATTATCTTTTAATTACTTAGGTTCTAGTTTGGCATTTTATGTGGACATTTTCATAGTAGTCAATAGCTACTTCCAACATAAATCCCTAAGGGTATGCCATCATTACAACTGTCCTTGGAATGAATGTTATGACAAACAATAGATAACATAAGATACATCTCTTGACTCCCTCTTTCCAAATCACAAATTTGCATGTGTAGCTCATGCTTGTTCATGATATAAGAGCTAAAACATAATTGTGTTGTAAAAGTGGTCAATATATGATGGATTTTGATGGGAACTGTGACTACTTTAACATTTTTAATGCTTTTTATATCATAAAGGCTGGTATGACATCTACATGTCCTCACACCTTTAATGCTATGGGAGTGTAAACTACTGTACACTCTAAGAACCATGATGATAATTGTAGAAAGCATGGTTATCTTAGAATTACTAAATGGTGATTGTCCCTGCTGCAACTTCAGTGTTCACTGCATTTGCTTTGGACCATTGCTTCCATGTGACTGAAGACTACCTAAATATTGGTCAGCGAATAAACTTTACATGAATTAGGGTGATTGGCAGCTGATGACTTCTTCTACTAGCTGACAATTTGATTATTGTTTTACATCCAACTGCTTCACCAAGGATGCTAATAACAGTTCCCATCTATTGCCATTTCTTTCAAGGTGTTGCTATGTTGTGACTTTCCCTATGGGGTACTGACCACAAGAACATTGAGTACTATATATACTGTACAGCAGAACATTAATTGGTAAAGAATTAAGGTGGTAATGCTCACAGTTAAAGTGAAGGCAACTTTTGTGTGAAAGAGTCTGGGGCAAATTTATAACATTTACTGGGGTAGTATTATTTTTAACAGTATCCACTGCACACTAAACAATTCAATCAACATAAAACAAGAAAGGTACTGTACATGCATGGGTGGAAAAAGATGGGAAGCTGGGAGGCCTCCTTCCTGGTAAATTTGGAGGGAATTTACGGCAACTGGAGGGAACCTTACCTTTTTGGTACATGGCAGTATGAAGAGGATTGTGGAAAATAAGACCCCCTTCCCAGGAAATAAACACTTTTTCCAGTCCTGGGTACATACTGTATCATTGATTATTTTAACTGATCTTTATGGAAACACACACACATGCTCATTAATAAGTACCTCTATGAGAGTCCTTAAGATAAATTTCAAGATTTATCAAATCTTTTACTTTATTCAGTGAAAGATAAGCTTCAAACAAAGAGTATAAACAATAAAATCAAAGGTGCACTTCAAAAGAAACTTATTTTGTGGAATTCAAGTTTACACCAACAGTTTGTATGCATCAAAGATCTATGGTAAAAGTGCTTCCAGCTGGTTACTTGAAAGGTGTAACTTACCTATTACCAAAAACACATAAGCTTTGAAGACAGTTGCAAATAAAACAAGGGCAACTACTCTTGATGAAATCATGCCAATCCTCCAAACAGCTTGTAAGACAACACCAGGCCAGGAAACAACCTTCTTATCTTCACGTACACGTCTGTGAATACGACTGTAAACAGCAATGGCCCAGCACAATGACACCAGGGAAACAGTAGCAGAGATTCCTGTAACCAATAATAAACAAAAGATATAGCAAAAACACATGGCATCAGTGTCATATCATAAGGGGTATCAACTACATCAAAACATAATCTGAAAGATGTATTTGGTATCAGGAGGGGATATGGGGTTGGTGATAAGGGAGTTGGTAGCACAGCGGGAATAAGGAGGTAACAGGGGAACCTTGTTTCCGGGGCATTTTCATCACTCGCGGGAAATTTTTTGCAAAGATAAAAAAGACAGACAGCAAAAAGATGAAAAGAGAGGAAGAAAGAAAGGTGCAAAGAGAAATATGATAAGAAATGAGATGTATCCAGCAACAAAACAACATATGTGAACCATTAAATATGCACATTAAACTATTTTATAACCGCCACTGTCCGGTCTATATACAGTAGGCCTACATGCACTGTACCATGCATCAGTGCCGGGATGTATTGCTCGGTGCAATTTGCCACTCCACTCTAGTGGCTTGTAAACTTAAAGGCTACCTTGAAATGCAAATGCGGGGTCTTTGTAGAAAAATAAATAGTAATCAAACTACAGAATAAAAAAATAAACTATGATGGACATCTGTATTACTGTAACGGTTTTCAGTGCTACAGTATTCCATTGTTTATCGATCTAGAAATAACCAATAAGGTGACAAAAAGGCACTCGCTGTACTCCCAGGGCTGGGATACTGCAAAGGCATGTGGGCATTGACGAAATATTGTTCTCTGATTGGTCAATTGCAGTGATGTTGAAGCAGCATTGTCTTGCATGATACACAGCAAATTTTAACACTGCATGGTGTGGTGGATCATACTAACTGAGACAGCCTTTTTTTTTTTGCTGTGGTCAGCATACAAGGAACTTATTGAGGTCCCAGAGATATGGAATCCTATTTGGAAAAATGCAATTTCTAATATATCAGGTAAATGTGAAATCTTCCACAAATTTTATCATGGCATGGTTTAACATGGGTGGTACACTGGCAATCACTGTAAAACTGGGCCATCAAATCGAGTCAATTGGGTTTTCATTTTTCAAAAAGCTTCAGTTTCTGAGGGGGGCACATCCCCCCCCGTAGACTCCCCTGCTGCATACCGCGGCAGGAAATCCTACTTCATCGGGTTTATGTTCTCAGGAAGTAAACATTTTTTCTGACCATGGTTGGTAGAGGAGGGGATATGGGGTTGTTGATAGTGGATTGACTGAACCTCTGGGTTCATGCAGTAGAACATTAAAACTGACACATCAACAGAACACAGAGAGAGAGAGAAAAACAGAGAGATAAAACAACTAAGGCACAAAATAAACAGCTCCCAGATGTTTGATATAGTTTTTGAAATTACAGACTGAGAAGGCCTGAGCCAATTTTGTGAGTCTGATTGTCACTTTTTGAGAGATGGCAACCCCAGTCACACATGGTTACCCTGTATCTCCACACAATCAATGGTCAGCTTATTAACTTAAAGTTTGTCTAGATGAGGATCCTCATACCCCATACATCGTGTGGTGTGTAATCATGACACTTTCTGCGTTCGTTACTAATTTTTTTGCAGCAATCTAGTCAATCCTCAGAGAATGATGTACAACACAGCAACACTCATTTTTGTGAATGCTAAGTACTGTACTGTAAAGTACATTAACAGTTGCACCATGCTCCAAAAGGTTGACTAGAGTAGCAGTCCAAGTTTGCTTGGCATGGTTAACTGTTGATAAAATACCCAAACTATACACACCTGTATTGAACCCGTCATGAGCAAATGTACTGCCACCCCCAACCCCCACCACATGGGTAGAAAAAGTTGAAAAGCTGGAAGGTTCCTTTCCAGAAATTGTGGGTATTTGGAGGGAAATTTTGGTTATTGGAAGGAAATTTAATTTTTTGTACATGAAATTCAGGAAAATTTGACTCCCTTCCCAGGAAATAAACTTATTTTCCAGTCCTGCCCCACCCCCACATACTACCACCCCTTTCATTATCTTTCTTCTGCTTAATACCTAAGAAAATATGTACAGTAACTAACCATATGCCCATACCTGTAAAAAAGTTTTCTTCATTAGTAGCTATCATGATATAGAGCTGCAAGACAACTTGAGGGGCAGATTCCATAAAAGATTCAAACAATCGCAGCATACAGACATCACTTTGTTGGTGGTAAAGTAGGTCAAAGTCAAGAAGATCTTTGGATTTCTTGGCTTCTAGCCCTGTCTGGAGAACAATAATGTACCTGTAAAGAAAAGCAAGAAATGCATACATGGTCTCTCTATAAATCAGGGTACCAGTAGTCCGACATGAGATCAAACTTTTCAAAATCATCTTTTTTTTTTGATCTAAATTTACACTCATGGTAGAGTATAAGCATTTATTTAAAATATATCTTTACATACAACTTTGTGTACGCAGGAGGGGACTATTTCAAACATACATGCCAGAACTTTAATTGACCAACATACTGTAACAGGGACACCAAAGTACTTTTAGCTTCTCTTAGAAGAATGAAGAAATTCCTAAAATGGTTGAGAATTCATGGCTGAGTATGATGTACCTATGGTCAATTCCACGTGACGAGTGTCACCATTTAGAGATAATTTCAGATCATTCCCCAATTATATTTTAAAGACCAAGAAAGATGAGTCAAATGCTGTAGTGGTTAACAGTAGTCTAGGCTGAAATGTACTCAAATAAGAAAAAAAAAATTTAAGTTAGTATCATACAGCAACTTTATATTGCTCAAAAGGTGTGTGACAGATGTTACATCACAAAATCTGGAAAATTCTGATTAAAAAAGTTCTTGTAAAAGTCTGTGAGTTTACAACATTTACACCAAACTTGAAACTATTTTGGGGGTACAAACATTGAAGTTAATGAACGTAACAAGTTCTAAGAAAAATCATTTATTAATTCTGAGTAACTTTGATTAAAGCAGCGTGACTGGTGTTACAAAAGATGTGACGGGTGTTACAGCATCTGAAAAACACATCTCCCAGCCTAAGTTAATTAGTCATAGTTCTTTGAAGTAATATAAAATCAAGCTGGAAGACCTGGTCATTATATAAAGCACCCTCCTAGAAGTTTGTCCAATGTAATTTTCTGTATAAATTGTTACATTTTCCCAATATATTTTGTACTTCTAGTTAAGTCTTTCAATAGAGCTAAAACATTTTGATTAGCCAATGGTTTAGCACCATCCAGATGATAGTTAAATTTAATATAATCCATTTTAACAAATACTTTATGAGTTATAACAGAAATTTCAAATTCAAAACTATTTCAGTACAGTACCGTATATAAACCAGTGTTCTTCACAAATTTTTGTCGCAGGGGGTAGCCATTATACACATGTGTGTCATCGTTGGTTGAGGGGTTTGATTGTAGAGCTTTCCCTGTTCACTTCATTATTGAGGATAATACGTAACATTTTATTAATTTTTTGAAGATGCTCTTTTGTGCAATTAATCTTTGTAGCTTTAGCCTCTGCGACATTATTAAACATTCCTTTACATCTTACATGATTGTAGTACAGTAGCTAGGACAATAGACAACATTTTCTAGAATGTTGAATATTGTCTGAAGGGGGCGGGCTTCCACAGGGTGCAGTCACTTTTGGGGAGGGGGAAAATTGTCACGATAGGGACATGCCACCCCCTACCACCCATTGTAATAACACTGATGAGCATGGAGATGGGCCACAATTTGAAATCGAAAAAACAACCCATTGATACCTATGACAATCGTCAAATTTAGCTGTGGCATGTGGTGCTACCTCAGTTGCAGCAAATCAGTATACAGACAATTTACTGGTGAGTCAGTGATGTCATTTCAGTAACATGAAGAAACTGATGAATAAAACTGATGTTATGTCTTTAAATTTAGACTTTTCTATTTTGTATTAAAGGCTAATTATCGCAAATAGCATGCTTATTAAGATGGAGATTGTCACTAGTGATACAATATGGAGTGACTGTTTGACAATCAGACTGCACATGACGTAACGCCCGTCACATTTCTGCACTGGGTATAACAAGAGCTTGGCAATTAACTAATTCTCTGTTTTATTGCAGCTGATTAATAAGCAGTCAGTTATGTGTTATGTACTCAGAAAATGTCATGCATTTTTTATGGAATATATGAAATATTTTCAATGGTACTGTAACACCCGTCACACTCATTGTGATGCGTATTTAATACAGACTTTTAATGATCGAAAAAATAAATTTTCTTGGAAATTTTTTGTATAAAACTGATATGATGGCTCCTTTAGAAGATCCACAATAATTTTAAATTAAATGATCATGTTCAGCTTTTAGGCAACTTTTTTGTCAAAAACGTGACGGGTGTTACAGTGTTACTGTACACTTTAAAAATCACACTTGGTTCACCCATGTGAATGCAGAATTCATGAATTCACCCAAAATTCAGAATTCACCCATGTGAATGCAGAATTCATGCCATTTCCCTTAAAAAAATGATGGTGCAGTGACCTCTTGAGGGCAGCTTAATTTTTCCCGTGACAGTGATTTACTGGGAAAAAAAAGTCTGGCCAAGAAACTAGACATACTGTAGTAAAGCAACATTTAAGAACAATCACTTAGCATTTAAACTTTTTTGATTTTTTATGGTTTATTTATGGTTTATGTTTACATGGAATTGACCCTATGACCCTTCATAACAAAAACATGGAAAAAGTTAAAAAGAATTCTCCATTACTTAAAAATGTCAGTTCCATTTTTATCAGCACTTTTTAGAATGTTCAAAGGTCCACAATTTTACATATTTTGTACAAAATTGACTATTTTAACCAGTAAAGGGTATTTGATTAAATTCAAATTTTCCTGTTTGACACCCTTAGGTTGTTAGACTTGCCATTTGGTAAATTATTTTCCATCAAGATATGGGCGTGTTATATTTGCAATATTTGAACTCCATTTGGACTGTTGCATGTAACAGGGACACAAAGAACTTAAAAAGTGTCCCCATTACACCTAACATGTAAATTTTAAAATGATAAGTTAAATTTGTAGAAGATGAGTTTAATAATAAAATACTGTCAAAGACTCCAGTTTCATTGATTTTTGTTGTTCATACATGAAAAATTACCAACAAAGTTGTATGCCTAAACATTGTACAGTATGGTGGCAAAACGTTGTACAGTACTGTATATGGTGGTAACGTCAGAACATCATTGGAATGATATCTGTTTGCATTGACTGGTAATCAGTACTGACATTACAGCACACAAAGTCACACATACTATACTACACACACAGGTGTTACCTGTAGAGAGGGCCCAGCTGGAGTACATGAATGATCCACTTTGCTGGTGACAAATCTTCATCCATCTGATACCACCTGATACTGAAGAACTGAATCACAACTGAAGGCATAATGGTGAACAGAAGAGTTAGAGAACCCCAAGCATTCTCTCCACTTGCAAAGTACTGGCATGTTACTAGGGTGTCTGTAAAAAACAAACAGTATACATACTTACTGGACATTGCTCACCGTAACTCACCGGAGCCCACCGGCAGTAACTGCCGATGGGGTCGTAAAAACTGGGGCAGACAGCCATTTTTGGCTTATGTAGAACCCCCGTCTTTTCCGTAGAATAGGATTGATTATGTTTTTGAATCCATTGACTGCACTGGCGTAGCTATGGGGGGGCTTGGGGGGGCGCACGCCCCCCACCAAAATCCCACGCCCTCCCAGATGCCCCCCCACTGGAAATCAGGGGCATGTAAAAAAAAATACAGTTATTGGCAAATGGGGCTAGGCCCACCAGACCAGTTCTGACTGACTGAGTGGCCAGCACCGTGGTACGAAATAGCAATTTGAAAAGGGTAATGTGAAGAATGACCCCCCCCCCCGTCGTTGCCAGGTTTCCGCGGAGGCGCGGCCTAACTCGGAGTCCTAGCAGACAGTAGCGGCTGTAAAACTGGCAGATTTCTGACTTCGAGACAGTGTTTCCACTTCTCACGACAATCCGTGGATCGAAATTTCCCACGAGATCATCGAGATGTCTTTTTTCAGTTACGATTTCGATTGAGTCGATAAGGAACAATGAAATACGGGGAAGTTCCCGCGCTGGCGCTGGGAGTGCGATTTTCACAGCTCACCCCTCTCCTCCAGTCCTCCTGCCAATGCAATGCATGTTCTATATTGGCTGAGTTCTTGTGCGGGAATCGGAACAAATGAATGTGGGTGAGAAATTATTGCAATACAAAAATGCCTTATTTCGGGAAATGCCGAGCCGACTTGGCGATTTCAGGAAAATTTGGATTCCAGTACGGGAAAAGTGAAATCACGATCACGGTGTGGAGACACGTGCTTCGACTTCGAGATTCGAGAATTGGTGAAGTCAACCCAGCGTGACTGTCTGCACAGAGCGATGCTGATGCTTTCCACTCGATCAAAAATACGGATTTCTAGTTTCTACGAATCATTTGCAACCTCAGTTCCACTAGTGTGCTCACCTTCTGGGATAAAAACATCTGGTCTACTGTTCATAGTGAAACTAGAGTGTATTTTCATTGTGTTCCTTTCATTCGATCTTCTTAGGTGTCTGCATGCAACTTTGGATGTAGTTTGCTTGATAAGATTGAAGTTGCACTGTCCTTTGTTATGGAACTGGAAAGTGGGAACAGTACCATGGTTTACCATTTAAATGTATATATATATATATATATATATATATATATATATATATATATATATATATATATATATATATAGGTAAAAATGAAGTAGTAAATAGTGCTAAAAGTTTGTGAAAAATTCCACGACGTTTCGGGTTTAAACCCTTCATCAGGTGGCAAAAATGCAACTGATCGTTGACACGGCCAAACGTACAATTTAAAAAATACACAATAAAATTGGGCACGGTAAACCTCGGCTAGGAAAACAGACAGTGTTAAGTGGTTACCACAAGTCAAAAAAATGCAGGAATTGCTCCGTTATAACAGTTCAAGTCTAACGTTCAGACCATGTGGGGACAGGGTTCCAAGTTTCATGATTAGGCGGTTTTCGGCAGCTAGGCGGTCATGATCGGAACCTCGACACGAGATGGCCGCCGAAACCATCAAGTCACGGATCGAGCATGTTGACGGGGGATTGAAGTGGGTGGCTACCGGGAAACCTGGGAGGTTCTGTTTGATTGATCTCAGGTGCTCGGTGACTCGGTCAGCAAGACGACGTTTTGTTTCTCCCACGTACAGTATATTACAGCGTTTACATACGAGAACGTATATATATATATATATATATATATATATATCGCTAGATCGACCCGTTAGGCGAAATCGGTATACCGCCAATACAACCGGCGAAGAAAAAAACAAAATACATAAGATTATATTTCCCCTTTTGGTTCTGAGATATATGCACGTTATTTCAATGGCCCGTAAGTCCTTAGTGTTAACGGATACATGCACGTTAGTTGGTGTGGAACTAAGTAATTGCATTAACATTATGTGGTAAATCGGACTTGCGTATAGAGTTACGCATTCCTATCTAAAACAGTGTGTAAAACGTTAAGGCAAAACGATTTTTTCGCCTAAGGGTCGAGTTCTCCCAACAGTCGCGTTTTTTCATACGGTTTTTCAACTGCACGATTCCAAAATCGTGCAGTTGAACGTTATTCATGAAAATGTAAGATATGTTTCAGAGTGAGTAAATATTTATGTTTATTGAGTAGAGTGTATCCATTCCATGTGTAGGCCTATCCATTCCATTATTGTGCAGTTGAACGTTATTCATGAAAATGTAATATATGTTTCAGAGTGAGTAAATATTTGTTTTTTTTTTCTATAGAGTAGAGGTCTTATATATATATATATGTATATATATATATATATACATATATATATATATATATGTATATATGTATATATGTATATATATATATATATATATATATATATATATATATATATATATATATATATATATATATATATATATATATATATATATATATATATATATATATATATATATACACATATACATACATACATATATATATATAAATATTTTTTGTGTTCCTGTCATGCAATCTTCTGCAACTTTTTTATGTAGTTTGATTTGATTTGTTGGATATGGCGGAGGAAATGGAGTTACACTGTCATTTCTTATTTCTTGAAAGATAATAATACACTATTTGATTACCAGTTTGGCTTCAGGAAATGTCATGATACCAGCCACGCACTCCTAGAAACCATAAATTGTATACGTACGCATCTTGACAACGGGGAAAATGTCTTAGGCCTATACCTTGATCTAAAAAAAGCGTTTGACACTGTTGACCACCGCATTCTTCTTCAGAAGTTATATAGTTATGGAATTCGTGGTAAAGCTTACGATGTTATTTCTAGAGCTACCTTTCTGGAAGAAAACAACTCATGTATGTTAACGGTGTTTTATCTAACTATACAAGTATTAATATTGGTGTTCCCCAGGGTTCTGTTCTTGGACCTTTATTTTTCTTGATGTATGTTAATGATATTCGTAATATTGTTCCCAATGAATCTGTTAGACTTTTTGCTGATGACACCAATGTTTTCGTTCATGATAAAGACTGTGTTAAGCTTGTTTGTAAAGCACAAGCCGTTTTAAGTCAACTCAAAACTTGGTTTAACTCCAACAAACTTACCCTCCACCTAGGCAAAACTACCTTTTCGATCTTTCATTCTAATGAAAGTGGTGCTCATACCTGTCCCGATCATTTCACATTAAACGACACTAAAATTTGCAGAACTGCCTGTGCTAAGTATCTAGGATTATTGATTGATGATAAACTCTCGTTCAAAAATCACATCGATGACCTGTGCAACAGCCTCGTTAAATACAACGGCATTTTCTATCGTCTCAGGACCTCGCTTCCCCTAGCAGTTGCTATTCAACTCTATTATTCTCTCGTTTACTCCAAAATATCTTATGGAATTGAAATCTTTGGAGGAGTTAAAGCCTCCATTTTGAGACCCCTCCAAGTCTTACAAAACAGAATTCTTAAAACCATTACTTTTTCACAACGGCGTTACCCTACAGACCAGCTGCATAGTAATCTCGGGATTCTCAAGGTCAGTGATATTCACACTCTTAGGATGTGTACCTTTGTATTCAAGTATGTAAATAGTAAACTGCCTCAGCTTTTTTGTAACATTGTTAACCCTAGGAGGTCTTCACATGTTCCAAACCCAACAAGAAACAATGCACTCTTTTCAGTTACCAGGCACAATTCTAAACATGGGAAACTACTGTTGAATAATTATTGTTACAAAATTTGGAGTGATCTTCCTAATGATATTAAACTTTCCAGATCTTATGCAACTTTTAAGGATAAAGTGAAATCTCTTTTGATAGACAATTACTCTGCCTAAGCTTCATGCCAATTTTACCCCCCTCACCTTTTGCCTTGTTCCGCCTGGTTATATATACTGTTAAGTCTTTCTGTATCATTTTATTATTATTACTTTTCTTTCTTATCTTTCCTTTTCTTACTTTTAAGGTCGCTAGCTACGATAAACATTTTACTGTTTTTCTAGCGTCCAGTTTATAACTCTACATTTCACCATTGCATCTTGTTTTTTAGCTTGCATCTTTGTAAATGTGTTATAAACGAAATAAACTGAACTGAACTGAACTGAACTGAACTGGAAGGTGGGTCTCATACGGTTTACAGAACAGGACTCTCTAGACACTCCGCCTCTACTTCATGTGATTGCGAATGCTGAAATAAAAGCCGGTGTGAATAATTTCCAGTTCTGGCATGGCAGGTTTGAGCGTGATGGATGGATTCTCAAAATGTAGACCGTATTCAAAAAGTCAAAGAGTGGTGTGGCAGTATCCATCATGTCGGTGTGATTATTCTCTATCACATAGGACTAATGAATCATCACTAAAGACTAGTTGTTATAATGTGTATCCATTCCATATCTTGCCAAAATACCTGTATAGGCTGTAGAGGACATGTTTTTATGACATGCGATTTTGAAAATATATTTTTTTAGTATTCCTGTCATTCGGTCTCCTTATACTTTATAGAAGCAACTTTGAATCTAGTTTGCTTGATTTGTTTGGTGTATGTTTGGTGTATGATGGAGTTCAGTGTAATTGGTTAAATTTTCACTGAAAGGTGGGTCATGCGTGGCATGGTTTACCATTTTACCATCAGGACAGGGCACTATAAATAAAAAATCTGTGCCCCTGGAAAAAACTGCTGGCAACCCAGCTGCGTTGACTCAATGAGGGTGACCATGTCACAGAGCAGTGAAAGCGGCAGCGTTATTGACCCTTAGCATACGGCGCTCTCCAGCCGCCGAGGACAGTCCGCATTCGACGTTCAATCTCCCATGCGGCCCTTCATGCATGAGCTGCTGCCCGATTTGGCTCTCCATATAGGCGCCGGGGGCACCCGGGCTTGACGGGGCACAAAGCGACTGGCTGCGCCTGCGCGGGGGCTCAGGGCGTGACGTCATAGGCGGACGCCCGGGTGTCTGGAAACCATCACTTTCATAACTTACGGGCTAATAAGCTTTGCAACATTTTTGGTCAAGCCCCCCCATGAATTTTGTTAGCCCCCCCCCCCCCCATGGAAATTTTCCTGGCTACGCCACTGATTGACTGTCATAGCAGTTACTGCTTCCTGTGGCAAGTTATTCCATTCTGTGATAATTCTCTGACTAAAAAATACTTCCTAATATCCAGTAGTGTTTCTGAAATTTTAGCTGATGTCCTCTGGTTCTACTACTTTCTGACAGATTGAAAAAGATTGACTGATCCACATTTTCTAGTCCCTTAACTATTTTAAAAAGTTCTTCTATCAAGTCTGCTCTAAGTCTACGCATTTCTAGTGAAACTTAGCTAGTTCGCTCAAGCCTTTGATCATAACTTAGAGTAGATAGTTCTGGGATCATTTTTGTAGCACGATGTTGTACTTTCTCAATATTATCTATATCTTTCTGTAGATTAGGGCACCATGCCTGACAGCAGTATTCAAGATGTGGTCTAAGTTCACCGTCTAACTACTACCAGTGACTTACATGTATACAATCTAATTATATTGCTACTACTGTTACAATCATAGGTTCTGTTAATAATACAGTCTACCTTATTAGCAGAGCTTACAGCTTTAGCACACTGTCTACAGTACTGGGACTCAATGATTTATAAATAAGCACACCTAAATCCTTCTCATACTCAATAGCATCAACTTGGACACTGCCTATAAAATAACTAGCCTGAGCATTAAAACGGCCGACGTGAAAACATTTACATTTCTGAGCATTAAAAAGCATTTGCCAATCACAAGACCATTTATACAACATATCCAAGTCCTCTTGCAACTCAGCCACTTTATTCATTGAATGGACATCAGAAAAGACCTTCGTATCATCTGCAAACTTCAGTACTCAATTATTCAAATTGATGTCCAGATCATTATAAATATAAATTGTAAAAAGTGTAGGACCTGACACCGAGCCTTGTGGCACACCACTAGTAACTGGAAGCCAATCAGACATATGACCATTAAGTACTACTCTTTGTAGTAACCTTTTATCCAGCCAATTCTCAATCCAGTCAGCCACTGCTGAACCAATACCATGTGCTTTGACCTTTAAAATAAGTCATTTATGAGATACTTTGTAAAAGGCCTTGCTAAAATCTAAATATACAGCATCTACAGGATGACCTTCATCAACCTTCTGAGTAACATCTTCAAGAAAATAGAGGAGGCTGGTAAGACAAGACCTTTGAGCCATGCTGTGAATCAGATATAATATGATTACCTTCCAGATAACTAACAATACTGTCCTTCAAAATTGGTTCCATCACTTTGCAGACCTGTGAAGTCAAACTGACTGGCCTTTAACTACTGTACTTGGCTGGTTCTTGGGACCCTTTTTATACAAAGGGAACACATTGGCCAGCTTCCAATCAACAGGAATCTGATTACACTGCAAACTCTTGCTAAAAATAATACTTAAAGGCTTGGAAACAACTTTTGCAAGATTCCTTAACACAACAGGATAAATTTATACCATCAGCACCAGGTGCAATATCAGGACATAAATTACACAGTTTCTGGAAGACCACCTCCTGAGAAATATCTATAACATAGATGTATCGAATTTCACGCACTTAATGATATAAATGAATTTTTCTGTAACTGATTTTGAAGAATCTCAAATACACACATATCCAGACTGAGGGAGATGTTAGCCTGAATTGGGAGTAAATTTTCATCAATTTATCTTAAATGTTTTAACAACGTAATCTGCGTTTTTATGTCAACTCAAGCTGCATCACTGACAAGTTGTAAATTGTAAATGTGCCAAATTTCGCGCACCTCAGTAAGTTAACATGATATATTCCGTATTAAAACTCTACTTGCCCTCATACAAGGTACAGAAGACTGACAACACCTTATGCACATGATGACAACATACAGTACACGGTCATGGATGGATAATGTGGAAAGTTAAAATGATGATTTAGAAATGCATCACGATCCACATTAATGAACATTTACCTCAACAGTGGAAAATGACATGAAACCTCACAATTTGGGCAAATGTAAGCAAATAATCATACTCTGAGACCTTTGTGCAGTGATAAACAAGGTGTGAACTACACTAGTATGGTCAGCATCTCTTACTGGTACACTGCCACAGCGCTAATTTCGAATGATGCTTATGGGTGTGCGAAATTTGGAACATCTACTATAGGCTACTACACAATGACTCAATACTATCATTAGGACCATTAACAGCTGGCATGTTGTTCACATTTTCCACAGTAAAGACCCATGAAAAGTACTCATTTAGCAGTCTAGCATTAACATTGTCGTTACGCGGCAGTTGCGATTACCTGCGTTCTCTATCCATTCGGTCTCTCTCACAGAACGCGTAGGCCCATGCATGCAAGGTAAGGCACAGCAGAAGGCAAGTCTGCTTTGCAGATTTGGACTTCGTCATTCGCCAATCGCAACACACATCAGTGTTGTGAATCGCAACTGCCGCGTAGCGCCCGTTGAAGCTGTCCTACCTTGTTAATATATAGTATAGTGTGTATGTATACAAAATGCTCTGAATGCCTGTGCCTACAGGGCTGTGAACTAGCCTACGTACTGTACATGTACAGTAGTATTACTATTAGGCTAGGCCTATGGACAGGCAGTCCTAGTCTTAGCATTAGGCTATATCATATGGTAAACACAGCATAGGCCTAATGTTGTAATGTTGAATAGCCTGGCCTAGGGTAAAATACCCAGTATATATCGGACCGCTTAAAGTGTACCTAAAGTCTAAAATTTCAAAAATATATGTTACAAAGTTTGTAAAATGCATCCAGATGGTCCAACTCCCATCTTCACAGGACATTCCTATGCTGAGATATAAAATGTTGAAGCTTATTCACTCTATTTGAAATGGTAGATTGCGCAATAATTTGTGATGTCATTCTTGTACTACTCAAATTACAGTCTTTGTTTTTCTTTGTTTCTTCGAAAGCCACTGCATCTTGTGCCAAAATGTGATCACTGTCTTACTATTATAGGGTGACTTGGCTTTTAAAGCCCTCTCCCTACAACATGTTATGCAAGTGAACAGTAAATGTTTCAAGGTCATATAAACAAATTAATTTCATAAGGAAACAAAAGCAGGTAATGTGGGTTGTACAAGAAGGGCATCACAAATTATTGCGCAATCCACATTTTCAAATTAAGTGAATAAATTTCAACATTTTATATTTCAGCAACGGAGTACAGTAAGCTATGAAAACGGGAGTTGGATGAATGGAATTCATTTTTCAACCTCTAAAATATATATTCTTGTAATTCTAGACTTTAGGTCCACTTTAAGGACTTTTTGGTTCTGATAGCTGTTTAACAAATGAAATCAAATACTACTTTTAGTAACTTTGTTAACTTTTGTCTGTCCTCTCCATTCCATATGAAAAAGTGAAATAATTTCTCTTATGTTTGAAGGAAGAGGGGCATTAGAAATTCAGACCCTTACAGACCAGAATTCAACCTAGTGTTAGCAGTATTCATTTTTTCAACCCAGAATTTGGCCACAGTGTTGATTACTGTTTATTCACTCCCCTTTATTCTCAGTAATAATTACTTCAAAATAGCATCCCTAATATTCAACTTAGACCAGTGGCGTGTGCAGGATTTCGAAGGTGGGGGGCACAACCTGTGATTCCCCCGACTGACATGGAGGAGTGTGACAAGTGCACCGAAGGTGCACCACGAGCGCGAAGCGCGAGTTTGCACGCGTGGGGTCCAGGCGCCAGCGCCAGGGCCCCTGGCGGGGTCCGGGGCAGAGCCCCGGTGGGGTCCAGGGGGCGAAGCCCCTGGAAGCTCCTGCAATATAAGGTAATAAGACCGCCGTAAATTGGTTCTACAGGCCTTATTGATCAGGTTTCGTTTGTTTCAGATTTTGTTCAATTCGATGTCAATGTCGGAGAGTTCAGGTCATCCAGGCTATGCGTCGTAAACTGCAGTGTGCTACAGTATGTGTCATATGCATTGACAGAACTGTACGTTAAAGATCACTAGGCCAGTCAAGAAGGCTGCTTGAGATGATCGCAAAAGTTAACAGCACTGTTTCATCCTTAAACCTATATTATTTACCATTACAGATGGTTAAAGTGACTAGCGTGAAGGGCGAAGGGAACTTAATGATAGTAGGCCTACCTGCACCATGGGCCAGATATTGATACTGGTAGCATCCTGTCTGATTATTCACTGGAGGGCGATTGGAAGAGCTCTATCCTTTGGTAAACGACCAAAAAATGAAAAATTCTAGACCATATCGGGGATAACATACATTTTATCGAATCACTTGGACTACCCTATGAAATAGCCAAACTTTGGTCCGTGAGTCGCTCACAAACTGACAGTACCGCATGACACACAAAAGAGAAGAACAACAACTAGCTTAGCAACTAAGCGACATGGGATGAGACTTTCGACCTCCACATGAACAATGTTCTCTGCCTACATGCTTCGTAGTAAGGTTGGCAGGACCTGTGCTTTCTAGCAATGTGGGATGGAACTGCTGAAGATCCTGGAGTGACTGTACAGCGCGCGTAGCGCGCCGAAAAATTTGGGTTCTTTTTAGAGAAATTGTCCTCTTTCAGGCGCCGTCGGGGACTGCATACTCTATCGTATCGATTAAGACTCCCCGATGGGGCTCCCTGCCCCCACCTGGCGCCATCCCTGTTGAGTGTTCAGTGTCTCTCCAATCTTTTTCTCTTACCCTAACCCTTAAATCCCCCGACTAAGGGATTTTCCCCCGACTGACTTCGGAAGTGGGGGGGCCAGTGCCCCCCTGGCCCCCCCTTTGAACACGCTACTGACTTAGACCTAATTATTTGTTCCGTCTTTCAAATTTCATTTACATTTAACTTAACATAACAGGTTAAAGGGCAAAGGAGGGCTAAGGCCCCATAAGATGCCCTGAAGTCCATACAGCCTTAACTGAAAACAAAGAACCAACTGACACCAAATGAGCCCAGTACAATTAGATTCTACCACACTTATGGAAGAACTTGTCAATGTTAACCTTAAAGCAGTGCACAGATGTGGAGTTAACTGCCCGCTCAGGCAGACTATTCCACTCGTTAACAACTCTATGAGAAAAGCTGAACTTCCTAATGTCGAGCCTTGCAAAACACTTAACTAGCTTCTTACAGTGGCCTCGAACCCGAGAATCACATTGAACCTTTAAATAATTGCAAGATGACAAAGGATTCCTTTCAGAGAGAAATTTGTACACCTGAAGCATGTCCCCCGGAATCCTTCTCAACTCCAGGGTGGTAAGCCCAAGATGCTTAAGTCTAACATGATAAGGTAGGTGTCTCTGTCTCACCTGAACTTGCTCTAAAAGAAACTTGTCCTTTTCATAGAAGGGACTCCAAGCCTGGGCTGCATAGTCGAGGTGGGGTCTTACCATACAGATTCAGTACAATTTCTTTACTAAAACTACTGAAATTCCTCTTGATCAATCTAAGTACCCTATTAGCCCTAGCAGCAGCAGCTGCACACTATCTAGATGGCTTTAAATCACCTGTAATAACTTCCCCCAGATCCTCAAAAGTCACATCACTCAGAATACTATCATTCATGTTATAAACATAGCTGAAATTTTTAGGACCAAAGTGAAGGACTTTGCATTTATCTGCATTAAAAGACATTTGCCAAGTCTGAGACCATGAAAATAACCTATCCAAGTTTTTTTGCAGTAATGAGGCATCATCCTTATCACTAACCTTCCTATAGAGCTTAGTATCATCAGCGAACTTACTAATTACTAGATGTGAGAGAGCTATCAATATCATTGATGAAAATTAAGAAAAGAAGCGGGCCAAGAACAGAACCCTGTGGAACTCCACTAGTAACTTCTTTCCAAGAAGAGAAATTACCATTAACAACAACTCTCTGAGATCTACCACTGAGCCATGAATTTATCCAGTCAGCACAACTGCCCTTGATGCCTAACCTACAGTATGCAGTTTTAACCATAAGTATACCTAATGGAACTTTATCAAAGGCTTTTTGAAAATCAAGGTAGCCTAAATGACATCAACACTGTGACCAGAATCAAGAGATAAGGAAACATCCTCAAGAAAGCTTAGTAAATTAGTAACGCAAGATCTACTCGGTAAAAAACCATGCTGTGACAGATTGAGTAACCCATTATCTAAAAGATATTTAAGCAAACAATCCTTGATTACAGATTCCATAACTTTGCACACAACACTGGTTAAACTGACCGGCCTATAATTGCAAGGCAAGCTCCGATCCCCCTTTTTAAATATTGGAGTAACATTAGCAATCCGCCAGTCAGCAGGTACAAAGTTTGAATCCAGAAACTTCTGAAAAATAATGCAAAGAGGAACTGAGCAACTGAGCAACTTGTAAAGAAAGGGATTAGGCCAGGCTAATTATGACAGGTCAAATACTGGTAGCCTACTTAGGCCTAACATAAAACTTTGTAGACCAGAACTCAACCTCTGTGTTATATATCATGCCATTCATGGTTGAGTACTAGCATGGTGGTACCATGAGTCGGTCAATTAAGGAAATTTTCACTAAAAACATGCACATAGGGTAGTAATATGTAATTTATACTTATCCATTATTCTCATGAACATGTTTTCTCTTAACCCTGAAAGTTAGAGTGAATTTCATTGGCAAACTTTCAAGGGACTGAGAAATTCCCACCACAAGTTTCAGCCTCCCTTAGGTTGAAGAACGGTACCTTGAGTCGGTCACCCAAACATTAGGAAAGCCCATAAGAGTAATATCAAAATATAATCCGTGAATGATATCACTATTATAAAAACAAATCAAAAGATGATGGAAGGAGACCGTCCCCAGTGATTTGGAGAATTTTTTAAAATAACTTTTTAGGCCATTTAAAGAAGGTCTCAAGCCACCTTTTGGTAACACTAGATGTAGGCTAAGCTAGGTAAATTTCTTCTAAAAATGGGAGTAAATACTTATTTTTGACAGACTTTGAGTTGTTATCATGTTGTGCTGGAGTTTCTTCACTGTCATATGTTTATTTGTTGGCCATAGTATGCCTGTCTTACATACTGTATGCAGTGACCGACTCAAGGTACCGACCGACTCAAGGTACACTCACTATACATAGCACTTTGCAAAGCGGAGCCCAGTAGGCGACCTCCCTACATAATGAAGGGGCCATCACTGGTGACCAGGCTCCATATTGAGTTTATTGTGGTCTTTCTACCTAAGCTCTCAGCCCCCAAAAATATTAAGGCTAAAATATGGAACAAAATCAACAACTTTCATAGGAAAATCTTAACTGACTGTTTAAGAAAAGTGGCTTTTCTTAAAATTATATCCACCTCATGCAATTGGTATAGAAATACATCATGAATTTTGTGGAATGGGCTGTGTTGTGCATACCAGTTGGTAAGAAATGGGTAGCCATTGAAGGTAACATAAGAATATATTTACAATTCTATTATGGGATAGGAATGACGAATAAATAACATTAACAACAGGCGGTCGAATACCGGGTGGCGGTCGGATACTGGGCGTTTTACGGCTAACTTGTTACCTACCTGTCACAAAGTCCACTATTAGTGTCATGATTGAAATAAGGACAACTCCTGCCTCTATCCAGTTAAAAGTTTGCCTTTGGTTGAAGAAATGTTTTTCGCATTCTCTACATGGAGGGATGGTTTCATCCAAAACGGAGATCACCACACCTTTTTCAAACTCCATACTCAAATAGATCGGGTGAAAGCTCTCCCTCTGTTACAAAAATTAACGCGTAGGCTTGGCTACGATAAGTAGGTCAGTTGATTTAGGTGCATAGGCCTATGCTTCAATCGTACGGCCCACGGTAGCTAACGTTAGGCCTAGCTAGCTAGCAAAAACGCCATCGTGAGTTTTGACATTACGTTTAGACTACGGTATAATCACAATAATTCACTGCACAGTGTAATCAGTACCCTACACACAGCTTATAAAGAGTAAGGTAAACGACAGCTTTCCCGTACCGTAAGTGCATTTATAAGTAGCCTAACTCAGTTTGAAAATGTCACCAAACTGCAGCCTCATGAAAGCGCATGCGTAGTTCAATTCTCCGACGATGGAAGTGGACATCACCAACATAGAAGTATCTTCAAAATGTTCAATATGTTCAATATCTTCATAATGTTCAATGTGAATAGAATAGGTCTATATTCAAATTCAGATTAATTTTAAAGTTACCAAATTACAGATAATGCAATGTCAGGCGACTTGCTAATGTCGTTAATGATATCTCGCCCTTAAAATAAAGTGTATTCCCCCCCTTGAAAAGTGGAATGGTAATAATACGGGGGTGGTTAAAGACCATTGCTCTTTCTTGAACCCACAGCCAGTACACAAACTGGGAAAAAAGTTTCGACTGCTACTATAGTACGTACAGAACCAAATTCAATCATGGGAAGTATTCCTATCAAAAACTTCATTCAGAAACTGATCCAGAAATTTTCAGGAAGGGGTGGGTGGAGCACAATTCAAATATTGATGTGAGAACCGCGAGTCACACTTTGAATACTTGAGCCGCCAGAAAATTGCACCAACAGTGTTTAATTACTAACCATTTTTTGGGGAATCCCACGCTTCATGTCTTGCAGGCCATGTTGATAATGCCTTTCATTTATCATTATTTGCCTCCCTGCTTCGATGTAGGTCACAACAACAAGAGTGGTTCTCGTATTTGCCCGACAGGAGGGCCAAGCTCCCGATAGGAGGCCAGCAGCCCGAATCCTCTACATGGGCGACGGTTTGCCGAAAGGACTCGGATGTCGGAAATGTTGGGTTTGAAGAAATTGAAACTTTTTGGGCTTTTGTTAAGAAAAATTGAAAGATTTGTGTTCCTAGTTGGAAGTGGAAAATTTAGGGGTTTTGATAAGAATTTGCCGTAATTTAGAGCCAAATCAAGTAAATAGTCGGGGCTGCTAGCCGTGTTCCTTGACTACGTATCTTATCGTACATATTAAGGCTCCGGGCCCCGGCCGGTCAAATTCAGTGGAAAATTCTTCGAGCGGGGGAAGGGGAACAACCTTCCTCGCCGTCGTCATGGCCCACCTGCCCCCCTCCCCACCACCACCTGACACCAACACTTCACACCAAGAGGGTTTTCCTAGGTCACACTTTACAGACGATTCCATAAAACTGTGTATTTGCGTACTTTTATTGATTGCCAGATGTAAGTTGAAAATTGCATATTCCAGTGATTATGCAAATCTTCCCCAGGAAAACTCCCAGACCATAGACTCTTTTCGAAATAGGAATTACAATGGATTGTGGGATAGATTTTTGGTGTGCATTATTTTTTGCCACAGCAAAATGCCATTGACAAAAACATCGCGTACCAGAACTTATCCCACAAGCCATTGCAATTGCTATTTGGAAAAGGGTCTATGGACATGTCTTTGCGCTTTAAGCCCTGGGAGACTTACTATGGTTACCCTCTCACAAAATGAACCGCTGCTTTTGTAATGCCCTGGATCCTCGCCGGATCCACTTATCAAATCATCACTGAATATATCCCCCCCCCCCTTTTTTTTTTTTGGCCCAGCCTATATACGTTGTCAAACGGGTGGAATTCTGTCTGAATTTGTATCAAGACCTTTCCGGGCTGTCGGCACTTGAGCAATCATTGTCAGCACGGTCGGCAATTTTTGCTACGGACCTCCCCACCACTCTCCCCCATCCAGTGGCGTAGCTAGACTTTTTGCGGGGGCAAGCACCTAAATTTTCCCAATTTTTTTTAAAGTGTAAAGCATTACTGTATAAGGGACGTCCTTCATTTTGCAGTGTAGGTTACAAACATACGGATTACATGTAGGCTAACCGACATACCAAACACATAAGTGACATTATGAAAAATGTGCCCTGGCCGCCAGGGCATGCATAATGTCACTTAATACTTCAAGAGCCGAGTTGTGCACTGATAGTGTTCTTTTGAATCTGAATCATGAAATTGCAAAGCGCGAGAAGCGCGCGAAAATTTTTAGTAGGCTTACACAAAAACCATATGTAATCATAAAGAACAAACAGAAAAACTGTAGAGGTTGTAGACCGTATCGGGAATAACATACATATACCTGGAGTACCCGATGAAATAACCAAACTTTGCTCCGTGAGTCGCTCACCAACTGACCGTACGCATTTAGCACACACAAGGGAGCAGCAACTACAATCTTGGACAAAACTGTTGGAACACCTCCAACCTTTGTACCTTGTACAATATGATGTCCTGCACGATTATGAAACCCTCTTCCCCCAGTACAATGTTGCGCACGATTTACGAAACCCCCGTCCCCCAGTACAATGTTGTGTCCAAACGAAAGCGGTGCATCTCTAATTGACATTATCACCTCCAACATTGTACGGGGGAAGCGGGGTGTTCCAATGAGTTTTGTCCAAGATTGTAGGCTTTGCGATATGGGATGAAATTTACGACCTGTTCATAAACTGTGTACTCTGTCTACATGTACTTGGTAAGGTGGACAGGACTTATGCTATCTAGCTATGTGGAATGGAACCAACGAAGACACTGGAGTGACTACACAGCGCGCGTAGCGCGGCGAAAATCTTGGGTTCATATTAGAAAAATCGTCTTCTTGAAAGCAAAAAAACAGGTAAACTGTCGGGGCGACTACTCGCCGTCAGGGACTGCATACTTTATCGTAAATTTCCGAATTTTTCATTTTCCAGAGTCTCCTCCCTCCATCCACTACCACCACCACAATTTTTTTTTATTATCCTAGCTACTGTATTTATAGAAGTCGTGGCATCCATGCAAAGAAACGGTAAAATTACAGTCAACAAATTCTGTAAGCTTTCGTTACATCGAACGAATTTAGTGAAAGGTATGTGAAGCACTTTCACCTAGTCCCATTAGCGGCTCGCCATAGGGGCACGGGGGGCACTTGCCCCCCCCCCCCCCCCAAAGTTTGCAAAGCATGGTCTTCAGTTTTCCAATTTAAAAAATAATAATAAATAAAACATGTAAATCGAGATGTGTTAGGCCCTCCCTTTTCCTTGACTCGGTTTAAAATTAAAGACGTAAATAACTTTCCAATGCAATGCGAAGGCTAAACATTAATAAAGTGCTTTCAAAACAACATTTTTTCGGCGCGCTTCGCGCCCGTTTTTTTAGTTGCTTGTTTGCTACTATATGTACACAAATGGACCTACCATTAGTGTGAGCTAAGGTTATCAAAACAATTGATCACGTTGTGATATTTGTAATCTGATTAGCTCAGACATCATAATGTCATTTACAGAGGGTAACGGTAATGCTGGAGTTAAAATGCCTGTAATTTTGCAGACACTTCAGAGCTTTCGGTGTCATTAGATACACCGTGTTGATTATCATCCACGACTAAAAGCATTTTTGCCCTGGTGTCACCTGGCCAGATTAGCATAGGTATCTGTCTACAAAAAGTTGTAATGGGCATGTAGCCTAAACGTATTGTGTTTCCCATAGAAGGAGAGGTTTCCCTTCCCTTGTCCAAACTGACAGCACCGTTCGGGCCCATGAGCGGTCTTATGACTGTCAAATGGCATGTTATAAGTAAAAGGTTCTCCACCTCTGTGCTAAAGTATACCGTTTCAGTTCGTTTTAAGTAAACACACCAAACAGTCAATCTAAGCTCAGTGCAGTGAGACTTTTTGGCCTAGCTATTTGTGTAAAGGATGAGACGTCATTCTGAGTTAGGAAAATTCCCCTCCCTCTTTAAAAAAATCGTTTCGGAACGGTACTGAGATCCAACATAATGCTATCATTTCATCGTTTTAAGTGTCTTCAGTGCTCGAAATTTTTGTTAGTTGAAGAAAACAATCCAAAAAGCAACATTTTATAGCTTCTTGGCAAAGCTGAAACATATTGTGACACAATGAAAGAAACAACAAAATATTTAAAGGTGGGGCTCATTTTATACAAATGGATCAAGTCGCTTTGCCCATTTCACCTGCCTCTTACTCCCCCTATGGAGTAGCGATCAGCTGATATGGTTGTATTTTTATTTTTAAAGTGGTCAGCTCATGACTGACTGCCTGCCAAATGGTTTTTGAAAAGCTCTTGAAAACTACATGGGGTATCGCTGAAATAC
Organism: Holothuria leucospilota; assembly: GCA_029531755.1. Classification (NCBI taxonomy): domain Eukaryota; kingdom Metazoa; phylum Echinodermata; class Holothuroidea; order Aspidochirotida; family Holothuriidae; genus Holothuria; species Holothuria leucospilota. The sequence goes on from CM055971.1 coordinate 54,831,643, forward strand.
ATAATAATAACCATACTCCTATTGTACTATCCGGATCTGACCATAGGTATTGCGGGGGGGGGGGGGTCTTCCGAATCTCACTGAATACGGACTTGAGTTTGCCCCCCCCCCAAACAAAATTTCTTAGAGCCCCCCATGCCTAGTCCGGCCTTGTTCTGTTACTAATTGCTTGACTTCCAACATTCTTGAAACTTCACTAAGGTCAACGAATGCCATGGTTGCCCAGGCATGCACGAAGTAATGTTTGCCGAGGAATTCAGTTCTTTCACAGGAAAGTATCTAGGGGGACGTTGAGGACCCCGTCCTCGGGCATGAAAAAAGAAAAATGTAACTGAAGAAGAAAGAGAAATTAAAAGGGAAAATAAAAGCTGAAAAAAATAAAGGCAGTGAAAGAAAAAACAAAGAAAAAAGAAATAAGGAAGGGGTAAAGAAAAAATGAAACAAGGAAGACGGAAAAGTGGTAAAACTGCTGTGTAACCATTGACCGGACCGTCATGTGCATTAACATGGCGATCGTGGAAAAGTTAGTTTATTATCTTCATCACAGAACCTTTTCCATAAAAGGTACCTTTCACATAAAGTCAGTGGAGAAGATAAGGAAGTGCCCATTCGATTTTGACCACAAATTTGAAATGGCCAATTGTTTTTAACTAATATATTTCTGAGGTGGGAGGATAAGGTCTTGCCGAATGTATGATTTATAGAGCTTATTTGATTTTTTGTGTCACACACATAGGCGGGATTACGCGGGGGGGGGGGGGGAGATACTTGAAGAGTATAGGTCAGGAAGGTAATATTAGCAAAAGGGGTTAGGGACTAAAAAGCGCGTTTCAGAATTTTTTTCGTAGTAAGTGTATTAACACTCACCATCTATACCGGTAATGGCTGCGCGTCAAGCGCTCAATATTCTTTTTTTTTGAAAAATGTATAGGCAAATGCGTACTTCCGGCCTTCTACATCATGCTACAAGTTACATTGAAAGATCTCATAGGCCCCTAAAGAGGATGGAGATCTGTTTTTCGGAGAAGTGTTGTGATCAGAATAGTTGCATGTATTATCAACTTAATAATGGTCATGAGAAGGAGTGAAAACCGTGACGAATGCGCGCGGAGCGCGCCGAAATTTTTCATTAAATAAGATAACCATGACAAAACCTGCATTCATGCTCTGCATCGAGACACTCTCAATTCCCCAACACACCTATTTGCCAATCACAAATTCCGTCTTTTTCCTGAGAATTCGTAAACAGCTTTCAACTTTTTCTGTGCTTCTACTGGAGTTGCTACCGGACATGATTGATAATAAGGACAACGTTGAGGTAAGGTTTGATGCGCGCGGAGCGCGTAAAAATTTTGATAGTTTGCGAAGGATTTGCGATAATTCTGATAGTTTGAGAATCACATTTAATAGAAAATTTTTACATTAGATCCATCACTCGGTCGAAAACACACCTTACCCTTCCCCCTACAGAAATCTATAGCTTAAAAGCCTTCTGGGATCATTTTAAAATATTCAAAAAAGAATATTCTGAAATCGATTGGGGGCCTGAACATGCTATCGTACGGAGAAGCGCCGGTACGAGGCATGGGAGGTGCATGACCTTCAGATTTCTGCAGGGGTAGGTAGTGAGGGAGAGAAGTGTTTTCGACTGAGTGATTGATTTATTTTAATCATTTTTTTTATTTGTCACAAATCATTTTAAAACTCAAAGATTACACAAATCCTTTGCAATCTATCAAAATTTCCACACGCTTTTTAGCCTAATTGCTGCGCTTATATATCAATAACGTATCAGCATTTTTCAACGGTGAGGGTTAGCTATTGCTCGTGTGCACAGGTGCGCTTACAGAAGAGAACAGCATTACAAGAATGTGAAGCAATGCATTTCTTTTCGCCTTCCTTTTTACTCTCGTGAAGACATACTTTATGAAAATTGATATCTTTAACGAATTACCAGGTAGCTGACTCGCATTCTAATGGGTAGACACATTTTGGGTGGTAACTGGGAGTTTGTCCATTCTTCAGTCTTCAGTAAAAAAAAACTCCAAAAGGCAAGAATGCCCTCATAGAGTACATAGTCAACAGCTGAGAAGCCAACACAAGGGAGACACAACCACCACAAAAAGTGCAAGAGTGCTAAGTATATATTACAAGACTACAAAACTAGGAAACCACTAAGTACTGAGTGCAAGTAAAAGCAAACGACAAGGGCGCTAATGAGCTGACTGGGTGAGGACCCAAGTGATTGTAGCAGGGTCTCTGATCCAACTAAAAGGGAGGATCCATTTGGAGGTAGCAGCGGAAGGATGAAACAGATGGTTTAATAAGAATTTGTTGGGGAACAGTATTCCACGGTACTACCGTGGCACTGAAGGGACATGCGTCTTCTCTCTCTTCAAACAAGAAAAGTTAGAGAACACGACGAAATTTACTTAATTGTCGTATTCTTTGTAAGAGAACACAACAAAAATTGTTCAACTGTCGTGTTTTTTGTGTCGAGTAACGAGAGAACACGATGAAATTTACCTGATTGTCATATTCTTTGTGAGAGAACACAACAAAAGTTGCTCAATTGTCGCATTTTTGATGTCTAGTAACGAAAGAACACGACGAAATTTACTTGATTGTCATATTCTTTTTGAGAGAACACAACAAAAGTTGCTGAATTGTCGTATTTTTTGTGTCGAGTAACGAGAGAACACGACGAAATTTACTTGATTGCCATATTCTTTGTGAGAGAACACAACAAAAGTTGCTGAATTGTCGTATTTTTTGTGTCGAGTAACGAGAGAACACGACGAAATTTGCTTGATTGTCGTATTCTTTGTGTCGAGTAACGAGAGAACACGACGAAATTTGCTTGATTGTCGTATTCTTTGTGAGAGAACACAACAAAAATTGCTCAATTGTTGTGTCTTTGGCGTCCAGTAACGAGAGAACACGATGAAATTTACTTGATTGTCTTATTCTTTGTGAAAGAACACAACAAAAGTTGCTGAATTGTCGTGCTGTTTGTGTCGAGTAACGAGAGAACACGACGGAATTTGTTTGATTGTCGTATTCTTTGTAAGAGAACACGACAAAATTTGCTCAATTGTCGTGTTTTTGGTGTCGAGTAACGAGAGAACACGACAAAGTTTGCTTACTTTGTCGTGTTCTTTGTGTCAGCTGATTAGAAAATATGACAAAAGTTGGTCCGTTATTGTCGTGTTCTTTGTGTCGAGTAACGAAAGAATACGACGAAATTTGCTTAAATTGTCATGTTCTTTGTGTCGACCAATGAGAAAGCGCGACTGAATTCGTTAACATGTCGCAACTCTGACTGTTAGTTGGTGACAGTGCAAGACGGAATTTACTTAATTGCTTTGCTTGTTGCATCAGGTAATGTTAGAAAATGACGGATTTTACTTAATTGTCCTACTCTAAGTGTCGGCCAATAACAGGATATGACGAAAGTGTTTAATTGTAGTATTTTATTATTCCGTTAATGTGGGAACACTGCAGAATTTGCTTACTTGTATATTTTGCAGTGGCGTAGCCACGGCGGGGGGGGGGGCAGTTACTTACCCCAAACTTCCGTCAGGCCCCCCAAAAATTTCAAGGTTATGTGGTAAATGTCTAAATATCACTGACGGATTAGGCCTGTCATTTAAATCTGTCTTTCTAAATTTTCACGCATTTCAAATTGTCAAATTTTCCTATCTAAACAGGTTAGTAAAATTCTTAGGCTATAACAGGTTTCTGTTTCCAAAATTTACCAGGTTTATGCGTCGACCTCGGAAGTATTTTTCACAACTAGAAATAGATTTCTTTGTTCTCTGTTTATTATAGGCTGAGACATTATGCAGGGCTGACAATTCTAGACGAAAAGACTAGGTAACAAAAACTAGTTACGGGATAGTTACGGCTGCTTGTAAGCGGAATATCTGTACTCAGGGGCGTAAATACGGGGGGGGGGGGGGGGTGGAGGTGTGATACTCCCTCCTGTGAAAATCAAAAGTCGATCTCTGAGCGCCAAAAAGTCGGTCTCAAATCCAGTTCAGTATGCTTTTGTAACAGAAGACCAGACATGAACAACATTTGAAGTCACTGGCGTAGGAAGCTGTTCGAGAGTAGGGGGCTGAACCTTGTTTCGGATCGCCGTCCTGGGGGAGGGGTCTTAGGGTGTCCCCCTTCCCCTTTGGAAAATTTTTTGATATTTGAGGGACCTTAGATGCAATTTGGTGCATCTTTTTGGACAAATTTTAAGGTAAATTACTACAATTTTTTGACATTTTTGTCAATTGTTTTTGAAAATTTTTGGATATTTCAGGGACCTAGATGCAATTTGGTGCACAAATTTTAAGGTACATTACTGTAAATTATGGACATTTTTTACAGAAAATTTCTTACAATTTTTTGGAAAGTTTTTGGATATTTCAAGGACCTTAGATGCAATTTGGTGCATCATATCGGGCAAATTTTAAAGACAAATATTCGTCATCCCAATGTATATTTTTAGTGTGGTGTTATTAAAATTCTCAGTTGGTGACTGCTCTAGGCTTGACATCAAAGTTTGAAAACTCAAAAGATGCAGAGTAGCTTACATTCCAAACAATGCAGAGAGAGAGTGTGTGTGTTTAGATTACACATTATGGCCTTTTGAGCTCATCAGGCTGCCAGGACATGACCTTAAGCAATAAAATAGGTTTGTGTCTCCACAAAGAGGAGCTTTACTTAGTTATGGGAGGAGCTACACGTTGCATAGATGGGAGAACTGGAACTGTTTGGGATGATGAGAATTACCCTTTAATGCAAATTATTGAAATTTTTTGGACATTTTTTTATGGAAATTTTTTAACAATTTCTTTGAAAATTTTTTGGATATTTGCATGAGGGACCTTAGATGCAATTTGGTGCATCATTTTGGACAAATTTTAAGGTAAATTACTGCAAATTTTTGATATTTTTACAGAAGAGACAAATAAGGGGTTTTCGTCCTTGGAAAGTGGAGGGCTGAAGCATACTTCCGCACCCACAATTTTCTCTGGGGGCTGTCACCCCGAGCCCCCCGATTCCTACGCCCTTGTCTGAAGTGCAAAAAAAAACAGAAAAAAGAAGTTCTTCGAAAATTCAGACATGAAAACAACATCTGAAGTACAAAAAAGCAAAAAGAAGAAAAAAAAACGGTCTTAAAATTCGGATCGCACAGCCATGTCAATGGGAGTCGGTCTCCAAGAAATGTAGTTGGTCCCAAAATAGTTCACCCCCTGCGAATTCATGTATATACGCCCCTGGTTACATTGGGTCCCGTTACATAACTCAGCTAGTCCTGACGTTACAAAGTGCACACACAACACATAGTCTAGGCCTACATAACCTTCAGGCGTTGAAAGTAACGTTAGGACTGTATGTAAAATCTAGTAACGGCATAAGGCCTAGCCTAGCGCTTGGCTATACGTATACGAGGACCTCACCTGTTTACACATGTCCCGCAGGTCTTTCCCTGCTCTCCCGATCGGCAAACTTCCTATGCGGTTGTGTCCGTCTAGGGAAACTAATATTTCGGTTCCCGGACAACTCCCACCAGGACAATTCCCATCCGGACAATTGCCCCCGGACAATTCCCACCCGAACAATTCCCACCAGGACAATTGCCAACCCGGACAATTGCCAATCCGGACAACTCCTACCCGGACAATTTCCACCCGGACAACCGCCATCCGGACAATTCCCACCCGGACAACTTGGCAACACGAACAATTACCACTCGGACAATTGCCAACCCGGACAACCGATATGCTATACAGGAAAAACGATACATTATTGGGGGGTAGTTGGTGTGGAAAGTGAACAGCGAGAGGTGTAGGGAGCTTTCAGAATTAGTTATTAGTGAAGCTGTCCTACAGGAAGTAATAACGAGACATTTCCACCAAAGTTTTCCTATGCACAGCGGTATAGCATTAGTATGAGACATCAATTTATATGAAGCTCATGCAAAGCACGCCGAAAAATTTATCGAGAGTTGTGATTCCCTGCACATGGGTAGGGTTTGGGATTGTGTTTGCAAGGACCATGGTGCATTTAATGACTTAAATGATTACTTTCAGTAACCGTTATTTCAAATCTTCAAGTTACAATAGTGTGGCGTGTTGTAGACGCACATGCTTTGAAAGAAAATTTACCATACCAGACAAAGTTTTCAATTGTATTGATCAGTTTCCGAAGAGGATGCGCGTGAAGCGCGCGGGGAAAAATCTTCTCAGCATATTTATGGTGTTTGATATTGATGTTTTCTTTTCATTTAACATTACAAAATTTGATCATGATAGGCTATTGAAAAATTCTTGTATAATTTTGTGATCTCGCTTCCTTTCGCTCATGTTTTTCATTGCTTTTATTATTTATTAAACTCGGGAAAAAGTGGGGGCAAGTGTCCTTCCTTGCCCCGCCTATAAACATGCTTTCTACCCCTTATCTCGTGAACTCACATAGGCCACAGTGCCGTAAATTTTATGTTGTCGCCTTGATCTGAGGCTATGATGTATGCCCTTCCCTTTTAAACGTTTTTCGTTATTATATGTGCAGTCTGGTGACATTTTCTGTAACATTGATGTAGTTTTACATTACATTTTTGGTATGTAGATTAAATGTCACTCCCACAACTACGGAAAAGCTAATTTTTGTGTCGACCACAACAGTGTCAACAGGGACGCCCCTTAGGATTGATGAGTGGGGGATGTTGGACCTTTTCCCGACAAAAATGGTTTCATTCCCGACAAAATATAAGAACGGTTAAGTCATAACCCTCGTTTTAAGGAAATTTGCAAAAAGTACAAGATGTAAACTTTTAGTATAACGGGAGGAAGATAAGCAAACAACGCAGTTAAACGCAGTTTAAACATTTGGCAATGTCAATTTGACCCTGGCGTACTTGTTTTCATTTATCTGCTACAACAGGATGGAAGATTTGGTCATGGAAGTATTAGCCCTAAGTTGGTACTTCCATGGTGGGAGCATAAGATCGTCTTAGGCATAGGGCTCAGTTGCCCACCGTATGGTCCATTTCAGTAATGCCCCTCTGTGGGAGTCCAGAGGGAGAAGCCCCTGGAAACTCAGAAGCATTTACACGATTTCACGCACTGAAATGAAGTGTTTTACTGTCTACAAACGGCTTTGAGTACGCACTACACCAGGGCCGTAGCCTGCGGGTGGGGGGCAACCCTGAGATTTTCATATTGTGAATGAAAGTTGAGAAGAAATACTAAAATGAAGAAAATATTACTGTCGAAATTATAAATTCAAGGCCCTCAAAACTTAGGAAACGGCTTATAAGGGGTCCGTTTCCCCAAATTTTCCCGGAGATGTGTTTTATGCGGGTTTCTCGTCGTGACGTATGAACAATCTTCCTCCTACAAGAAACATCGCTTGGATACACCAGCATATACGATGGCTAAATATTAAAGTCTATGATTACCTATGATTACTATACCTAAACTCGCTGAGCTGGTAAAACAAATTTTTAGTTTTAAGGGCATATTTAAGTAGTCACCGCAAGCTTACTTTGAAACAAAAGCTAAATCTCACAAATGTTCCCTTATTTCACTTCAAGTACGTTCTTGATATGTTAGAACATATCCTAAATATTTCATATTCAAGGTAAACCAAGGAGTTACCCTACACCTGAATTTCACAACTCAGTGAGAAAAATGTTGTAACAGAATCCTCAAAAGCCATTCATAAAATAGGATACCTGGGTACACTCATTCAAATTTGGGTGACTGCATTTTCCCTTTAAATTAAATCTAGCTTTTGTTCTTGAAATTTTGATTTGTTTGCAAGCAAGAACTCTTAAAGAAGAATGTTTAGATGCACCTTTAAGGTCTAAAATGTGTTATCCTCCCATCTGGGAGACTTCTCTACCGAAAATTTTCTTGCATCCTACGCTACGGATACGCGCCAACCGAAAGTTCCCCAGTGGCGTACTAAGAGCGCCAGGGCGAAGCCTCAGCCGGGTACCAGGCTCGTGGGGATGTCACGAAACAGCCGAAATAGTCAGTAAATAATTTCAGGTCATGTTATCAATATCAGTCCAAAGCTTTATCAAAGATAACACCATTTTAGATCTAGGAATACTTAGGACAAAAAAATTCCTCAAGAATAGAGGTGTCATCCCTCTCGTGAGGCAACGTTTCTTTAATTACACCCTAGCAAAATAGAAAAAAATCACAAAATAATAAGGATATCGTAGCATATAATCAATTCAACACTTTAAGAAGCTTTACCAAACATAGTACCATTTTGCATCCAAGCCACCTCACAAAGAGCATACAGTGTTATTCTCTACTCTTAGACAGCACCTCTTGACTTACGCCCAGCCAAAAAAGATAGGAAGAATATTACTAAACAATTACAATCTGTAAAGATATAACACAGTTCAGGGCTTTGCAAACGATAGCACAATTTTGCCCCTAGCCAGGCCTTACATGTATCCCTCACCTCAGCACCCTCCCCAGGATGGCATCCACTCAGAGGTGAAAAGGGAAGGGTCCACCTGGGTGTCAACTATCTGTAGAAACGACACTTGGTGCACCGCTTAGCTCAGGCTAGTTCCATAAACTGTCCCCCCTGGGGATTTCGCCCAGGCTAAGGACCTGTAAATGGACCATGCATAAAATAGCAGTTTGTCTATATCTTTTCGAAAATAGCCAGCGGCGGCGCCAGGAATTTTTAGTTGGGGAGGCTCAGGGGGGGGGGGGGCTGAGCCAATTTTTTGGGTGGCTCATAGCAGTGGCGTGTGTAGGATTTCGAAGGTGGGGGGGGCACAACCTGTGATGATTCCCCCTACTCAGTGGCGTGTGCAGGATTTCAAAGGTGGGGGGGCACAACCTGTGATTCCCCCGACTGACATGGAGGGATGTGACAAGTGCACCGAAGGTGCACCACGAGCGCGAAGCGCGAGTTTGCACGCGTGGGGTCCAGGGGCCCGCGCCAGGGCCCCTGGCGGGGTCCAGGGGCAGAGCCCCGGTGGGGGTCCAGGGGGCGAAGCCCCCGGAAGCTCCTGCAACATAAGGTAATAAGACCGCCCTAAATTGGTTCTAGAGGCCTTATTGATCAGGTTTCGTTTGTTTCAGATTTTGTAAAATTCGATGTCAGTGACGGAGAGTTCAGGTTATCCTCTATGCGTTGAAAGCCGCAGTGTGCTACAGTATGTGTCACATACATTGACAGGTACTACGTTAAAGATCACGAGGCCAGTCAAGAAGGCTGCTTGAGATAATCGCCAAAGTTAACAGCACTGTTTCATCCTTAAACCTATATAGTTTACCATTACAGATGGTTAAAGTGACTAGCGCGAAGGGCGAAGGGAACTTAATGATAGGAGGCCTACCTGCACCATATGAGACAGATATTGATATTGATAGCATCCTGTCTGATTATTTACTGTAGGACAATTGGAAGAGCTCTATCCTTTGGTAAGCGACCAAAAAATGAAAAAAAATCTCTTCTAATATCATTCTGTAGGCTACTTCTAAGTTTTGAGTGCCAGGGATGGGGCCAGGATTTGCCCGACAGGTGGCCAGACGGGCGGAGGCAGCGACCTGAAGCCCCGACAGCCCCGATGCCGACAAGGGGATGGGGAAGATGGATCTGAAGAAAATGTGATCAAGAACATAAAGAAAACAAAAAAGAAAAACTGTAGGGGTTCTAGACCATATCGGGGATAACATACATATTATCGAAACACTTGGACTACCCTATGAAACAGCCAAACTTTGGTCCGTGAGTCGCTCACAAACTGACCGTACCGCATGACACACATTAGAGAACAGTAACTAGGCTTAGCGACATGCGATGAAATTTTCGACCTCCACATGAACAGTGTTCTCTGCCTACATGTTTTGTGGTAAGTTTGGCAGGACATGTGCTTTCTAGCAATGTGAAATGGAACTGCTGAAGATCCTGGAGTACCTATACAGCGCGCGTAGCGCGCCGAAAAATTTGGGTTCTTATTTGAGAAATTGTCCTCCCTCAGTCGCCGTCGGGGACTGCCTGCATACTCTATCGTATGATTAAGACTCCCCGATGGGGCTCCCCGCCCCCACCTGGCGCCATCCCTGTTGAGTGCTCAGTGTCTCTTCAATCCTTTTCTCTTCCCCTAACCCTTAAATCCCCCGACTAAGAGATTTTCCCCCGACTGGCTTCAGAGGTGGGGGGCCAGTGCCCCCCTGGCCCCCCCTTTGAACACGCTACTGCCCCTACTGGCGCTTATTTTGATGACCTTTTTTTTTATTTTTTTGCTTTTGTGCACTTCAATTCTTGGCGACCGACCCACGTCGGCATACTTGTGCTATCCGAATTTTCGAGGACCTTTTTTTTTTTTTTTTTTTGCCTTTTTTCCAAAACAAAAGAAATCGAGGGTCCCTCTCCCCGACGACACCCATTTTTCTGCCCCCACGAGGGCTGGTGTGTGGTTAAGGTTTGAATGCTCAGTGTGTCTGGTGTGTCTCTTCAAACTTTTTCTCTTCCTCGAACCCGTAAATCCCCCGACTGGGTGATTTTCCCCCGACTGACTTCGGAGGTGGGGGGCCTGTGCCGGCCCCCCTTTAAACACGCTACTGGCTTATAGTACTATAATTTCCGCGTTAGCGGCAATCCGAAAGGCACAAATTGTGCCAGAAAAGTTCACTGATACTTTTAATCTTCATTAGTGATATAGAGCGGACCGTAAGGAATGCGCGCGAAGCGCGCCGAAATTTGGTGGTATATTTCATTGCCCAAAAGAAAAACCACATGCAGACTCAGGGAGTAGTGCTTGGATTTGTCGACATGGGGGCCAAGCGGAGGGGAGGGGGTTAATGGTAGGGCTAGCGCTGATGGCTGACAAATTTTTAGGGCCATTAAAAATTCCACTTAATAAAATTGTTTTAATGAGTGTTTTAAATTTCCAATTTGCTTATTTCAGTTGGGGGGGCTAATGGGGGGGGGGCTGACCACTTTTTTGGGGAGGCTAAAGCCCCCAAGCCCCCACGCCCCCCCCCCCCCCTTGGCGCCGCCGCTGAAAATAGCATATATATGGACCAACCACTGGGGGGATTTCTTCAAGACTGATGTTTAAAGGAGGGTCAATAGAGTTCCACAGTGGGGAGTTTCATAACGTTTTAACCGGAGTTTTGCAATACTTATACTCACTTTGTTCTATGGGTAGTCTTAATAGGTTAACAAGAGTACAAGATGAATGCGCTCGAAGAGTCCCGAAAAATAACACCTTTGCGAACATTTTAGTAATGTTTGCCTTCATTTAACAAAGCAATTAACTATCTACAGATTGCACTGAATACGCACTTTACAGACGTAAAAACTGGAATAAGCCCTGTTGTTTCATAATAGACAGGACTAACTGCCATTCCATTTCTTTACTGATGCATCTTTGAGAGTTGGGAGCTAAAATGGGCAATCACGGAGGTTACACGAAGTTTTGCAATAATCCAAAGCACGCTCCGTCCTTTTTAATCTTTTAATTGGAAATGTAGCCGATATAAAGGATAAGGGCCAGCGCGCCGAAAAATGGGATTTTAAGGGATTTTACTAACGTTTTTAGGCACCTGCGGCCGGATTTCATCTGTGGGTTTACTATACAATATTTTCCAAAACTGATGAAACTGTTACGTTTGCTGCCACGGCATACGTATCCGCATCCGCAAGATCGCATTTGCACAGTGCACACACACACACACACACACACACACACACACACACACACACCACAGGATATAGGCCCAACACGATTTAAGTAGAAAGCCAACTCACACTGCACTGACCCATCTCCAACCGGACGGCAAAACCAGTCGCGTTCTTGGCAGACGAGTCGGTTAATTGTGTTCCAAATTTTGTTTTCTACCATAGGCTTTCGATCCCGATTGGAATCCGAGAGTCACGCCCACATGCAGACATGACAAATATCAAACTGTTTGGTAGTCCCAGTGGAGTCGAGGGTGGGGATGGGAGTCGCGTCGCAGTTGAGTAAAGTCGTGGTAGTGTGCAGCTGTTATCGACCCAACGACGACCCATTTTGTTATGAAATGACCAACGAAGGATTTGCGAAATCAAACGATGGTTGCAGAAAGTCATTATGCTCGTCTTCATGTGTGATTGATGAAAAGTAGACTGATATCAATCCCGACAGTGTGGTGCGTGATTAACCTACAATCCGACTGCCACCCGACGCAACTGACCACGAATACTTATAACCTACAACCCATCCCGGACGAGCACTCAGATTGAGCTGAATCGTATTCCAAATGGCTTTTATATCACAGTGTCGGGCATGGTGTCAATTTCATGGCAGACAATTATATTCAATTATATACTGTAGCCTACTACTATTTTCCCAACAGTCTGGATTTCGTCACAGGGGGATGGCTTCCCGAATATTGTAGTAGGAATCACCGACAAAGAACCCTCGACATGTGGTATATTTTCTAGAAATATATAATAATTTCCCGACAAACAGAATAGTTTCCCAACACAGTTAGATCGGGGGGGGGGGGGGTGCGTCTCTGGTTAAATGTATCCAAAGCAATGCGTCTCTCTAATTGTCTGCCATGAAATTGACACCATCGGGATGCGTCTCTGGTTAAATGTATCCAAAGCAATGTATTCACCGGACAATAATTCACTTAAGTAAAACGTTTTGCTCATAAATTTCCCGACATATTTGTAGAGCTAACAGATTTTTTCTGACAATGTAAATAAATTGCAAAACAAAGTGGCAATTTCATTTTTTTCCGACGGACTGCAAACATTTCCGGCAGACCGAACTTTGAACATGTCTGGGGGTGTAACACCCCTACAACACCTGTCAAGGGCGGCGAGTTGTTCTCAATATTGGGGACATGACCCCATTTTCGAATAAATTAGTGTGTGAAAAATCAAAGTCAATAGGCAATTTCTCAAATATAGAGGAGGACATGTCCCCCACCCCCCCCCCGATCGCCGACCATGCCTCCGGTAATGACGCCCCTGAGTGTCAACGCAAGAAGCTTATTAGCGCTGATCGTAACTTGCTTCCAGGTTATGAGACACGTCTACAGGGGTTTAGCGTAATACAGGTGTGTGCACTGCCCAGTGCATCACGTAGCTTAGGCATTAACATCCGTTATTTAGATGGGCCGATCCAGTCTTTTGAAGTGGGGTTAGTCATTCGTTATAGGACGAGCCCTTACATAAGAGCCTGTCTGTGGTAGAGGTCAAATTCAGAAAAAAAAACCTTTTTATGCGATTTTCCAGGTTCTGAGGACTTTCAAATTACAATCAAGGTATAATGATCTTTTTAAGGAGACCAATTTCAATTTAGGGTGTGGAAATTAAGGAGGGCAGCTTCCCTACAGGCTACCATTTTAATAAGCCTAGGATGTACAAGAAAAGAGCAAATGTACAAAAGTATAACGTAACCTTCTACATCGAAGAAACTCAGGTCAAAATACGAAGCGAGTGATTTTGGTATTATGACGTAATTATACGTACTATGATAGAATAAGAATAAATGTCCGTATGGAATAAGCCTATGTTAAATTTGCAGACAGTAGGCCTGTCTGCATTGCCAAGGGTAGGTAACATACAAGAAGTACCACCCATATAGTTCAAAATGTGGTTCGATTTCAAAGGGGGGTTCATTTTCAAAAGCGGACTGGGTTCGTCTGAAACACTAGAACCTAACCCCCCCCCCCCTCCGTCCCCTGCGCACGAGCTTGAGTTCGGCAAAGCAATCCACTGTTTTAAAGAGTTCTCTAGAGCAATCGCCTATGAGTTAAAGGGCTTATTTATCTTTGGTTGCCATTTTCAAGTTCTATGAAAATGTAGCTTGCATTTTATGTCACACAGTAAAGTGCAATTTTACAGGGTGAATTGTCCTTGCCATTGTTCTGGGCAATTGGGAGCCATTCGGGATGGAAAATCGTAGGGGTGGAAACTCTTCTAGATGTAAATTGCCAGGCCCGTAGCCAGGCCGGGGCACGGGGGGCATGCCCGCCCGTGCGGACCACTGTGCCCCACCATATGGAAAATCGATCGAAAATAAAATTTTAATACCGTGTAAACGATGGCTCTGGTATTACACCAGGCGATTTTTGACTAAAAATGATCCCAAAAGTCGTTAAATAATGAACGTATTTTGCTTTCCGTAACATTTTTGTTATACAATTACAAAAATTTTCGCGCGCTACGCGCGCTTTCATCTTCAGTTACATATGGCGTTAACATCGGTTTCAGATATGTTGGCTTTACATAAAGGTAAAGGCCCCACAATTAGCCTATTGTTCTTTCGTGTAGGTGTGATTCCCGGAAAAACACAAAATTGAATCCATGAGAAGTTCTATCCTCTTTCTCTTATGATCAGGAAGATTCTTAATTCAGACTCAACATCATGATTAACATATTTTGTAAGAAACGTAAAGTGTCTAAATGTCCAGGGGTGGTGGAAGGTCGCCCCGCGACCAGTCGCCAGGCGTCTTGGTTTTGCTCTTAAAGACAGACACACATCACCCCACATACATTTTGGTTGAGAGAAAGCAAACTTCTCAATTGGTCAGTGGTGAATGCTCTTTGACTGACATCAAAGTCAAAAGATGCAGAGTAGCTCACACTACACAGCATGTGCAAAGAATGTTGTGATTACATATTATGGCTTTGTATGCCCATCAGGATATGACCTTAAGCAGCAAACTAGGTTTTTGTCTGCACAAGGGTGTCTGCTCAAGAAGGGGCCCAATACAGTTTTGGAAGGAGTAACTTAATCGGAAGAACTGGAACTGTCTAGGACGAGAAGGGCAGATTCTTCCATAGAAACCCAAAGTTTCTAATTTTTCTTAATAAGAATCAAATGTTTTTAATTTTTCATCAACAGAATCCCAAATTTTTCGTCGCGCGCCAAAAATTTCGCTTTCGGCATATCCTTTCTGTAACCCATTGCTTCTAGCGGGACTTCGGGTGGATGGACCCCTTAGAGGAGCTTCGTCCCGTCGTCGGGCTTATCTTTTCATCAGCTTTTGCTGAGTCTGTATGCAGGTTTTACCGTGGTAACAATTTTCCTGCAAAATTTCGGCCTTCGGGATTTAATCGTACCCAAATGTATTCCAAAATTTATTTTTTCTGTTCATGCAAAATTTCGTTCAAAGTAGAAATACGATAATGACCGTCTGAATTGTGAACTGTGAAGAGATTGGTGTGCTCTCACTGTCATTCAAAGTCCTGCTCAAAGCTCCATGTTAGTGTTCCCATTTTGTTATTTCCTCAGACATTTGGGGAATTTCCCTCTGGGTCCTAGCAAAATCATACTGGACCACACCAAGACTGCCTAATGGCAGCTCCTGTTCCCCTCGCCGTTCGAAAATTACTCAACTCTTCACCTGCGCTTGCAAAGCTGAAGAAGCATCGTCGTGATCATAGTCTTGTTCCCTTCACTTGTGGAGGCTTTCCACGTCTTTGTATTGCCAAAGGAGACGAAAATGTCCATCACAAGACTGAAATTTTTGCGCGCTTCGCGCGTATGTGCACACGTAAAACCGATACCTTTCAGCTGTCTGTGGTAAGCTTGAGATATCATCCCCTGTAGTTCTCGCAAACTGTATTATATCGTGGCTCTACTGTCTACAAACATAATTATCTTCTTCGGGGCCCCCCCCCCCCCCTGTGAGGTGCCGATGCCCCCTATCTAAGAATTCCTGGCTACGGGCCTGTAAATTGCCCGGAGGGTATTGTTCGGGTGGGAATTGTCCCGGTTGTAAATTGTCCGGAGTGGGAATTGTCCGGGTGGCAATTGTCCGGGTTAGCAATTGTCCGGAATGGGAATTGTCCGGGTGGCAATTGTCCGGGTTGGCAATTGTCCGGGTTGGCAATTGTCCGGGGGGAATGGTCCGGTCACGAATATGTCCACATCTTCTTTGACACTTTTTCGTCCTCAGACGAAGACATGATCGATTGGCCAGACTGCTCTTGGCCGGAATTGTAAGAAAGAATAGTATCTAGTATATCGCTGGCGGCGAGTACTCGAGTAGCCGTTCAACTCCAAGTAGGTAATTTAAGTAGGCCGAACTTAGCTTAGTGCACGCCCCTGCGCTAGTGCTGCGTATCATATCCATTATTCGAATCATAAAACACGACAATAAGTGGATTTCGTCATGTTTTCTCATACTCTGAAACATAAAATACGACAAATAAGAAAATTCCGTCGTATTCTCCTATTTTACATTACAAAGGTTACTACAATTTAAAAAAAATTCGCTGTATTCTCCCATTACGAGACACATACAACATGATATTTAACCAATTTCTTTTTGTTCTCACAATAATCAATACTTGAGACACGACAATTTAGCCAATTTCGTCATGTTTTCACATTACTTAAAACTTTAAATACTACGATTACGCCAATTTTGTCATGTTCTCACAACGCCCAAAACTAAAAACACGGCAATTAAGCCAATTTCGTCATGTTCTCACAGTTGCCAATACTTAAAACATGACATTTTTGACAATTTCGTCATCTTCTCACATCATTAAAAGCTTAAAACACGACAAATAAGCCAATTTTGTCATGTTCACACAGTTGCCAATAGTTGAAAAGGACATTTTAGGCATTTTCGTCACCTTCTCACATTTAGTAAAAACTTTAAACACGACAATTAAGTCAATATTGTCATGTTCTCACAGTTGCCAATAGTTAAAACAGGACGTTTTAAGCAATTTCGCCATCTTCTCACATCATCAAAAGCTTAAAACACGACAATTAAACCAATTTTGTCATGTTCTCACAGTCGCCAATGCTTAAAACGGGACATTTTTGATAATTTCGTCATGTTCTCACATTACTAAAAACTTAAAACACGACAATTAAGCCAATTTCGTCATGTTTTCACAGTTGCCAATACCTAAAACAGGACATTTTTGACAATTTCGTCATCCTCTCACATTAGTAAAACTTAAAACACTACGATTAAGCCAATTTCGTCATGTTCTTATAGTGCCTAAAACTCAAAACACAACAATTTAGCCAATTTCGTCATGTTCTCACTGTAACGAAAACTTAAAACAGAACATTGAAGACAATTTCGTCGTCTTCTCACATTAGTAAAACTCAAAACACGACAATTAAGCCAATTTCGTCGCGATGTCAAGTTTAAAGAAAGATATCAAGAGGGCTTCTTCGTCGTGTTCACACAGTAATCGGAACTGTGAACACGACAATTAAGCCCATTTCGTCACGTTGTCGTGTTTGAAGAGAGAGAACACGCATGTCCCTTCAGTGCCACGGTAGTATTCCAAAGGCAAACACTTCTACAAAGAACTGGTATTTGAACGCCTCAGAGTGCATTGCCTCTATAGTTATAACAGTGGACATGTCTGACAGAAGGGGTAATAATAGGTGGGAATGGAATGTTTACAAGGTTGTTCTTAATTTTGTAAAACATACAAAGATCAGCTAAGGCCCTACGATGCTGCAACGGTTGCCATTTAAGAGTCTGAGAATTTTTTTTTTGAAAGATCAGCACCTAAGCTATAATCGTACTAATTTAAGACGAACCGCGCTGCACTTCTTTGGACTGCATCAATTTTATCTATATTCAGCTTAGTGTGTGGATTCCAACACGTGGAAGCATATTCAAGGTGGGGACGAATAATAGCGTAGTAAGCAGTAGTTTTGATTTCCCTAGAACACATATGAAGGTTACGGCGACACAAATTTAATAGCCTAGTAGCCTTATTAGTGATCTCTTCAATGTGCTTATTAATTCAGTTTATTGTCAAGAATGACACCAAGATACCTGTCAGAAGTGACTCCTTCCAAATCACAAAATTCTTAGGGAGACATGTTATTTTGCGCGAGTGCAAGCAAATCTTGAGAAATAGGAGCAAAGGAAGAAGCATTTTGGTGATACATTCTGTACATAAAATTACATCTACAAGATTACGGTTTGTAATACGCAGTAGTTTACACTTGGTCTAGTTGGTCATAGAAATGATTTTAAATGCAAACTTTCGGAGCACTTGGTTGGCGCCATATATCTTGTAACCATGACTAGAGCAGAAACACGGCTAAATGCCATTCTGGTCAAAACAAATTTCAAAAAGAGAGATACATCTCCAAACTCTGTAGAGACCGCGCATCAAGAGGGGATCATCTATCACCATGGGTAGCCTATGATAACATTTTTCACGTTTGTAGCATGATGTGAGAGGTTGGAATTATTTGTCCTTAGACATTTTTCAAAATATTTTCACGGCGAGCTTCACGGCCACCCCATTATTGGTAGATGGTGAATGTTATTTTATTACATGTACAAACTTCTAAATCCATAACCCTTTGGTTATTCCTACTTTCTTCTCGATCACTATACTCATTGCTCCACTGATCATGCGGACTACTGTGCCCATTTCCCATCTCTTGTAAAAAGTTTACTATAGACAAACAGCGTCGCCAACACGTATTGCATGGGAGCGAGTACTCACTAAACGGTTTCCAATCGAAATTTAAAATGATCCAAAAGAAGTTTTAAGCAAAACATTTCTACAGGAGGTGGGGTGAAATGTCTTTAAGAATGAATGATTGACGTTTTTGTTTCCGTTACAAATCTTTGCCTTCCTAAATTTTCCTGCCTCAACCTTTCGTTCAATATTTTCCATTTTCTTCCCCAGTACCATCTCAGTTTCTGTGCATTCAAACTCAATGTTTTGCAAAATGCTCTTCTACATACAGGCTATATAAAAGTGATTATGCAAGAGGAAAATTGTGAACCATTCCACCTTCTTCTAAAAGACAGACATATTTGAAGCGAAGTAGTGTTCTCTAGCGGATTACAAAGCATTGATAAAACAGACTTATCTTCTTGACAGAGTCGTTTTGGTTAGGGAGTTGAAGTGTCTCAAAGCACAGCTTGAATGGCAAATTTTGCAATGAAAAATGATGTTTTCAAGGGAAAACTTTCGCGCGCAATTGTTGCTCTTTGTGCCCCACTATCCTCATAACGGAAATAAAATATGATGGCAAAAGTCATTTCTGAATTAACTAATTTACGTATCGCGCTTAGTGCTAATGTCCAAATTTTGAAATAACCTCAGATTCGCCCTGGATCTAATTACTAGGTGCCCTTAGAGCGGGGAGCTGCTACTTGGAAAGGAGAAGAAACTTCACACGTCCCTTTGATGACGACGATCATGCCGCGAAGGTCAAACTCATAGAACTAGTTAACATCACTAATCCCTCTCCCTTTGCACTTTATTGAAGATTCAATAAGCTTTTAGGAACTACGTGCAATAGGTCCATATCGTCTGCTACATCTTGAAGAATCTTGCCTGAAGAATCATTAGCCTGAATTTCTTATTCAGTTCGAGTTTATTTCTCCAGTATCACCTCATGGAGGCATATAAGAGACTTAAACTGTACAATTATTAGGCTGTCGGCAATCTCTTCGAAATCAAATGATTGTTTTATTTGATACATTTGTTAAGGTAGCAAGAGACAATGAAATTGAAATGAATGAAATTGCAAGGGATAACAAGTGCGAATTGTGGTGCCAAACAAAAGAACTGAATAGCCTTAAGTCTAATTATTGATCCTTTCAGGATTATCCCCTTACGCATGTCTGGGACTAGTTGGATTTACATAAAGTAGAAGTTTCTTGTCCTATCCAAGTAGAAGCTCCCTGCTTAGAGTAACCTGTCCCTAACCATTAACATCGAATTTTGCAACTTATGAAATGAAACAGTCTCCTTAACAGAGTTACTGGAGCCGATTTCTGCGCTCGTACTATGCAATCTTGCGAGAACAGGATAAAAAATAATCAGTGTGTAAATTCATTCGGGTAAGTGGAAGTATATATTAGCAGAGTTCACTTGATGGAATAGTATTTTGACATTCACTTAGCCGGATTGTGGTTATCTGTGCTCGGTCATTAACATCGCATTTCATACGATGTGAAATGAAATAAATATCTTTAAGGGAGTAACTGGAACCTGTTTTCTCCTTTCAACTGCTCAAAATATGAAATATTGTGAGAGTTTGCGAGGATCCTCCGCCTGCATCCCACCAGGACTCCGCCTCTGCACCTCATGCGTGTATCCTCGCTCTTCGTCCTTGTGGTCACCGTACACTCGAGATTCCCAAGAGGCACCGCGGAGATGAGGGGGGAGGGACTACGGGGGCTTTTTTCTCCCGTGGGCATTTTGGGTCTCCTTAAAAGGCTTTTATTTTCTTGAACATATTGGGCCGCTTCGATGATTAGCCCAGGGTCGTCTTAACGCATGGGCCCACTGGGCCCAGGCCCAGGGCCCCGCGATGTCAGGGGCCCCGCAAATTGACCTCTGCGCAAAAAATCATACCTCCCCTTGCGTAAAAGATTTTTGTGTGGAAATACTTTTCAAAAGTCCAGTGTTGTTATTAGGGATGGAGAGCAACTGGAAGATTACTCTTCTATAATGTATTTCAGCTTTTAGATATATCACATATGTTATTCACATAAAAGTTCCAATTTCCATGCTTTATGCGCGACATGGGGGGGAGGGGGGGGGGTAAATGCAGGCATGTCTATGCTTGAGCGATGGTCAAGGATGGCAATTTTTCACGCAACTTTTTTCGAACACACTTGATTGAGGGGCCCCGCTCCAATGCCGGGCCCAGGGCCCGGTGATCTCTTAAGACGGCCCTGGATTAGCCCCCACTTCCAAATTGGCTCCGCGGTCCCTGCTCCATTGTGGCCCACCCCCTTCGAAATTTCGGGATGCGCACCTTCTCCTAAGCCAGCTCAAAAATAGTGTTCATCTTTATCTTCTTATTCCCAGATTGCCGCTCTGCAACTATCTGCGGTAACTGTCCGGGTGGGAGTTGTCCGGGAGGGAAATGTCCGGGAACCGTCTGGCTACGGACCCCATAACATGAGTCGCACACTGGCAGGGGCGTAGTGTCCCAGCAGCATCTTTACAAGTTACAAATAAAAGTTTTCGGTCAGTTACTGGTTTGTGTCATCGGCAGCCAAAAATATTCATCATAAGCATTTCAAATTACTAGCAAGTGGAGGACACTGGGTTGTCTGTGAAAATGGCCCAAAATAGCTGCAATAGCCAAGAAATGAAAAAATTATTCTCGGGGAGGATCCAGAGACACGAGACGAGGTGGGAGTGGGGGAAGAATTTGGGGGAGGACACCAACTCGAAGCCCTGACAAAGCGATGCTAATCGAAAGGATGACGAACGCAAAATTTTCTTGAATAAAAACTTGGATAGTTGGATTTTTGTTGAACCATTTGCCCACTATGAGAGCTAGATCAATTAAACAGTCGGGTAGACTAGTCGCCGTCGGGGAATACATATGGCTAATCGTACCCATTAAAGCTCTCCGACGAAACTGGAAAATCTCCCCGACGGGAGGACAGCCTTCCCCGGCAGGGGATCCAAGCCCCTGCCCCCTCCACCTGGCGCCACTCTGGCAGAGAAGCATCGCTTCTTCGGCGCATTGAGTAACAGCTTTGTCAGTCATGCCCAAGGTATGAGAATGCAGCATCCGTTGAAAGACGTCAATGTTTTTTTTTTCTTCGAACAGAGCCTTTGGTCATGTCTACGTATGAACTCTTTACAGCAGCGTTTCATTCAGGGAAGTATACATCTACCCCTCAAACAGAAATAAAAAGTTTGTTCTGAAATTTAAGGTTCTATAGTACCTAGCAAAAAGTTTTGAAATGGGTAGTACAATTTTGCATTGAAGTGCGAAGGTTTTCTTCAAATTTTCTAAAGACTGAAAGAGGAAAGAGGTTCTCCTACTCCTAGGTCGCACTTAACGTTTACGCCATCGTTCGCAAAACAGTTTGACATCAAAATGGAGGCCCTGGCCTCTTACACGTGAATTAGTAGAAAAATTGGTATTCGAGGATACAAATCTGTTGGAAATTTTGTTCTTTGCTCCCGCACAAGAAACGTGTAGCTACTGTAACGTCGACTGTTACGGCTGTCCAAGCTTTTCCGACTTAACAATTATGTGACAAGATACAAGGCAAAGACAACGCAAAACATCGGTTTAAAAGTTGAAAATAATCTATTTCTTTTTACCCTCTCTTGTGACTCTCTTCTTCACATAACATTATTATATACAGGCACGTAGCCAGGGGAGAAGGGGGCAGCCACTTCCTCCCCCCTTGAGCATAGGCCTATTCTGTATTTTTTAATGATTTTTTATGATATTGCTAGTAACTCAAAATAAAAAAATGTTTAGATGCAAATTAGAAGGCCTGGGAAGTGCCATTTTCAGCGATCTGGGATAGTATTCTCGGCCAAATTTTCTTATCGCTTCGCGCCAACCTATGGTGGCTCTACGCTTAGATAGTTTGCCTACAGGCTTCTCCCCCTCCCCCCGTTGGCAAATTCCTGGCGACGAGCCTGATTGTATACAGCATAGGAGGTTAACTTTGTCTCGGGAGCGATTTCCTCGAGCAATGGCATGCTTCCTAAGTTTCTCAGAAGACTAAAATAATGACATTAAAAAGTCAAATAACTTACAGAATTATTGTGCGGATCCATATGGAATACCGGAGAGACTTTTTACTCCACAAGACTTACAACACAGATGAATACGAAATGCATTTTACGGTTTCTCGGAGGAGCAACTTCTGACTCAGAAGCTCTAGTAATTACAACTGGAACTTGATTAAGAACTTCGAAGTGGGTTTATTGCCAGCTACGGCAACAGCCAGGGGCGTAGCCAGTATGTAGCACTGTAGGCCCGGGCCTACACTTTTTTGGTCAAGTATTTTAAACACTCATAATTCATATCCATAAGCTTGCTGGACGAGTTTAAGAGTCTAGACAGGAAAAACTATTGAAATGAACGTAGCAAGAATATGGCTAAATTAGGTGACTTACTATTAAATGAGTGTACTTTAAAGTGGGGTTGCACTGTATGTACATATATTTCATAGTTTTGTTCCTACAACTTTTTAAATCCTGGCTACGCCCCTGACAGCCAAACAGCAGAAGCCCAGATTCTCTGAAAACACGGCGTTTTATTTCAAATACCCCCCGGTAACGGAAACCCGTACATCCGTGACTGGTTGAAGGGGTTATAACCTTGGTCAAAGGTCTACTTTTATGACATGAATGTTTTCGTCATTCCTAGGGTTCTGGACAAATGACCCCTGGTCACTGACCATGTGCCCATCACGACCCGAGCTTAGGTAACAGACATTTAAAACAAGTGAAATGAAGCTCCTGCAGAAGACCGCATGAGCTCTACTGAATAATACGCGTCCAGGGTCTAGACATAACATCATTCCTGAACTTTACAGAGTAGATGGCACTGTCTAGGAATCAAAACTAGGCGAGTATAATACATTTTCGCCACACCACGTACACCACTGACCTGAAGCTAATACGGCTTTTTATATGAGCCGTGGTATTCGCTCTTTATATGCAGCACCATCCCTTCATGGAATAAAAACTTTCATCAGAACCAAGAGCTGTCTCTACAGTGTGCTCTCCTTCAAGCAGCTCCTGGAAAACCACAACTCATCCGGACGACGGGATCACACGTCAACAGCGTTTTGGGTGACTTTTGTAGATATTCACCAAGATATAGAAGAGTCTGTGCGCCTGGAGGCAAGCATGACGACGCACGCGAGTTGCTGGCCCTGACGGCGAGGTCCAAGGGCATAGCCCAGGTGTCTGGCAGAATTGTAAGGAGTCACTCAATTTTGCAGTCGAGTCGAGTCATTTACTGATTTCAGTGTGACTCGAGTCGAGTCAGTGACTCGAGTCATTGTATTATTTCTATGAGGAAAATTATGATACAATTGCTCGAGTCATTTCTCTTTTGAAAATTAGTGACTCGAGTCACATGACTCGTCACAACACTGGTGTCGGGAAGATTAGAATTAAATCAAAAAGACTCTCGCAATATCCTACACGCAGAACACAGAAAACAGCTTTAAGGTACTCAATAATGAAGGGCATCTTATGATGGGCCTGCAGCCAGCTATTTACCATTGAAAATGTTATGTAGTATTTCAGATTGTTTCATTCTACGTTTTGGCCGAGAACAATTTGAGGGCAAACTTCTTCGTCCCAGACTGTACCAATTCTTCCAAGTAAGTTACTTCTAGCCCCTTGCCATAACTGTCATAAGCTCATCTCCTTGTGCAGACACAAACCTAGTTTATTGCTTAAGCGACCGTGTACTGGTGGTGCATACACGGCTATAATGTGTAATCAGAACACTTTCTGTATTGTGTGAAATGTGTGCTACTTTGCATCTTTCGAATTTTCAAACTTTTATGTTAATCAAACAGCAGTCACAAACAGAATTTTGATGTCCCCAACCAAAAATATACGTTGGAATGATGAGTGTTTGTCTTTAAACACAAGCAACTGAACCGGCATAATTATAAGAAATGATCTCACCTAGAAAAACGTTTAGTAGGTAAACCATAAAAATGATATCAAAAAACATCATCAAGATGTAAAAGGTTTGCAAGTACAGTTACCTGAAAGTATGCACACACGGGATTTTCGGGCGGCGGGCATTTTTGACACATTGAGTGTGTCTCCAAAATTTCTGATCCTGAAATTGATCACTCCAAAATATATCGTTCCAGTGTTCTCCGCTTCTCACACGCCACTTACAATCGCATGTGGAGTTTGAGGAAAGTGGCACTCAGGGATGAAGCAACTCCCCAATTGTTGAGTCGAAGAAATTTACATCAGAAATTTAAATGTAAAGGAGAGGATAATAGAAAAAGTAGGAGGAAATTTAAATACGTGGGTAACTGTTACTATGTAAAAAGAAGAAAAACACAAGTAGTAAAATATCTTTAAAATATGTTAAGTAGTTGGCCGAGTCAGAATTTTTATTCTTAAGGAGTTTGAATTTACATATTAGGATACTGTTCCAATTTCCTTATTCCTTTTCCCGATTTTTTAACTAACTTTCTGTAGAGTGTTCTACTTTAAGATTCTCATCTTTTTAAGAGCACTTCCTTCCACAACTGCTTATTCATGTAAATCAAATTAACCTTACCTTGTTTGTTATCTGTTGTGAAGGAACAAATAAAATGAACTGAAAAAAT
Source organism: Holothuria leucospilota (assembly GCA_029531755.1). Lineage (NCBI taxonomy): Eukaryota > Metazoa > Echinodermata > Holothuroidea > Aspidochirotida > Holothuriidae > Holothuria > Holothuria leucospilota. The sequence continues at coordinate 54,856,725 of CM055971.1, forward strand.
GATGTGAATTCATTCCTCAGATTTCAGTGACTCTCTCCACATTCCCCCACTGGCCATTACCCTACCCCTTTCAGCATAAGCTGGAAATGCCCTTAAGTATGCCATGGCTAGCTCCTCAAATTGAGGGGAAAAAATGTTTGAAGAACACTTGAATGGACCTATCATTACACTGTTACTCAAATTAATGACCTCTTGAAAAATATGGGGGGGGGGAGGTGGTGACCCCTTTGGCTACAGGCCTGTCAATAAGTACCGAACACACACTAGTGGTAAAGGTAAACATCAGATATCTTTCCATTCCAATGTGAGGCTATAATGGCTGACAATCCAACAAATGAAAATTATAAATTAGAGAGATATTTTATATTCATTCTTTATTTCAAGGTCACAACTTCCTTGTACAAACATGAATGATGGTAAGGTATTAGCCACAAACTGATAATATTCCGGTATAGCGCCCACTATTAGATGAATTACTACAGCCCAGTAACTGAAAATTGAGTTTACTGATCAGTTAATGCATCAGCATGACAAAGTACAGTATCGCCAGTTACAGTATGATCTGTACATATGTGGTTGGTAATAATTTGTTTCATCACAGCTTGCTTTTGTGATTTTATAAAACAAAATTTATTTCATTTTTATCTCTTCCTGGACATCAGTGGCAGGATGATAGCAAATGGAACATGATTTCAAACACACAGTGTGAGATTGACCCCCTACCCTGCCAGTATAAATTAATCCCTTCTCTCCTATAAGTAATGACCTCCTTTTTTCTTTTATTTTACAGGAATTAGCCCACTTGGACGATCTATTTACAACTGCTGAATAAAAATCAATATTTACAATGCCATCCCTAATAAATAACCGTGTAAACAGATGCAATGGAGCTTCTACTCCATTCCAAGCATGGCACCTCTAGCACTCTGTAGTTTGCATGGGCACAATATTATAAACTGATCCATGATGCACTCAAGGGAATCAGTGACAAATACATATGAAGTAGCTGTACACTTCTCAAACTGTGCCACCCCCCGCCCTTTCCTCAGTATGGTATTTCCCCCTCCAGTATGATGGCCTCAAAGCACCACAAAACATTACTGCACATCTGAGCCAACAAATGCAATATATTAACACCTTAAATTTACTACACTACATAAACCAAACGGGTAACATTCTGGCAAACATGAATCATTAATTACAGAGAAATGTGACTGTTGGTCCATTTTCTCAGTGGGGGACTCGTATTCCTTACAGATATTTGAGGGCAACTGAAATATTTTAAGCAAACCAAAAAATAATATAAACTACTTCTTCTGTTAATAGCTACCATCATGAATTTATATGGAATACTGGGCACATTATGACATTTGGGTTGTCAAGATATTTAGCCTCCAAAGAAAGGGACATATTGGGCAATGTCTGTGAGTCCAAGGATAAAGCAGTTCAACTATCCATACCTTGCAAATGATGCAGTAACTCTGACAGTATCCTTTGCTAAAGAAGCTAAGATTAAGTACTGACTACAACAACTGACTTTAAAGATCTGTAACACTACAGAATGCATATATGTCCTGGTGGTTTTACAACTGTTTTCTACCTACCTCCCCTCCCCCTCTCCCTCCTCCCCTACCCCCCTCCCCATGTATAAGTGAGTCAGCACAGCATGGTTAAGGCAGTTGATAATAACACACAAGGTTCTTATACCATGTGGTACAGAGTGATATTTACCACACACAGCACTTCACAAAGATTTATTTATCTTTCATTAGTAAACATTCCCATTCCCAAGGAGACAATACTGACCTGAACAGCCATTGTAGCTATCACTGTTTAAACTCATAAAATATAGTACACCTCAAGTAATGACAACTAATAGAGGACAATTACCAGTGACACTTCATAGGAGTAAATAAGTGGTAAATGGTTGGGGGGGGGGGGTAGACAGGGAAAGTGTCACTGCTTGACAACCCCAGGTACATCTTTATTAGAGTAAGTAAAAACAAAACATTAGCATTATGATTTATTAGCACATATGATTCCATCACTCCTACTATGAAACATAGTTACCTCTCACTTATAGACCACATTATTCAAGCAGGGTGTCTTTCACAATTACTAACTATAGCCAGCATTAATACACTTTGTTATAAAGCAAACCTGTTAGTACTAATATTTCTTCTCCACACAAAATGATATGATACACATTAACAATGACCTCCTAGTAACTTATTGCACAAAATAATGGTTACATTGACAAAGTGATCCACTGCTATAACTTTACATACAAAGGTCAAAGTAACCCTAAAAATTTCAGATACAGACCCCCAAAGTTAATGACATACACAAATGGTTCATTACAATTTGTTGAATGTAAACTAGTGGTTCTCAGACTGTAGATCACCATCCCAAATTTGGATCTTCTGTAAATTATTTAAGTAAGTTTTTAACTTTTGTTTCCTGCTTTACAAACATTTTAAACTAAAATGCAAAGTATGGCATAAAACTTTAAATCTGACACATATCAGTAATGCATCATCTAATTTTAGTGTACTACCAGCAGTGATGCATCACATGGTATTTATGTCTAATCTCTGATGTCACAAGATGGTACAGGGTGTATAATAAGTTAGTGAATCTCACAAAAATACTGATTTCTCCTTAAAATGACAATTGATTTGATAGTCATTACCTAATGTTGTTACATAATTCAACCATTGTGCAATGCCACTTAACAAAATATAATGACATACACATGTATTATGTAACACATATTATACTAATATAAATGGCAAACACATTGGCTAGCTAAGCAGTCTTACATACAGTACCCCTCATGAATATAAATGGACAATCTATATAGAGTAACTGGTCATTATTCAGAGTTAATCTGTTATCATCTACATTAAGTTTACCATCATTGTTATGGCATACTGCAGTAACAATCACAAATTATTTCTAGCATAAGTGAATGAACACAGCCCACCATGTGTGGATGTTTCAGTGTGTATAGTTAGTTGATTATTACAATTTAAACCATTTATTATTTCCACAATATTTCTAGCATGAGTGAATGAACCTAACCCATGATGTGTGGACCTTTCCAAGTGTGTAGTAAGTTGATAATTACAACAAACCATTTACAATGTCCAGATTTTTTCTAGCATAAGTGAATAAATACAGCTCACCATAAGATAATGTATCAAAGTGGTGACATTGGTGATTTCCAGGAGGTGGAGCAACACTCACCTGATTAGACAGGATACACACAGATTTGAGGATGAGTTTATACAATCATGGTGACAAAATGCCCCACAACCTTTACATGATACTAATGCCTTTAACTTACAGGCACATTCCACATCAAGTGCCTTTGTACCATTGTTTGTTTCTGCTGGGTCCTTGGATGATGATATATTTCTAGTCACATTCTTGGCTGGGGAAGCTGAATTCAAAAACAATGTTGTCTGCTGTCTTCCTTGATTGGATGTATCAGCCTCTGAATCATTGTTTGTAGCCGCTACAAGACGTACAACAGCATTCTTAGTTGGAGCTACTGCCTTACCTAACTGTGAGGCACTCAATTGTTCAGTAGAGCTAGAGGAGGATGACGATGACAAAGGGTGCATTTTTATCTGAGTTTGTGCAACACTTGCCCCATCTGTGATTCTAACAAAATTCCTTTTATTTGGATCTACTGCAAAGACCTTGACAAGTTGAGTGGTATCTAATGGTGAGGATATCATTGGCTTTGTTTGTGGACTGATGCAAGATGATGGCACACAAGTCGGCTGGCTGGAACTTGAATTTACTTGAGTTGCATGTTTGGAAGAAGACGTACTTGGACTGGTTGTACTGGTAAGGACTGATGGTAGATGACCAACAGACTTGACCACCTGAGGGCTGTCCATCACATCCACTTTAGATGTCACTGTGCTTGTTGGATTGTTCACATTTGGTTGGCTTACAATTACCAACGACATACCAGGCTGTGCCTTTATTATGATCGGTTTTACAGTTTGAAGCACAGGTTTCTCTGATGACACTACAACGACTTGATTAGTAGAACCCGCCAGTTCTGACTGGTTAGCGACTAATGCAGTCATACTAGCAGATAAATCACTTAACGGATTGTTGATTATAGCAGACACAGCAGTTGCATTTGTTGGTACTATAGATTTCAGATTCATAAAGCTATGAGGGCGCCCCCTACCTAAAATGGTGGGTACATGACCATATGGTCTTGCAGTTCTGTCTGGTGGTGACCTTTGCTGAAGTTTAGCACTTGTTTGCGCTTTTATTTGGGCTAAAGTTTTAGTCTGACCAAGAGCTTGGGCCCGAGCTAAAGTTTGAGCTTTGATCTGAGCAAGTGTCCTTGTCTGTCCCTGTTTCATGTTTGATGCTTTCACCTGGGCCACGGTCCTAGCAGAAACATTACTTGCTATGCTTCCTATTGTCCTTTGTAAGCCTCTAGTATTGCTCACATTACCTGTACAATCATCATCATCTTGCTTTGATCGTTTCTCTACAGGTTCATCACGTTTCCTGTTAAGCGGCATCTCGCCTGGACGTTTTAGATTGACAGGTGGCATTATGTGTGCATTCTTTAATATTCCTGGAATAGTTCTAGTCCTCTCACTATTAGAGCCTTTCTGTGTTGCATAAGCCATATCTGTTAAAAGTTGACTGCATACATACTCCGATGATGTCTTTTGACTGTCCATTTCAGACAAAATAGGTTTAATTTTAGGTTTCCTCGGAGAAGTCTTTGAATGCTTTGAATTTTGAGCAGAAGCTGCTGCAGCTGCAGCAGCAGCAGCAGCTTTGACCTCCTTCAGATTAAGTTTTAGAATAATTTTCTCCTTTTTAACTGGTTCAACCTCTGCTGGTGGCTCTTTTACTATTTCCTTAGGTACTTTTTCCTTCTTAGGTACTTGCTCCTTAACAGTTGAAGGGGTATCAAGTCCTGTGTGTTTTGTCTTGCTCCTAGATTCTACTGGAGGTACAGAAGTAGACCTATCATACCTTTTAGCTGGTGAACAGGACAGAGTAGCATGTAGGTTAGCCAATGGATTCACGTAGGACTGACCCCAAAATGGCTCAAAATTATCAACCTGTGAGGAAAAGAATGCAACAAGAGTTACAAACTTACACACAGCATCTATTTTATTAAAAAACCTTGTTTAAATTCTGAGGAAAACTAAAACTACCAGTAACTGACTGGCATTGCTTGGTGCTGGTTGTACTTGTTAATGTCATATTTATATCAAGCTTAAATGTGCATCTCCATTTACTTAAGTGACATACCTCTACCAAACACATGAAGGTTGTCTTCTGAAATGTTTCCCCCTTCCCACCCACCATACCCTTGTTATGGTTTATCAAGACAGAGTCACATGCTATTAAGTGGTCGCTGACTCCAGTAGTGAAAACAGTGGATCAATAGATAGCTACATACATGTTCGATTTTAAGGAATTGGTAATGGTTGTCCGAAGGACTACCACATTGTAAAATTTGATTGTCCTACTCAAAATATGGTAGTCTCAAGTGTAACCATTTTCTAAGTTCACAACCATGGAACTGATAATGCCCCATAATCACCAGCCTTCCAAAGTGGCTTTCACTTTTAGACAACCCTCCTCCCCCCCACCCCCCCCCCCCAAAAAAAAAGGCAAAAACAGATATATACTGTATAAGAGTAGTGCTGTCTCATGGTGTGCATTAGTGTACATTGTGGACATAGTTAATGTTATGATGTTTGCATTGCCAGTTAATAAATTAAACATCTCTAGATTGAAAGCACTGGTGTTGCAACATCAGCACTACGAATTCGTGGCTTGCACAAAGGTATTCAGCTTCTCTGTGTACAGTGCAGGAGTGGAGTTTGTACGGGGCACATATTTTGGCTTGAGAGTGCTATGCACATTCCGATAAAGTGACTGTGTGGGAAGTTGTGGTGAAAGTGCATAATCACCGCACTTTGCTGCAAATCTTTTGATGCAATTTTTAAAGTTCCTTGCTTGCGCAATTCATGGAGCTGCTAAATGTAAACATCACATCACTTTCCTCAAAAGATTTGGTTGTCCCGACAACCTTACACACCTGTTTTTGCAAAATCTGGTAGTCCTGCAAATTTCTGGTTGTCTCGGACGACAGGACTACCCTTAAAATCGAACACTGCATGACATCGTACTGACTAATACTACCACTATACTACCACTATAATAGTAACATTCTAACAGGCACAATCTGAAGTTGACATCTACATGCAACATTCGGGGACTCTATTGGATTATATTTTCCATGGGTCCTTTGGGCCCTCTAATGAATCATACCTTCCATGGGTCCACCTTGGCTCTTTCTTTCTCCAATTCTTGCTGTAACCGTACCTGCATCTCAGGGGTGAATTCTCCATTCTTCAATCGACTACGCCATTGGGTGCAAGCCCTGGCAAAGAATTCATTATCTAATGCTGCTGCCCTCAGTCTATGAAAGAGAAATACAAATTTATCACACATGTCATAGGAAATAACATGGTAAAAAGGGTCTTTGGGACAACATGAAAGATGGCCTGTTCTCTGCTAAGTCATTTTCTGCCACTCAATACTGAGTCTACAAAGAAAGGTCTGTAAGTCCTAATTAGTCAATACTCTATTCATTAACCTATTTTTACCAGGTCAGCATTTGCAACCCATTTTATAAGAGCACAATAATCTTTAGACACACACAGCCATCAGTTATTAAGGAAGAAAAACCTTACTACAAGATACATTTTTTTTCACTAAGCCTTGAGGCTGAAATATTACAAAGCTAAGGAACCATACAAGTGGAAAAGCTGGCAAGGGCTCATGAATTATCACTTCATATCAGGGGCTTAAAATACCTGTTGCAATCAAGCACTGCACGAAACAGACACTTGCTATATTAAGAGCATACATAAATGGCCCAACTTTACTTCTGACAGGAAGAGCAAACCTTAATCTATGCATTCTCATGAAATTTTCTTCACTTCCTATGATAAGGCTGTACTTAAGCAACTAGTGTTATGGTAATTTCATTTTCAACCTGAACTTGACACAAATAAAAGAAAACACCTGCAAGAAAATCCCTGTAAAAGGTCATGACAAAGAAATACATTACAGTGAAGATGAAAGGAGGAAGACAACCATGGCAAGGCCAATGTCATGACAAAGATATACACTGTATTTAAGAAGTCAGGATAAAACCAAAGCAACCAGAGATTGACAACTTACAACTGTGCGGCTGTAAGCTGTAACTCACTTAGCTTATACCTATATCCAGTGGTTTATGTAAGCTTGTGGAGTTACTCTGTACTGCAGGTCTTTAGCCAGGATTTCAGATCAGAGAGTCCACAGATACAGGGCATAGGGGAGGGGCTTAAGGGGACACACTTCCTAGAAATCAGTAAAAGATATTGAAAAGAAATAGGAGCAGACAAAGAGCATAATTCTGAAAAGTTGGCTCAGTTTGTCTGCACGGCTAAAAGCTCCATCAGACAGAGGGGAGTAAGTCTTTTTCTTTTATCATCTCGCCTTTTGTACCATGAAGTAGATGGTGTAGAAGAAGATGTTAAGTCTTGAATTTTTGTGGCCCAAAGACAGGCCATCCAAATGATGGCTGGATGGGTCACTGGCTTATGCCTTGGTGTACTATATGTTAGCTTATACCTATATTCAGCTGTTTAAATAAGCTTGTGGAGTTACTGTGTACTGTATGTTAACTTATCTACACTGTGTCTTTGTAACAACTGACTGAGAGACAGCTCTGGGTTTTCATCAAACAGCAAAAGGGAGACACAAGACAGAAAGAGAACTGATCATCAGTGTTCATGCTAAGGTGCAGGACTGCAGGATTCCTGAACCAGAGGTGGATTATCCCGTAAGGAAATAATTGTCTGCTGGAAATTTCTGGACACTTGTAGATGCCTAAACCTGCCAGTTATACAACAGAAACACCTTACACACAGTAAAAATGCATCAGAACACAAAAATACTACAAAACTGGGAATTCCTGCTATTATTGATTTCATTCTTGACACAGCCACAGCATGTCACTGAGTTCTATGCGGTCTGCATACAGTATTATAATAATGCACAAACCACTGTTTTCATTAATCCTTTAAAGGTATGGTGACATGCCACCAAGAGTTGTTTTTACTTGGCAGTTAAAGAAAACATTCCCTCAACTTTAGATCCCCTGGGATTATTTCAATATCTTTTACCATTCTCAAGATATACACCCAGGGTTTGTTGTACACTTTTCTCAAGATAAAATTAAGCACTTTTCAAGGTATAACAAAGATAATCATCAAACCCCTTTTAAAACACTAAAAGTTTTTTCTTGCTTGACATACTTAAGCACACCTGAGGTTGGCAGGAAACTTAACATTCTGAAGGCTAATGGCAGCACTAATGGTAATAATAATCAATATGAACTTCCATGTTAATCTTTTCATTTTAAGTAGGACTAGGCTAAGCTTAGGCCCTTATTTTTAAGGAGAAGATTATATGGTCACATTCAGTGACTAAGCTGACCAAGGGCTGATAGTGCCAACCTCTTCAGATTTTAACAATATTTTGAGGTTGAAAAGCCTTTCCTCTGTCTGATTCATCATATTCTAGGGTAATTAATCATGTTGAAAACAAATGTTGCACTTGTCTAATTACAATCCTGAAGGGATTAAACACTTGTTTCAAACAAGTGACAAAGCCTAACACACTATAGCATAGGCAAAGTGGAGCCTATACCAGCAAAATTTAGCCGATTTTCATTAAGTTCCTAATCATTTTCTGATCGTAACTTCAAAGGGTTTTAATGGTTTTTAAGGTGAATTTGCCACTATGTTAGATGGTTAGATGGCTGTATGTGTGTTTGGTAAGTACAGGCATTCATTTGACGTGGTTTTGTAAAATTCAAGCACTTTTCAAGGACTATGATGCAAAAGAACAAAATTCAAGTACTTTCAAGGCCTTTAATAAATGAATGATTCAAATTCAAGTACTTTCAAGGTTTTCCAGGACCTGTGCGAACCCTGTTACCTTCAAAGTTTGGTGGTTTCTGAAGTATCACATTGTAACAATAATTATGTGGAGTGTTGCACAGTGTTAGCATTTCTTTCGTAAATCCTATATAAATTGTCTCTTAATGTAGATAACATCATAATCGGGCATAGCATTGACAATAACAATAGATCCAGATGAAGGTACTGACAGGTGAACCTAATCTTACCTTAAACTACCATCACTTGTCCTGACTGTGTCTACTTCTGGTAAAAGACGAAGCAATTTGTACTGATAGTGAACTGGTAAACTACTAAAGGTGTGCTTGTTAATGACAGACTATGGAGAAAAGAGAAAATATAGAACAGTTACTCAGAGGAAGAAACAATGCATGGATAATTGAATAAAATATAAAAAATCCCACCGGAAACTTCTTTAATTTGTTTTCATCTCAAACCTAATTTTTTATGGGTATAGTGGACAAATTTCATGGGTATCATACCATACTGATGATGGGTATACCATAATCAGTATGTAACTATACCCATACTGATGATAGGTATGATGCCATAGTATCATACTGATGATTGTAGTATGTAATCATACCCATACTGATGATGGGTACAATACCATACTCTCATACTGATGATGGTATATCATCATCACAGTATGGGTATGATACGATACCAATAATGGTATACCAGTATTTGAACAAAACCCAGCCATAGCAGTATTGTGCAATCTCAAGTCACTGAATAACAAAAATCACATCTTATGGAAATACCTGCATACTCCTACAAAATCAAGTCCCTTACCACTTACCTTTGGGTTTACATGAACCAGTATTGAATCTGGTGTCTCTAGGTCTATGGATAAACTTCTTCTTTCTAATCCCTTAAGACTTAGCTTCCTGTTTCTCTTAGGTAGTCTGCGCCTTGGCTGTTGAAAGTAAAAATTTAACAAAATACTGGCTGACTGAAAGAGTTGGATAGTGTGTTACAGGTTTTACAACTGGCAAAGTAAATCTTGTAATGCTCTACTTGTAACAATGTTTTACACACTGACTCAATGACATGCAGAACAAATCAATGTTACAATCCATGTTAATGAACACTTTGAAAACGTGTGAAACTTATGATAACTTGTGAAAGTTTTGGAAACATTATTTCCATTACTTTACCTGTCAACTATGTGATACACTTCCAGACCTCTATATGACAGTCACTGCATTAGATACAACATGACTAATGCAAGAACAAAGGCAACGAAACTACAACGATGACATCATGAAAATAATAAATAAAAAGCTCACAAGATTGTTAGTATTATCAGGTTTTATATTACTGCCTTCTTATACAAACTGGTTTATGTGTTTCCTTATTGCAAAATGTAACATCAAATACATAACTATTCACAGTTGTCTTTACTTGAAGAGGGCGTACAATTCAAGGATGTTTCTGTACCTGAGACAGAAGGTGATATCTGCTATGGTTATATTGATTGTACATGATTTATGTATGATTATTTTGACTGTGCATGATTCATGTTGTTTCTTTACCTGGGTTAAAGGGATTTGCCAATAACAAAAACCAATCACTTCAAAAAATGTAGAAAATTTTTCTCTTTCAGGAGGTGAAAACGGCATCTCAATAGCTTGTAGCCTTTGGAAGATACTAATTTTTAAAGAATTGCAATTTTTTCTCAAGAAAAAGTGCATTGTGGGAAATCTGTGATGTCACATTAATTTGACAAAGCATTGAATTTCTTTATAACATTGACACTGTTGTAGGGAATATTTAGCAACTTTGTTTGTTATGCCATACATATGGTGTAGATTTATGCTAAACCTACATGGAAAGATATTCAAACATTTCAACAGTATCAAATTTCAAGCACAACAGGACATTCAACTATAAAGGAAAACAAAAGAAATCTGAGGCAATGTGCCCACTTTACATAACAATTTGTGTCCTTGATGAGAACTGGAGGTATTTTTTGACAAAAATAAGCAGTCTTTAATATTAGATATCTGGAGTTAATAAAAAAAGAGTATTGCTAAGGGATTTGGAGGGTATGAACTGAAATTTTTGTCTCTTTATGGGACCCTTGTGAAAAGCCAATGTCTCTTAAAGAATGAGTGTTTCTTTACCTGGGCAAAGTGATGCAGTAATGTCTCTTAAAGAATGGTTGTTTCTGTGCCTGAGCTAAGTGACACAGTAAAGTCTCTTAAAGTATGGTTCTTTCTTTACCTGGGGTTAGTGCCACAGTAATGTCTCTTAAAGAATGGTTTCTTTACCTGGGGTAAGTGACACAGTAAAGTCTCTTCAAGTATGGTTGTTTCTGTGCCTGAGCTAAGTGACACAGTAAAGTCTCTTCAAGTATGGTTGTTTCTGTGCCTGAGCTAAGTGACACAGTAAAGTCTCTTCAAGTATGGTTCTTTCTTTACCTGGGGTTAGTGACACAGTAAAGTCTCTCAAAGTATGGTTGTTCCTTTACCTGGGCAAAGTGACAAATAAATGTCTCTTAAAGTATGGTTCTTTCTTTACCTGGGGTTAGTGCCACAGTAATGTCTCTTAAAGAATGGTTTCTTTACCTGGGGTAAGTGACACAGTAAAGTCTCTTCAAGTATGGTTGTTTCTTTAACTGGGCTAAGTGATGCAGTAATGTCTCTTAAAGAATGGTTGTTTCTGTGCCTGAGCTAAGTGACACAGTAAAGTCTCTTCAAGTATGGTTCTTTCTTTACCTGGGGTTAGTGACACAGTAAAGTCTCTCAAAGTATGGTTGTTCCTTTACCTGGGCTAAGTGACAAATAAATGTCTCTTAAAGAATGGTTGTTTCTTCACCTGGGCAAAGTGACACAGTAATGTCTCCTAAGGTATGGTTGTTTCTGTACCTGGACTAAGTGACATAAGGTAGTGTTTGTTGATGTATTACATGTATCCAAGTCTGAAAGGATAGAGAGGAGTCTCACCTTTCCATGAAGCTGTGCCAGAATTTCACTGATGGTTTGGGGTCCTCTAGAGGAACTTCGAAGCTCTTCCTTTGTTCCTAGATCAAAACAGAAATTTCTAGCTCTTAAAACTTTGTATAATACAATGATATTAATACTTAGAGATGGCATGTCATTCACTGAAAAGATAAACAATCATCAACACACCAATCAAGACAAATCACTAGCTTGTGTTATCCAATGACAGCCTTGCTACCTTTAGCTGTGAAAGCTTTCTCAAACATTACATGGTCCACCTTTTGGCTGATTCAAGTCTTCAACCACTGTCTCCAATAATGGGCATAAACAACAATGGTACACAATCTGGACGTGTCCAGGATATGGATTCATGTCAGTGAATTACATGTACATTTCGTGTTTTCACTGGGTCCCTGATCAACGATACTTCTACCTGGGTAAATTGCTACCCAGGTACATTTTTCTATAGACTACTTTCTGAAAAACATAGGCTTGCATCCCGAGGTGACTATTAATGTTGCACTTGCAAGTACGGGGAGCCAACATATTGAGAATGTGATTTCATAAGTACCATTAATTGGAGCAGATGGTTTTTCAGGGGGTCTTATCAAAAATTCTGACTTGTTTTACATTTCGTTTCGAATACTAAAATAGCTGATTCAAACTTTTGGGAACCTAAAGACATTCTGACTATTTATTACACAGGGTTTTCTATTCCATTTTTTGTAACGAGCCAATGGCCAGCCAGAATTTTGTAAACATAAACAAGCTACTACATAATAATGACCTTGTGATGCTTTTCACAGCAAGAAGTATGTTTGGCTTGCTAAGGAATGGGACCTGAACTCCTCATGATATATGTGAGCAGCGCCAGCTGGCAGTGGAATTTGGACTAGGCCTAAGCCTAGCTCAATTTTGTAGAAAATCATAAAACAGCATCACAAAGCAACCTCGGGAGAATATAAATTCCTCTGCCCAACAAACATTCTTCCAAAATATTCCTACGTAATTAACTCTGTGATAATTTTTATCTCTTTCATACTTTTTCTTTTTTGCAACAAAGAAGCAAATAAATGGTCCAATCACCTGGACAAACGATAAATACAGGATAATTTTTTCAGAACTGGGTTGCAAATTTGGAACCTGGTAACAGAAACATCAGGCCGGTACCTGGGTATACAGGTTACCCATGCAAACACTAATTTGTAGAATAATTTGTGAATGTTAACGCCATCTTAGCGAGTCCATAGCTTGGGGTTGGGGCAGTGCAAAGCACCCCCCGGACAAAGTTATACCTCCCTATAACATTCAAGTCAAAATAACCATTGCCTTAATGCACTTTGGTATTTCTTGAAGCTGTTGGTCAAACCTTCTCCAGGTTAAAATGTTTGTTTGGACTTTTTCACATGTGTTTTACACATTTCAACTAGCTAAATGTAATTAACACCTTTTTTAATTCAGGGTATGTATAAGAACATATGACAAGGTATATGAACATATGACCATACCATATGGGGAGGTTATTGTAAGCAAAAATGGATGCTTTGGTGAGAAGTGATATATTTTGGTTGTTTGGTTGGACATTACACATTGGTGGGAGTTTGAAAAGTGACTTTCCCCCAGTCAGCATTTAAGTCTAGGAAATTGGAGACGATCTTTTAAAGAGGTTGCAAAGGAGAAGGCATGCTTTGATCCCATTTCTATAATCCCCTGATGCACTGTGGAAAGGTCTCGGATCCCCAGTATAAGTCTCCACCTCAAGCCTGTAGCCAGGCAAGGTATTGAAGGTGAGGGAGGATTTTTTTCTGGGTAACATGCTTTTCAGTGAGTAAGATATGATACAGTAAAGTATGACCTGTCTTGTTCTCCCTATTCTTCTTTGAGACAGAATTTTTCAAGGGGCAGCTGCCCATGATACCCACAGGCCTTGGATAACTTTGAAAGGTTGCAACTTGTTAGAAAGGTTGATTGTCCCTCAAACATTAAACATAAGGACCAATCTAGAGATCATCATGGTTTTTCTTTTTATCATTTTCAAAACCGTACAAAACATATATTGGAGAGGGGAGGGGTACAAGTATAGCCTTATAAAAGACAGCGGTTCTTCAAAGTATAGCTATGCGAGCTATGGGGTCCCGCGGATGAGAATGTTTAGCACACTCACAAACATGACAAGAAATGGTTGACTCTTAGACTGGAACAAATCAGGAGCCTGCTCTGCCTAATTACTACTGATATTTGTTGAAATGGGCCTGTTCATTGTCTTAAATTATCCAGTTGCCATTGAAACAAGCCACAGAAAAATAGGAGTTCAACAAGGGATGCCACTTATCCAGTAATAGTTTCTAACATCAGTGATTATGACAAAACCTTAACGTAGGCCAGTATACTTCTAAAACAAAGACAGTTCCAGGCCTTGAATGTAATGGGAGCCATGTTGGCCATTGCCCTCTTACATTCACTGTTTGCCAAAATGCCCTGGTAAAATGACTTAAAGTCATGGCCAAAGTTGTTACTGTGCCTCAGCGTATGGCCTCTGTGCCTTACAGTATAGAGTGATTTCATGTGACGTCATGCGCAATGGATTCCCAGGCACTGAAGGGCAAAACACACACGCAGTAAGTGAACTATACAGCTCACCCGCACGGCATAACCATAGATACTACTGTGACACAATGGACGCGTGCCCGTCAAAACCAAAGAGACGCGCGATCTTGCCCTTCAAAACAAAAAAGACGCGCGATCTTGCCCTTCAAAACTGCGTCTAGTTGGTTTAAGTCACGTGACTGAAATCCCTCTATAGACCTAACATTATACTGTACCAGCAAACCTAACTGCTAAGTTCAAAACTTCACACTCGAGTGCATGTAACCTTTTTTTCATGATGGGCCAGTACTATAAAGCTGAAGCTTTGGAACACTCCATTCGCATATCTGTGGACTCCCTAATCTGATATCCTCAAGCCCTGCTCACAGGCCTAGGCTATTTTTGGTAAGCCTCTTCTGGTAATAGAGTTCAAAATATCTGTTTGTTGTGTTTGCTGATGTTGTGTTATTTGAAATGGCATTGGTGCCCTTCTTGAGAATGAGAATGGCCTTGATGCCCTCAAAAATGGAAACTGAACTAAGGCTCAAGCGTGAAGCCTGCAGTTCCAAGATTCAAAGCTATGATCACCCAACAAATTGTTCAAATTGGTGAGTTGATTATACTCCACTGAATAATTATGTGACTTGTGTAGATCTTCAGTGAGCCATCTGCAATGTTATCTTTCTTTCCTTGAATATTTTCTTTGTACCGAACCATTAACTTTGAGTACCTTCCAGCTAAAGAGTAGCTCTAATGGTATCCTTATGTGTATGGACAGTGTGATCAGCCCTATACCGATGACTGCATTGCTACAAAAGCAGCAGCATCCCACCAGTAGTTCAATTGCTTATGAAACTTCTAAGATTTTTGTTCCCAATTGATAAAAACTCTTTGTCTGCCATGGAGAGTGCTAGGGAATTTAAGGGCAACAAGACATCTTGTAGTAGAAGATGCTAATCACTACAGAGAATTACAATGAAGTTTCATACAAACTTTCAGAGTGTGGGATATTTGAAATGTTGTGGTGAAATTTTGTTCAAAGAAAACATAAAGGCACTGCTGAGTTCCTGCTGAGTATCCTACACATTCCAAGACAGGTACGGCAACTTAAAGACAGACAGTCATCACCCCAAAGTACATATTAGTGTAGGGGCATCAAAATTCTCAGTTGGTGACTGCTCTTTGACTGACATCAAAGTTTGAAAATCTGAAAGATGCAGCTCACAAGGCAGAGAGAGTGCTTTTATTACATTTTATAGCCTTGTATGCTCACCAGGACATGGCCTTAAGCAATAAAAAAGGTTTATTCCTGCAGAAGGAGGAGCTTCATACAGTTATGAGAGGAGCTAGAAGTTGCATAGTTGGGAGAACTGGAACTGTCTGGGATGATGAAAATTCCCCTTTAAATCTGTTCACCCCTTTCCCTTGCAGCAGAAAACTTAAAATACACCTTTTCCTGGACATTCCTTCTCTTCCACTAGGGGAATACCCCTAGTGAATGGTTACAAACCACTTACCATTTGTTCCTCCCTCTGGGGGTTTCAATGGCTTCAGGATAATTCTTGGCACAAACCCCGACTTCCTTCGATGATGTTTGTGATGGTGGTGACTATGATTCCTATATTTTGGTCTAAGAACTCTATCACTCTTTCTTCTTGGAAGGGGACTTTCAGTCCCATTAACTCTTCCGTCAGTCTTGGAATGGTTTGTGTGTGGACTAGTCAGGTCCATCTTAATGGCATCAGGAAGTCCAGGGTTATCAAGTGCTTTACTAAGTGAAGGTTGAGAACCTATAGAGGGCGCCAGATCAGGTTGGAAGCGCTTCAAGGAAGGGATGTAGTGATGAGCTTTTTTTGGCAAAACACACAAAGCTAAATTTGAAGAAAACAGATAAAGAAAATTCTAATCTTCTGTTTTGAATTAATTTCATGAAATAGCTCACCATTCACAGTTTGACAGCACCTTTTCAGAAATTATCCCCTAAGTGTAACTTGTGAGCAGCAATTTTCAGGCAAAAGTATGATTTGGTAATCTTTGAGGATATCATCTTGAGAGTGATATTTTGCACTCAAAGAGGTACCACTTTGCAGTGATATTGATGAGTAAGTCAGCTTGACTACGTTCCTATTTTTAATTTCCTAAAATAGAAAACTATGTTATCACTTCCAATAGCTATGCAAAAACTTAAGGGGTACTGGGGCTTAAAAAGTCACCAGTAGTTTCGGCATGTATGCTTACAGATGTGCCAAAAAGTAACTACCTGATCGCGCCCACGATCCACGAATTCACTGCGACCATCGCAGGGGAGTATGTATTGTTAAAAGATAGGTATCTGCGCGAATCTTCGCGGAAACTTTAAGCTTCTTAACTTTGTGGTTGTCACCTCAATAGTTAAGCCGGAAAGAACAGTGGCTTCAAAGTGACAATGTCAAGTTTCGCACTTTCGAGCTACAAAAGAAGGGACAATAGAATAATCGATACTGCACCCAGACTAAATTCAATGGAAATAGAGCCTTCTCATTCAAAGGGAGAACATGTATGAAGGTGTCTCTACGGCCACAAATAGATACACTCAAACTAGTAACGTACTGTAGGGTTATTAGTACACTGTACATTAAACCATCTGCCAACAACATCTAACCCACTTTTTAAAAGGTTGAAAGACTCACGCATTTATTTGATTGCATATACTGTATCATACAAATGTAATGCACATCGTTAATAAAACAAATTTCATTAGTGTTTGCACTTAAATTAAGATGACATGCTTCCATTATCTAACGAAGTAAATTTTGGCAATATAGTTATGTATGGATAAGCTATGCAAATATTTTAACCAAAATAACATTCTCTTGTATCAAATCAATCGCTAAAACTTCGTATTCTTAGTAGAGATACTTTTTTGGAAACAAAATTCACTTCGCCAGCTGTAGCATTGTGCACATTCTTTCGAGGGATACCTTGCGCCGTGTGCACAGGAAAAAATTTTCTTTCCTGTTACTTCTATCTTGTTACTCCCTTAAATATTAAAATGATACCTATCTTTATGTTGCTCATAATTTTTCATTGATATTCAAACTATTTGAAAAATTTTTTGCTTACAAAGTTTCCAAACATATGACAAAAAAGAGCAAAATATTATCCTCCATTTTTTGGTGTACCCCATTTTGCTAAAGTGGAGCGTGCCACAGTCACGTGCACTGCTTCGGCACAACATATCGTCGGGAATATCCAGGCTACGAACGAACGTTCTTGTATACGTATGTGGTAACGACTTGCAGTGTGTGCCGTATCGTACTGTACATAGTTACCGGTACTGTATGGGTGAAATCTCGGCCCAAGAGATGCATAAGAAAGATTTTTACTGTCATAATCACGAAGAAACTGTGTACAGTAGATACTGCATTTTTCATAAGAGTAGCTAGAAAGCAGTTAACGAGAAATTTGAACAGATGGTTTAGGTACTTTGCAGTACAGAAGTTGAAGTGAAAAACTTTTACATTATTTTTTGTTACGATGCACACTGGACACAAAGCCACCGTGACAGCTTGGTCCCCCTGTCGGGCAAATCCTGGCGCCACCTCTGTGATTGTGGTGTGAGATGTATCGACTCCTCTTAATGAAAATTGGGTGGAAAAGACAGAGAAATCGATTCACAAATTATCTGTAGCAAGTAGATACCAACAACTGTTAGAATACTCACTTCCTCTACTCTACACCTCCCCAGGTGCAACGTAACATACTAATCATACACCAACCAGCAACCTGGACCGCGAAAAGCCTTAGGGCCTAGGTCCTGGTTGCCTGCACACCTACACCACACACCTAACTCGCACACCCATCATCCACACACCCTTCTCACGGCAGCCTGGGCCGCGAAAAGCTTCCGAGCGTAGGCTTGGGCTGTCTCCTTATTTAGGTCCCTCACAACACACCCACAAATCTCCCCACTCTCACTGCATTCACGAAAATCAGCTCAAATGTTCTCAAGTCTTCCTCTCCTCTTCCCGCCCCGTCTCCATGACCCTGTGCACCAAATTAACCCCACCCAAAATCAACGCAAATTCATCAGAATTCCATCCTCTGTACAACTCTCAATCATCTTTCTTCCCAACCTGCCCATAAAGTTCGCATGAACTAGGCGGGGCAAAGGTAAAAAGAAGGTTCGACTTGACACGCAGTCCTATACAAGTTTCAAAACAAGCATATTAGCAACAGTAAAAATAAATCACACAACGATTCTTCCCTTCTCACATTCACGTCTTTGCAAAAGCACTTCTTAATAAAAATAAATAGGCCTTGGTGTCTTGCAATGAACTGCCCATCCCCAACGAAAGGCAGTGCTTGAGTTTCCCCATCCTGTTGTCCCCGAATGCGGTAGGGTCTTACCGGTAATAAAAGCTTCCTTATCTTTTTCGCGGACGACGGGCGGGGGGAGGTAAGCCGTGCTTGCTAGAAAGAAATCTTTCTCCCCAAGACAATTTGTACGAGTTTTCTTACATCGGCCTAAGCTGTTAGGTTTTTTCAAGTTCTGGGAGAGGGTGAGCCCCCCCCCCCCACCGGGCTCAAACACCTGTGTTTAGCCTTGAGGTTTTCTTTCAAAAGAAAGAGCAATTCAAGAAGGACAAAAACATCGCAAAGATGCGTTAAGTCTTTAGGCTGAGCAATGTCGGGAAGTTGCTGCACCTTGCCTTTAACACCAACAAAGTTAAAATTAGAGCTTACCATTTTATGAAACATTGAAGAAATCAGCGAATCCAGAAATCGACGTATGTAATCCAGTATATTAATCCAGTGTAATAATCCAATGTAATAATCCATGGAAGAAAGATGAAAATTGCGGTACAATTGTTCAAACTTATTTTGAAACAGCAGCTAAATCTCAAAACTACCCTCATAAAATTTCCTTTCAGGTATCTTTCTGGATTTTTCAGAACGTAAATATTGCATATTCAATGTACGGTAAACCAATGAGTTACGTAATTTGCGTGATTTTCAGAATTCAGTGAGAAAATATTGTTACATGGTTTTCAACAGCGATTCATGAAATAGGATACCTGGGTACACTAAGCAAAAGTGGGGTGACCGTGACTGCATTTTCCCTTGAACTGATTCTTTAGCTCCCCACTCCTACCAACCCCTTCTTTTCTGCGATCCCTTCCCCTTAGTCCCTTTCCCCCAGCAGTCTCGCCTTTGAACACAGTATGCAGCCCTCCAAAGCCTGCACACACAGGCCTATTCTTCTAAATTAAATTCCGCAATTTTTTTTATTTCTAAGTAGGCCAACCGTAAGCCGAGTCGGTTGTTTTGCTAGTTTGTGAAAGTTCTAAGTAAATCATGGTGCAGAAGTAAAAACTGTACAGAAATGATACAGAAAACAGTACACGTAGTTCAAACTTTCAAGCTATAGCGAGCCACTGAAGATTCCCGCAATGTTAACGTTGCAGGAGAAGTATTATGATTTCACATACCAAATCTATGTGCGAGGACGGTACCTGGGAATTTTACTGTAGCCGCGCCCATTCACGAAGCACTAAGTCTACGTGCAAAGGGCCGCGGCATGAACCAACATGTTTTGGAGTGAAGCACTTCCACAAGCCAAACTCATTTTTCCTTGCTTTGACCGTACAACCATGCAGATACTACCTCGGTAACTCCATGCATGGTCCATCCAACTTGCCGTAAAGTTTGGTAATTTGGCACTTTAGATTTTTAACCTTCCAGAAAACTTGTGTAGTTTACTTCGCAACATTCATATTGTTAGCACCTAAACGTTTCTTTTAGCATTTAACTCGTCACTGACAGAATTGCTTCAGGATTTCTTGATTTAGATGGACAAAGTGGAAGCACTGCATTACAAAGCATCACAGTCAGGTCACGCAGATCGTGTGTGTAAGGCGGACCGTTCACCTTCGTACGTAAAAGGTCACTGTCCAAAAGCCAATGAAAATTGTGCATTTCGGGGTGTATTATGCAGGAATTTTCCATCTTTCGTGAAATTATGGTCATCATCGCACACAACAACGTTTCACAATTACTACACGTGGAAGGGCCAACAGCCCATACTGCAGCTAATACACAACTGCGCGGTACATATACATAAAACGTTATTAGCAAACGGCAGGGCCTGTGCATTCATATGGGGAGTTAACAGTGTATTCACCCAAACTGGATTGAACTCAAAGCCCTGTTAGTAATAGTGTGTCGGGACGGTGCATGCGTAGTTTTAATAAAAATGAAACCGAGGCCGACAAAAATTTGAATGATATATACTGCAGGCAAATTGATTTTTGTTTTAGAACAGTCTTTAAACTTTTACTATTCTTGAGACATGCTTCGGTTTGCTGTTATCTTTGGTAAACATACTACGGTGCCATGGTTGTTACTGCGGCCCGAGTCGCATCTAGCATTGAAAATTGTCATAATTCCCACAGTCCCAGCACACGTTCTAGGGCGGAGAGTTCCATTGGGAATTTGTACTTGGATTTATACAAAATTTCTACGGAATTTATTTGGATTACAAGGGTTCCGAAAACTGCTGGATCACCTCCGTAGTCTCTACGGTAAGAAATCTCAGTTAGAAACATATTGTCAAGTCTAAGTATATAGGCCACACAAGTGCCATTCCCACCATTTTCCGGTGGAAACGAGGTGTTGCTTTCATGTCTATGGATGTTGTAACTGCAGCAAATCATTGCATGCCAGTCAAATTCTTTGCAAGATTTTAGCAGATTATTTACTGGAGCGCTCGTTAAAATGAAGAAGAAAACAATGGACGACATCATAAGTAAAGTATAATGAATCGGAGGGAATACGTCGCACTTTTCTTATTTTTTTTGGGGGGGGGGGGTTGTCATGTGGCCGTACTTGCCGTGGTGCCCGAAGTTGGAAAATCCGGGATGTGCCACAGTTAAATGTTACCACTTTTCCTTGAATGAAAACGTTTTCATGTTGGCCTGTTCTCAAATTGTACCATGTACCATGTACTCTCGTTGCACTATGAAAAATTCCCGGATCGGACAGACCTAAACAGAAAACATTAAGTGTGACGTCTCGCTACGCCCACTGAAATCAAACACGTTACAAATCGCAACAGCATGACGTCACACTTGACATTCTCGTTACCGCATGCTTTAGTATAGTAAAACTGCTGTGTACACAACAAGTGTTGCATCGTAATGTCTTTCACTCGTGTGAGTTCTTGTTCTCTTAACGTTTGTTTTGGTGACCGTTCTGAAGCAAACTCGGAACTCTTTTCAGTTTAATAAAGATACGAATACACTGATGTCCGGCACTGTTTGTTTTGGGCATTGTGTACAAGAAAAAACTGTGAAAAGGAACTCTGCACTCACGCCTATAAGCCTTCTTTTGTTACGTGAAAACCACAGGGGTATCGATGTCAGTTGCCAGGAATGGACAATAGAATGTCTGCGGGTAATCCCGTGCAAACTTGTCTGCGCGGCCAAAGAGGCTTAAAAGATTATTTCGCGCAGAATGTCAAGTAGTTACTTCTTGGCACATCTGTATTTGAGCAGGAAATTGATACTAGTACTGTACTTTCTGTGAGTGAGGTAGTGTTACCTCTGAGGTAGTAGACCAAGGTAGCAGAACTCCCCCCGAGGTAGTACTTCCTTGATATGACTGATCAGGATGAAGGCTTTTTATACATATTTCAGTTCTAATTCTGATACACATGCATCTTTATAACAACTTACGTCGTTTTTTCATTGGGAGGTACTTTTCTTCACCAGTCTCTTCCAGCTCAGACGGTGAATCTACATCATCTGTCTTCACTTCTAGGAGAGCTTTAGCTTCTTGAGGTAAATCACGCTGAAATAATACGATACATAATGTCAATTACCAAAAAAATTAGTCTCAAAGGTGTTTACCATAACAACTGGTAACAGGAAGATGATTTAAATCATAAGATGACAATTAGATATTGTTTACTTTGAAAGAGGTCAGGATAAATAAAAATTCCTGCATAGAGAATCTAAGTATAAACCCACTTTCCAAATATTTGAAAGTAACATAACCATTTGCACAAAGCAGACAGCCAAGATGACCAGAAATTGACTAGCAGGAGAATCTTTCACACTTGGCAAAGAACATCAACAATACTAAAGTTGGTTTTGATACTTAGCCTGTAGTACGAAATATCATCTACATGGTGAACATAATTTAGAGCACAGAGAAGTTATCCCTACCTTATTCTGAAACAAGCTATTTATATCTCTTTATCTTGCTTCTCTTAAGAGAACTATATCTATCACAAAGGTAAACAAAGGAGTTATCTGGCATGAATATAAATGCAATTTACCAAAGGAATACATGGGCAGAACACCAGACGTGTATAGAGTTACTATGGTAACACTTAGCCTCATATATGAAGCAACTTCTACCTAAAGGCACTGTGGGTAAATCTTGGTTGACATGTATTGCCAAACAAGTTCAGCAATGAAATTCTACACATAAAACAGAACAGCAACTAATCCCCTTTTTAAGGTATAATTATGTCATACATAGTAAAGTTGGGTGATATATCGAAAATAATCATTATCGCAACAATTTTTTTGCGAGAAGATACAATAATAAGAATTAAAAAATGACAATAACTTCGTGTGGAAAAAATGTGAAATAATATGCCATGTGTTGCTTTCTCTCTTCTTACTGCTGTCTCCAAAATAATATTTTTATTGAAGGCAGTCGTTTATTTCATTGAACTCAGGTAAAATCGAAAAACGTTTGTTGTTTCTCTCCACAGTTTTACATTGAGGAGAGAGTGAAACAAATTTACAGTCATTAATCGTACTTTTGCCATAGGTCTGTAATGTACCTAAACACCAATACTTTAGGATGTGTCTGTGTTCTCTACAGAAGTTCAAGTGAAAAGCACGAAGAGTGCAAAGTAAAGTCAAGTGCATGTGTAGTCAGTTATTGTACGCAAATACCCATACATTAGGATAAGGAACTGCTCTGTAGAGAAGGTGACGTACATCGCAAAAACACGGGGCATGGTACAGGATTTTTTCAATCACTGCTTGTGCCACTAAATTTCCAGTTGTTACCTCATATTTTGCAGTAGTAATGATGGGTGCTTTGATTTAAAATATGCACGTTAATTAGTATCATGTAAAAGTGTGCTACATTTATGATTTACACGATGATGATGACTGAAACATGGCCCCCATGAGCTGTCCACAATTTCATACTCGATCCTTCATACACACACTCAAAGGATACTAGCACTAGCTCCATTGATTTGCACACAGTATCGAACAGATATTTATGTAGGGATATATAGTGAGTGCATGCATTACTATGTACAGTACTGCTGTGTGGAACAACACTTAAAACCAAACACTTGTGAGCCTACACCCTGTTTTTATATACGTAACACACAGTAGGATGGTGAGAAATAGTGAAGTAACTGCATCGAAATATTGCAGGCTTCAAAGTATTTCCGTTTTACAGTTCCTTCAGTGAGAGACTTTGGTTACTATTACAGTCTAAACTAACAAGAAACAAACAGGCTAAGGGTGCAGCGACAATATTTTGACTCTTCTCATTTTTCATCCTGCAAGTATCCAATTTAACCCAAACGGGGTTCGCAAAATGGGAAATGATTCGTTGATTATTCTTGACCTTGAATATTCCATTTAGATGACCAGAGAACTTGTATGGAAATTGTTTTAAGAGAAGTGTGTGATTATCGAATTATTGCCATTTTTTGTTTTACTATCGCAATGGTGGAAAGTCTGTATTGCCCAACCCTAATACTCAGCGGACAAAGCAAAGCAAATTGTCAAATTTTCAAATAAATTTTATTTCCATCAACATAATAATACAGTAAGGTCCAAGAACCCCATTACTACAAATTGTTAATGTTTCCATCATAATAATATTACAGTATCAGCCAGTGGTCTACTTTACATCTGACCAATACAAACATGAAATCACAGATACTTACCCTTAGACCATAGACTCCATTCAATCCAACAACCTTGTAGAACAAGCTCTGCTGCCCTCTACTTCCAATGTGAAGCATAGCATTGAGGCAAGCCTCAGAACCATTCCCACTGGAGATTGTAAAAGTAAAGAATTATTTATGACATACAATAACTAGCTGTTTGTTCTGCAGTACTAACTAGAGTTGCAACATTATATGTTACATGCAAGTACTGTAAATGTGATGCTGATATCAAACACGCTGAAAGCTTGGAAAGGAATGTTTTAAATGCCAGGAATAAAAAAACAGATACAAAAACAAAAGAAAAGCAATATTTTAAGGGTAGTCCATTTTTACAACCTTTTCACAAAAGTATCAAATGTACTTATTCTTTAACACCTTCTCCCCTTCTCAGAGCATACTGTACTTTTTAAAGTGAGAAAAATGTTTTTTGGACAAAACAATCTTCATTCATCACCATTTGAATTAGCATGTGGTCTGTGACCCCACCCACCCTCCTTTCAAGAACATTTTGTACGATTGTAAAAATGTTGAAAAATGTATGAGCACTTATATGTTTAAGTTAAACGTTCGAGGGTCAGGAAGCCAACTTGCTCATGGAGGAACATATACCACAGTGAGCATCGATGAAAACTGGCGAGATTCGCTTTCTCTTTTCAACTGGCGGTCGAGGTTAACGAGGCAGGTGTGTACTAATCGCCCCCAATCCTGCTCGTGGGACAGCCATTTAACATTCCCATCCTATGGACATGGGTGTATCCCCAGTCTTTAGCCCCTTTCCCAAATGCTAGGAGGGGTGGGGGTTCCTTGCTCTGCACCACTGCTCAACAGCTGAAATGAGCAAAGCTCACAACTTCCTGAATCGGAAAACTTCCTGAAAAGGACAATCAGATACCCAATTCAAATTCACCAAATTAAACCACCTAAGAATCACTGTGAACAAATATGCGTAAGTAAAAGTATGCAAGGCATTACTGTACACTCATCCAACAAGCCAACTATCACCTACCAGGCCCGCAGCCTGATAAGGTAATGTAGGGAGGCAAAAATTTTTGGGGGGGGGGAATTTTTCCAGGGGGGGGGCCAAATGTGTACAAATGCATTATGTCAATGGTAAGATTCAAACTCTCTAGGGGGGCCCAAAAAATTTCCGGGGGCTTCTCCCCCCCCCTGGCCCCCCCCCACCTGGACTACGGGCGTGTCACCTACACTTGAAGTGAAAGTGCATACAGCAGCTAGAAAACAACTGTAAGCAAAGCCTACAAAACCAGCAGACTTATTAGCCTATGATGTAACACATGACCTAAAAGCTTAAATAGCACACTAAGTAGTACACATATTAGTATGTTCATGTATTAAATTACTGTATCCACAAAACAGTCATTGCACTGTTGTACTGTACATGTATCCGAACCAAGAACATGTTACAAACCTATTGATAATGACTCACAAACCTGTTCTAACCAGAATCCAGCAAGCCTACTACTCACTGCCCTGAGTATCATTCCCAATGGACAGTACTATACTGTATATGAAGGACTTTACAGGGGTCGAAATTCCCGCTGTTCCGCTGTTCCGAGAACAGTGCTTTTAGTGCCGGAACAGTAACTTTCCAAAAGCAACTGTTCCGTGGAACAGTATTTTTCCAGAAGAAACACATTGCAACTATACGCATGTATCCTTATCTCTGATGAAGTAATCATGCTGTGAATATCAAAAACCCCTGTAAATTTGCACATCTAGCGATCATTCACCAACATCTTTTTCGATTCATTCAAATCTAACAATGAACGAGACCAAGTATCAAATTCATAGACATTAATTGCACGGAAATATACGCAAACAACGGTACTATAGGCCATGTCTGTGTTCTGTACAGAAGTTCAAGTGAAATGCACTATGAAAGCGTACAGTAAAGCCGCGGTCACACTTCAACGAATTCGGATTGGATTCCGATCCGATTTTTGTGAGTTTTTATTAAAATCTTCTCCATCTCTGGTCAGAAAGAGCCCAAAATTTGCCAACCAGTGTAAATATATGATTTGCATCAGAGGTCTATGAAAATAAAATGTTGACTGATTTTTTCGTGACGACACACCGACAAACAGCTTTTATCGGACACGCGTAGTTCGATAAAAGCTGTCTGTCGATGTGACGTCACGAAATAATTCGTATAAATTTAATTTTCGTAGTCCTGCGATAAAAATCATATAATTACACAGGTTGGCAAATTTTGGGTTCTTTCCGACCTGAAATGGAGAAGATTTTAATAAAAACTCACAAAAATCGGATCGGAATCT
Source organism: Holothuria leucospilota (assembly GCA_029531755.1). Taxonomy (NCBI): domain Eukaryota; kingdom Metazoa; phylum Echinodermata; class Holothuroidea; order Aspidochirotida; family Holothuriidae; genus Holothuria; species Holothuria leucospilota. The sequence goes on from CM055971.1 coordinate 54,883,570, forward strand.
GATCCGAATTCGTTGTAGTGTGACCGCGGCTTTAGTCAGAGCATGTGTACAGGTTTGTAATTGCCAGCACTCTAAGGTTAATACACACCCGCTTTGTACAGAAGTTGACGTACGTCGCAGGAACATTGGGCATGGTATGGAAAATTACAACATTTTTCAATATTGGTTTTTACCGCTAAATCACCAGTAGTTACATCGTAGTTTGTAGTAATTTTCAGCAGGTGATTTTATGTAAAGCATTCATGTTCAATTTGTGTGAAATTAAAGTGTGCCTTGCACTTTATGATTTATGAAATAATGATGCCTGAAACGTAACAAAAGTTTGACAAAATAATTCGATTGCCTTGTATGTACACTCATACTTGCTCACTTGATTTGCGCCTAGCGCATGAACAAATATTTACATATGGATATATGTAGTTCGTGCATTCATTACGTACTGCTATATGAAATACTCAAAACAAACACGTGCAAGCCTGCACACTCCGTTTACGTATAGGTAAAGCACGGTAGGATGGTGTGGAATGTCCAAGTACATGTATTGAATATACCGGGCGCGTCCAAGTACAGTATTTCTGTTTTAATGTTCGTTCTGTGAGCGGCTTAGACTACGATCACGGTATAAACTGTGAATTCGTTAAGCCGTATTGTGAACTAACAATCAGATTTGATCTACTGCTGCAAACGGGATAAAGGCATTTTGAGTAGGTGAAAATCGATTCAATCATGGGATTACATTGCTATGAATGAAAAGTCACTGACCGTTTATTTCTAAAGCATTAATTTGGTCATTGAATTTGCAAATAAAGAATGTTTCTAAAATGTTTCTAAATTTCAGATATCAAAGCAAAACATGGGGAGAAAAAGTGCTAACCTTTCTTTTAAAGAAATCCGTTTAAACACTTGGTTAAATTTAGCAGCGGTTAAATGGCAACAGGTCATTTAACTGTTTAAAAATTAAAACGTGACAGCTACTAGCAATTAGGCACCGAAAATCGTACAAGGACTGAAAGCAAGTCGATCTGACTGCTGACATCTCGTGTCCAAAGAAAATAGGACTTAACGTGTGTGTTTTTTCTTCCTTAAAATATGAGATCGTCCCTTTGACTCACTGTGTGAAATGACTGTTGAATCAACCACGCTGTGAAGGACAAGAGTAGAATTACGATTTCACTTAAATTTGCGGCCCAGAAAAGAACATCAGTACGTGCGCTCATATGAGCAGAATTGCAACTCATTGCATACAAGAACCTGCTCTTTTCCAGTATATGAAAACTTGGAACAGTAAAATCTGATCCGGAACAGTAGTTTGGAAAAAGGTACTGTTCCGTGGAACAGTGGAGAAAAAATTAAATTTCGACCCCTGCTTTACACATTGAGATACTGTAAGGCCCCACGATTCCAAACTATTATATGTTCTCATTTGGTACAGGTCCATGTAAGTGTACAGAACTTTGGTTAAAACATGCTCCTTCAAATTATAACTTGGAAGTCTAATCAAACACTACTACACAAGATGTACTATACTGGTTATTTTATGAAAAATGCTACAGAACATCAATAAAACTGTTGGAGTAAATCACTGATGTGCACCTGTATTGTGCAATTATGGGTACACAAAGTTGGGAGGCTGGGAAGGCACCTTCCAGGGGAAGTTGAGTGTTTGGAGTGAAATGTTGCAAATTTGGAGGGAATCTGCTGCCAACCTTGTAAACTACAGAAAGTTTGCAAAGATCCACAACAAACTACAGTATTTGATAATTCAATTGTTTACGATGTCTCGTTGACTGTCATATAGTATTAGTCCTTTGACACTCCATGTGTAAGGAGCTATAAAGCACTGTTATATTTTTCTTGTTCTTGTTGTTTTGTTATTATTGTTATCATCGTCATCATAAATTTTGCATATGAGCAATCTTAGAAATGGTAAAATTTGACGAGGTACAGGTTCTGTTTATCTTGAGAGCAGTGACAGGTATTCAAATAATGCTACTAAATTTTTCATCAGGGGATCTGCTGACTAGCTTATATATTACTGTTTTGATTACATGTCCATATATACCTTATATAAACAGATTCCATCACTCCATTTGTACTCAGTATTTATTAGGTCAGGACAGTACTGTATGTTCCTATGTACAGCTATACTGTAGGCTATTTTTCCCTAAAGCTCATTATTTGTACCCATTTTCATTAATTCACACACATCCATTTGTCTTCACTGTGTTATATGCTTACTGTACAGTGCATACATCAGCATGTACAAGACACATAAAATTAAAATTATAGTGAAATATATTGACAATGCTCACAACCATTATATGAGATATAAATTACAAAATTCCTTGAGGCTACAGTTTCATGGGAGTTATAAAGTATGGCTGTACTGTACCACAAGAAGACACAAAGCTTAACTTTAAAGTAACCATCTTTTATACCAGCAACATTACATACATCTATACTGTAACATTAAAACAAAACTAACATGAGATAAACATCATCAAATCATGCAACATTATTAAGACATAACCAACTATTACAGACTGCCACTTTGCAAATATGTCATATACAGTAGCATGTTTGAGACAACTTTTTTGTACATTAAGAGACTTCAGTCTCATCAACATCTATCAAATACAGAGGGGCTACCATTTGCCAATGCCACCCTAAGTGTAGCAAGTATGGAGTTTACCCTCACACAGGTGGTAATATCATAGTCTAAGGACCAACTCCTTTTTACATAGGATGCCATTTGCCCCCCCCCCCCCAATGTATTTTGAAGCAAGTCTTTTCCTACTATATTTTTAAACAACAGGCTTGTACAGCATTACAGTATCTCTTTTGATTACACTTATTCATATCTAAACTATATAAAAAAAACATTAATTCTTAATGCTCTGCATGGGCGTGGATCATGGGGGGAGGGAGGGGGGATGCATCCCCCTCACTTTTCTGGAAGGGGGGACATCTCCAAAAAGTACCCCTCACTTTTTCAAAATGATGAAAACAAACTGTGAAGAATATAATATAACAGTAGATTACAAATTGACAATACAATTTAAAAGCAAATTGTGCCCAAATATTGCACCATTTGACATCTAGACACCTTCCAGTTTCCATTTTTTTCACAGGTGAGGTGGCCTCACCTTATTTCTATGTTTGTGGTCTTTACTCACTGCTCAAAATAAGAGACAAAATCGTAAAGTCACTTAAAAATTGCTAACGCCGACGTCAAAAAAGGCCGTGATGTAGTTTGCCGTCGGTTCTGTACAACAAAATTCCATGGCACTACTAAAGCTCCTAAAACTAATTTATGCTAGTTGAAGAAAATATTGGAAAGGTTTGTTGAGAGTCGACTACTATGCAAGGACAAGGTGTACAGTACCACAGTAAAATGATGAAAAGATTGCTACCAGTATCACCTCTATCAGACTTTCGAAAAAGCTCTGACATGCACAGTCCTTATCACTTACGTATCCAAATTTTATTAGATATGAGTAAACATGCTAATGACGGGCATAAATACGGACAGAGGTGGCCCCCAGTGAAAATCAAAAGTCGGTCTCTGTGCGCCAAAAAGTCGGTCTCAAATCCAGTTCAATATGCTTTTGTAACAATAGACCAGACATGAACAACATGTGAAGTGAAAATATTCCCCCAATTTTCTACTGAGTCCCCGATTTTTTGATCGAATGACCCAAAATGTGGAAAAATTTATGCGCGCTTCGCGCACATGTAGTGGTTTAGTGGAATCCAGTTCAGTATGCCTTTGTAACAGTAAACCAGACATGAAAAAGATTTGAATTGAAACGATTGCCCGAATTTTCTACTGAGTATACGAATTTTTGATCGAATGCCCAAAAAATGTGCAAAAATTTTCGCGCGCTTCGTGCGGATGTAATGGCTTAGTGGTCTATTTTATGCACCTGAATTGCAACGAATTTCGGGCAATTTTTTGAGATTCGGGTGAAAGATTTTCTATCCCCAAACTGGAAGAGTCCCATATGCCTATGATTATTACTACCATCCTGTAAATTGTAATTATCTAGGAAATTTGGATCATACAACTATGTCAATGGGAGTCGGTCTCCAAGAAATGTAGTTGGTCCCAAAATAGTTCACCCATGGCAAATTCATATATACGCCCCTGGCTAATTGTTTACTGTTCACTTACTTCACACAGTGTGGTCTTGATATACCCCAAGAACTAAGTAAAAAGTCACTAAAGCAAGGAAGATGAAAAACATCCTACAAAAGTAAATATTCTTGGTGATATATTCAATTTAAATTTAGCACCAAATGTAGCACCATTTTCCATCCAGCCTACTTACCTTTTGTTAGCAACTTTTCCAAAGGGGAGGGAGACACCCTCCCTTTGACCCCTCCCCAGGACGGAGATTCGCAAATGGTGAAAAGTCCGCCCCATCTTTGGAGATGGATCCATACCCATGCTCTGATTCCTTTACATATTAGAATTGATAATGAGAACAAAGATGCTTTCCAAATGATCTACTGTGTTGGGGACAGTGTCAATAAATTTTTGATTTCCCCTTTCTAAATACTACTTTGTAGAGAACTAACACTGTATCGTGTAGCATGAAATCTTTGGTACACAGTGAAGGAGCCACATCTTTGGCAAGCTCAATTATTTTCAAATTCTTCCACTCCATACACATCTCATCATTCAACTCATCTATATATGTCACAATCTTACACACTGATGTCACAATCTTACACACTGATGTCACAAACCTACTGTACTGTACACACTGATGTCACAATCTTACACACTGATGTCACAAACCTACTGTACTGTACACACTGATGTCACAATCTTACACACTGATGTCACAAACCTACTGTACACACTCATGTCACAATCTTACACACTTTCTTCCTACTATAACTATAATTATGCTGCCACTGAGCATCTCAATTCAAAGGTCATGTACTGTTCGTACTTCTTTTCTGTGTTATTTTCTTCCTAAGTTTAAACCGCAGTTTGAATTTTTAAACAGCAGCCTCTACTTCATGGATTCTTTAATGGTGATCAGCAGGACACATCTGGCCCACAAGGTGTTCCAATCCAGCCCACCAAGTAAACTGAGATTGAAAAAATCGAGGTTGAAAAAATATCAGCAATCAGCATCAATCTCTTCTGAGGCATTTTAGTGTACATACTTCAAGACTTGTAACCTTTGTAATTAAAATAAGGCTGTGATGATTAGTCCAAAACCAGAAACAGGTTTCTGCAACTGCTAAAACCAGTTTTTAAATAAAAACTGGTTTTTCAAAAAGTACATTGGCCTTGCATATATATACTGCACGAGGTCAAGCCACGTACTGCGATTGTTGGAAGTTTCCTGGAAGTTATGGTCCACAATACATTTGTTTAAAAAGACAGCAGACTTTGTGTTGAAAAGGTGTGAAATGTGTGGCAGAGTAAAATTTTGAAATGGAAGTCAAATCCTCATCAGTTTAAACCTGTTACTTTTCAGCAACCAGTTTTACGGTTGTGCAAAAATTAGGAAACCAAATCAAACCGAACCAGTTACTGTGATGTGAAATAAAGTAATCATAACTAAAATGTCTTCAATGTCAAATTTTTCAGCTCTCTACACGATCATCATCGTTATGCATCCCTCTATTACTTCATGTACACTGTAGGACAGCTTGGGTACAGTTATTATTCCAAAGCCTCATGCAAACAGAAAGATCAAAAGTCATTTATATCAACTGCTGTTCTTCAAATTTCTAATAATGAGCCAACTCATACACTCCCATGTGAGAAAACATTTGGGTTTGCAAGATTATGAAAATTCCAACTGCCTAAATTATATTGCACTAAACTCTGCCTATTCCATTAGTTTTGTGGTACAGTATTACAGTGAAATCCCGTTTACCCAAACCCCTCCGGACCGAAGGTAGTTCGGATAGTGAAAAAATTTGGATGAACAGGGTTCCAAGTTTCTGCCTCGAGTACAGTACACTGGATCCATAATGTCCCCCAAAATATTTTGTTACTATTTTTTGTGACCGATGATATAACAATAAATTTTTAAGACTTCTAAAACAGAGGTTTCATTCCCAAAATTTGAGCCTCCCAATTTTGCCTTGTAAAGCACTGAAAACTTGGTGGATACCACCGTAATTGTGTTGACTATTATTGTTGTTAAATCTGATGGCTAGTTTGGATAAACAGTTTTGGATAAACGGGGTAAACTTGAATAAACAGAGTTTTACACTGTATTTGTGTCACACGTGATGCTCTCTAGAAGGGGATGGTTGGGGTACTGCTGATGTGGGCCAACTAAACAGCTGCCTGATATGGTACGTGCTGGGCCTACTAAACAGTTGCCTGATATGGGCCAACTAAACAGTTGCCTGATATGGTGCTGGGCCTACTAAACAGTTGCCTGATATAGTACTGCTCTTATACCCTCTCCTTCTTTTGAAAGAGCACAAACTGACAAAAAACCTACCGCAGTTGGAAAATCACTGCAGACAGGGCAGCTGCAGCTGGAGGTAAGTCGGTGTCTCATTTTCGAATGATCGATCTTTTCATATGATCTATCACAAATTGTTTTTAACAATATGTTCTTGCTCAGGGCTTTTCATTTAGCCTTCAATGGGATAAATTAAGTTGCATAACTAGGCTAGCAGGGGGAAAGTTAACCAGCTTGAGTGCCCTCCCACTATGCATCACACACCTTTTTGTATTTTTTGCAATGAAAATGCTGAAAATTTCATCTTGACTATGACTTCATAAGACCCTTACTACTCTGGAAAATAATTATAGGGACCTCTTTCTTTGGTTAAATGTCCTGGGAGGTCCCTGGAACCCCATCCACAGATACAACATTCAGGGTTTTCCCTGGGCCTTTTGAACGTCGCGGCCCGCGACGTTCAAACTTTAAAAACAGGAAGACCGCGACGTTCAATAAACAGCCGCGATGTTCAAAAATTCCTCCGGTACCCTGAGAAAATGTTACTTAAACCCGCCCAACCCTTTGAAAATCCCGTTTCATATCTTCATAGTCACAAAAAATAAAGCCCCGCCTCGGTTATTATTTGGTAATGTATCAGGGCCGCCAAACAATCTACTCAACTTACGCATCTTGCTGGTTTCAAATCTTCACAATATGAACACATTTTTTGTGTAGAAACTAGTGTTTGCACCGGGTAGAAAATTCGTACCCGGGTAACATTTGTTCAAATTTCTCGTAAACTGCTTTCATTTTTCGCTACGTAAAATACTGGGAAAATATTTTGCTCTTATTTTGCCACATATTTTGGAAACTTTGCACGTAAAACTTTTGCAAGTAGTTTGAATAGCAATAAAAAATTACGAGCAATATTAAGATAGGAATCATTTTAGTATGTAAGGTAGTACCAGGATAGAAGCAACAGGAAAGAAGATTTTTTTCGTGAACACAGCGCAAAATATTGAAAGAATTTGTACGATTTTAAATCTGATGGAGTGAATTTTGCTTCAGCTCATCCACATGCGCTGCGAGCAAATATTTATGAGCTGTCTTTCGACGTTCATTTCTAGAGATAGGCTAGGCTATTATACAGTATAGTAGACCTTGTTGTTTCGTTATATAGGGGCGGCTTGATGTTGGAAACACGCATCGCGGGGCTTGTTTCTGGTAAAAAATGCAATGTAACAAAAGCATGGTACGAAACAAACAAAAGCAACTCCATTTCAACATAACCGTGAATGAGATGAGGGTAAATACATTTTGTTAGTTGCAATAACCATGCTATTTCGCGAAGATCAAAAGGGAAAGGCTGAAAAACGCTACCTGGGTACAGTAGTAAAGTACTGTGTGCTCTCTGACGTACCTGAACTGTGCTGCATTGGAAATTGCGGTAACTACTTGGCCTAACAATAGCGAATGATCGCTATCATTTGGAGAGGTTAAAATATTACGAGTTTGTGAGTTTGCACCAATGGTGAATATTTTGGCGGAAACTTAAAGAAATTCTGATGACTGATTCGCCTCAAAAGTGCCACTATTTTGCGTTTAGACATTTCTAAAATTCAAAAAATTTCGAAAAGGGGGAGGGGGCCACCCCCTCCCCTTATACCCCACCCCCAGGCCAGCGACATTGGTGCTTTTATTGGGGGGGGGGGCTTCTTCCCCATTTCTTCAAACCCTGTTGCCAATCCTGATTCTGAAGTGGGGGACTGAGAATGCAAATTTAACAATGCAAATATACTAACAACCATGCATCAGTCTAAGCAGTCTAAGAATAAAAGAGGGTGTGCTAGGTGAGGTACCATGTAACTAGATCTTGGTATAACTCAAGATATGACTGGCGGTTACTGTATTGGCTGCAGCAATTGGAATTTTGTGGCCTTAAGGCCCATCAGGATTGTCAGCTGTTATCCCAAAATGCTAAGCCTATAGCTCTATGTCCTTACAGTACATGCAACCCCAGGGAATTATGCACAACCCTCTTATGCTCACTGGGTAATAAAATGAACAGGCTATTTGTCCATCATACTGTGGGTAGGTCATATGGGGGTGTGGTGGAGCAAGAAAGTCAGTTGGCATGGACTTTCAAAGCCTCCATACTGTATAAGCCAAATAATTTTTCTGTTCTTTACCCATGCTAATTTGGAGTTTAAATTCCTAAATCATGAGATTTCAAAGAAAATTTAGATACAACTAATACATAGCCTGGTAAACCACTCATGGCAACACACAGCAGGTGTGATTTTAGCAAGAATATTCTTGTTACAGTATGTGGCAATTACTGATGGTGGCACTATACTCAACTCAGATACTGTCACCTTACAATCACCTCCTCTCCACAAACACACTTTTCAAAGTGGACATGTTCCACTGAATCTGTCATGAGCTCATTACCTACCACACCAATTGAATTTTGGGCTATGACAAAATAATGGTTACATAGTGATACTGATTATCACCATTTAGTGCATATCAAATGCTATTCTGAGATACTGTAAATCAGTGGTTCCCAACCTTTTCCAGCTAAACGCCCCCTTTCACTAAATGAGGATAGGCAAACGCTCCCCCCCCCCCCCTGTCTATAGCTTACTATTGCTATGGATGAAGCGATGATAACAAAAACATGCTGAAAAAAAAGGATAGACCTACCTTGACATACATCATTTTTATGTGTGGGTTTGACCCAGAGTAGCAAAACAGCAATGCGGGACTTAAGAAACTGACACCCTTTTGAGATGGCGACTCTTTACCCCACGATTTACAAAGGCTGGAAGGCTTGATCACAGTCAAGAGAGGAGAAACATCTTCCGTACTTGACTGACTTTGCCAGCTGCAGGGCCCAATCGAGTTGTGGACTATTCCCCAAAATGAGGCCAAAGGTCAGCATCACAATGGGCGACTGGGGGATTCACCCCCAGAAGCTGTGAGGTATTTACGATATTGTTGACACAAGAATGATGTACTGTCAGTCCAATTTTGGCTATCTTCTGATTACCTAATAACCTTAAATAAAAAAGATTGCAAAATCAGCCTTAGCCCAGTTTGTATTTCAATAATAATAACAGGAGTTCCCTTTAATGCTGAAAGGGGCTTGTCCTGTCACAGGAGGAAGAAGGATGGTATGGGGTGGCATGGGGAATTGAAAGACTTTCCAACCTGTCCAACAGGTAGAAATAATGAGAAAGCAGAAACTGGCGCACTGCTAAACTGCATGTTTGAAAACATTTTAAAGTTTTACTTCATAGTACATTGCCAAAGTACAGTTACCTATAATTGTCACCTCTGTCAGTATATCATGTTCAAGGACTACAAGGAAGAAAACTACATTTCAAGGTTCAATTTGCAGGACGATTTTTAGCTATGACCCCCTCTGTCACCGCTTTCACTGTCACTGATGGGAATATGAGGGTCCTTGCAGGAAAAATTGAAATTAAACACTGTTACAGTGGATGCTATTTTGTGGCATCTGGGAAGGGAATATTAGACCTACTCAACTTGTTGACTCCATTCACCTCCTTTTTGTGTGTTAAACCAATCTGAGAGTTCAGCTAGTGAAAAGCTTTTGTAATCTTGTAAAGCCTTGGTTTAAAGTGAGTGCCCCCCTGCTTCCCCCTTAACGTTCATCGCCCCCTGATTTGTGCAAATGCCGGGGGGGGGGGGATAACGTCTTTGGTTGGGAACCACTGTTGTAAATGATTCTATTGGTCACAACTTTGTAAATAGCCCAGAGCTTCCAGGGGATATGCTCTCTACATTCTCATGGGTGTTGCCTGGATCCCAACAGGCACAAGTAAAACTGACCCTAAGACACCACATCATTGGGTGGAACTCTTCCCACTCCCACCACATCATTTTGACATTCCAAAATGAGACCCCTCAGACAAAAACTTGAGAGTGCATCTGCCTGTAGCCCGCAAGATTTTCTCAATGCAAAATGTGGCCTGTCAATGGAAATATAAGAACCCCTGCTATATTTAATATAAGGGACAAGCAAGATTTTACTGTTCAACACAAGAGGGGAGTTGGTAGCCTCCCTCCCCTCACATACCATAGTACTTCTGTTGTTGTAACACAGTAAGACCCATCCATTACAATTTAACCATACCCATACACACATTAGTACTGTGCTTTATTTAGTACAATAAGGCTACATTCTTAACAGAGATGGTATAAGCTCATTAAGGTCTGTGGAAAGTTGGAAACATAACAATTGTAAAGTCTTAAATGTTCATATGTCCCTCATTTCATTTATATAACACCAACTTTAGTAAAAAGGAAAGCTTTGCAACAAGCAACATGAAAAAACAACACAGTATGTTAGTAACTGTAAAAATTATAGAAAGTGTTCTCTTTGATTCTGTGATGGAGTCTGAAGCAATGTTACAGTGCAATGCACTGATGGAATAAATCACATTTGGCAGACTATTATTGGTGAATAAACCGTCGAGACTCCAAATTTGGCAAAGTAATGGACAAGGCGAAGCGGAGTCCATTATTTTGCCTAATATGGAGAACTTTGAGACAGTTTATGAGACAATTTAGTCTCACAAATGTAGTTTATTGCTATATTCTACCACCAAAATATGTGAAAAACTTTACTGTATGTTTTTATGTTTACTGACTGTTTGTTGTGGAATAACAGGTCAGTGTATAACCAATCAGAATGCAGGATTCTCAATAACTGATGACTAGAGGTGGCAGAATATAGCATAAATATGGCTACTACATGGGTTAATGTCCACCACCAACCTAACTAGCTACTTACAATGCAACACAGAGCAATACTATAGCATGCTACATGTCGTAGGTCACCTGCTAACTGACTGTAACCCAAACTAAATGTTTTTACTTTGTACTATACTAAGCATGTCTAAATTGACTGCAGAATCAAGCTTTGTAAAAAAAAAATTAAGAGTTCTACAAATGAATGGGTCAGTCTTTTCAGTCTATTTTTAAATATCAGTTTCATAAAACTTTCAATAAGTTTTTGCTTTACAGAAGAGTTATAACATGTGCATTGAGCTGTATAATGTTGCTTTCTTATCAAGCTTCATTTACAGTGTTAATACCTCGTACAGGTACATGGCATTCTGGCTTTTAAAAGACTCCTTTAAAACACATCTCAGGAGTTCTGCTTTCTGCAATTCGTTCTTATTGTTTTCAGTTTTTCATTTTCCTTTTCTCTGTGCCTTGAGCACCCTGCAGGGTGGATATGTGCACATTTTAAATCCTGTTATTTTTATTGTTTTCATTTTTATAATTTCTGCTTGTGTGAAAAATTGTATAGGCCTATATGTCCTTTTTTGTGTGAATTATTTCTTGTACACCTCTGGCATTATATTTCAACTACAGGCTGTACAGGTACCTCTATAGACTGCTCTTAGCTGAAGTTACCATTTATTGCCAGTCTTCTGTCAAGATGCCATAGCCAATATTTACAGCTTACAGACCCATATCATGCCATGTCATGTTTTGTTTATAGGGCCATGTTGCAAGCACATACATGTGGAAAGATCACATACATGTTTTGTGGTGGCACACACAGTATGCTGTACAGTAAGGCACTATTGGCCTGACAGGGACTAATTGTAACATGCCAAATACTGCAGGTCTATATACTGTACAGTAATTACAATGTTTTTTTAACAGGTCTGTATGGAATTACAATGCACTTTGACAGGTCTACATACTGTATGGTATTACAATGCACAAATTTAATATTAAAGGAAACTGCACTACAGTTAATGCATTGCACAGCATACTGTACTGCACTAATGCAGCACACAATTGTACAGTAATTTTCCTGTGAACAGCAAAATGTTGTACAGAGAAACATACTGTGCAGTGCACAATTGTGCTGTTAAACAGCACAATGTAAACATCAGTAGGTACTGTATAATATAAATTGTGGGCACTCCACTAACAACTAGTCTTTGTTATTTAATTGAAATAACAGCAAAAAAAAAAATGAATGAAAGAAAAAATCAGACGCTGACACATGGGAAGCAAGCAAGAAAGCAAAGAAACAAAACAAACAAAACAGCAAAATAGGAGGAAACAAATCTCACCTTCTATAGGAACAGGACATACACAACAATGGGTGGAAGCCAAAGAAAAGGTATGAATGGGATAAAAGAAAACAAATTATTGGCACAGCTGAGATACATTAAGCAACATTTATGGCATATTTGTGGATGAATATGAATACTCAACATGCAATCAATATTATAATTTACATAAACACAGTTATATTATTTATATTTTATAACACATGCAATGTCAACCATTCTTTTGTGGAAAAGCAAGGACACAATTTCAACAAGAAACATAACACTACAGAATAACATAGCCTGAAAAGACATTATTCAGAAACAGCTGAAAATGATCTGATAAAGTTATATACTCAACAGGCATATACAGTATACAAAACTGTAAAAAGTCTGTCAGAGAGTCCTGCTCATTAATGCATCTAGCATCTGTGTGCAATGGAACCTGTGCAACATGAACAGGATGTCAGGCAGTGTCAGTTTGACAACACTGCATCATCTGCAAAAAATGAATGTAAAATGTACTTCACACTATCCACAGCTGTGCTTCTCAGGCTAGTTTACTGCTTCACAGGTGCAGCCCTCATGACAAGGGCAGTCCATCATGCTCAGGACAGCCCACCATGACGAGAGCAGCCCATCATGCCAGGAGCAGCCCATCATGCAGTACCAGGGGCAGCCCATCATGCCAGGGTTCAGCCCATCCTGGCATGGGCAGACCATCATGCCCGGGGCAGCCCATCATGCCAGGGTTCAGCCCATCATGGCAAGGGCAGTCTATCATTCCAGAGGCAACCCATCATGCGAGGGACAGCCCACCATGACAGGGGCAGCCCATCATGAGTCTTTTTCCATTCTGTCTTAATTCCTTACCTAACATAATACTCAGTAATCTTATTTTGTGCTAAATTATCTAGTGTAGGTAGACACTAAGTATGATTGCTACAAATCAACCCCAGGGCAACATGCACTGACTGCACTCAATGAATCAAAGTTAACCATAAATCTAGTCTTCTTCAAAGCAGCACATGTTTTATGCCCACATGTACCCTATCACAGTATTCCCCAGCCTGTATCCCCTCCTCTCTCCTTCCTATCCCTTTTGCTGTAAAGCTACTACTGTATGTGTCTGTAAAACCAGTCTACCTCAACATTACATTAATGATCCATCACCTTGCCTCGCATAGAAGAGCAAGTAAATCATACCACTAAGAGGGCAGGCGTGTCATTTTAAATCCAGTTAAGACCTTGAAAACTTAAAAATGTACTACACAGCATCCCAGAGCAGTTTCATGCATGAGCCAAAGTATAGAAGAGATGTAAAATAGAGAGCAGTCCCTGTTATTGATTAATTGCCAGTAATTGCAATTACTCTTTGAAGGTGCCATTAATCACGCTAAAAAAACTAAGTTGCTATTACTGGACTACAAGCACTACACAGAATCTTCTGTATAAATGTTGCCTGACCGTTCAAAAACCATTTAAGAAGTTTGTCAGAAATATCAATGTACTGTAAGCATAGTGATGGTATTATCGCAATGCTGTACTACTCTAAATATCTTATTTATCAAGTAATCTTGTGTCAAAACTTGGGAAGACTTGTTAGGCTGTATTCTGGCAATAGAATCACAGGGATGACAACTAATTGTAATCGATTTAAAACTGTTGTTACTGCACGAAGAGCTATTTGATTAATCGACTACAAACAAAAGGATCAACTGTCAGCATTAATGTACAGTAGGCACTGAGGTCCACAGTACTTTGCATGTGCCCAGTTATGGGTGGCCCAGACTAAAGGTGTGTATAAACTACCCAAAATCGGGACCAAACTGAAACCACCTCACACAGAAGTCTGTTTTGGCTGGTCTTGGTGCTCTCAAACTGACGGTTGGGTGATCTATCCTGTCATGAAACCAACATCATTTCCGTCTTGAATGGTCTGCACATGGAAATCCATTCCGAGTAAAACTGACAGTTCAATTATATTGTAATTTACGTCTTTTTTCAAATCACAATTAACAACAACCCTCCCTCCCCCAAGTTAAAAACAAGTGCCAGAACCATAGGTTGTCTTCACTGTATACCAGAGTAAACACCATTAAAAGTCCACATTAACCCCACAATTATTTTCCTGCACATTTTGCACTCTTTGTATACTGTACCATGAAGATCTCATTGGCTATGGGGCCTATACTTGTAATGTCATTCAATTACACCTTTCTTTAGCTTTTTTTCAGGTTGGGTGGTCTGAGAGCTTTGTCAGTTTGGTCTCAGGTGGTCTGGGTATGATGCTTCATCAGTCTCAGGTGGTTCTAGTTGCTTTCAAACTGACAAGTGGATGGTCTGGACATCAAAACCAGACCAATGCACACCTCCAGCCCAGACACTTCAGAGAACTTCAAAGTAACATAAGTTCCATGTACCTAGTTAGTTCTTAAGTACCTTACCTTACATCCTTTAGCTTTAATTCTTGAATATCTTGTAGTATCTCTCTAAAGCTCAATGGTTTATTGGGGTATTTTTCCAAAACCTGAAAATAAATAAAGAAAAAGCTTGAAAAGTATCAAGATTACAAGAGGCTCTTCACTATATTCACTAGTATTTGCATGGGTACAAAAAACAAGAACCAGGTACCTGATCACCATACTCGTCGGGTACCCAGGTACCTGGTATCACAGTGACATAAATTTATATAAGCTCATTTTGATAGGCACAGAGACTCCATGACACATGCTTGATATGTATTTACACCTGCATCGGAGAGGTAGCAATCAATTCATGGAGACTCAAATTGTCCAACTAAATCGTGTTGTTTCGTTTCAAATCGAAAATTACTAACACAAGAAACATGACAGAAAATAACCAATTAAGAAAAATGAGTATTTCATAAGGCCTATAACTTTCTCAGATTCAAATTTGGGACGTTTCTAATGCTAAACGCAAGCTAAACTCAAAGCTGTTCAGACATCAACAATCACAACTTTAAGTTTTCTGTGCTGGTTTACCCTGACCGGTTTACATGTTCCTCTTAATCCTTACAATCATAGACTCATATTTTCTGGCTTTTGAGCCTGCTGCAGGACCTTTGGGTGGATCAGCTAGACAGTGAGTAAAATTGTATCATATCCAAATTTGCTATCTCTGATCCTCGTGTGCCACACAGTGTACTACATGCCGTGGTACTTTTTCGAACATTCTACTGGTTCTTGCGCGAGTTAACAGTAGGCATATGGAGAGCAGCCTTTCCCTGCATGCAGAGCCATTTATGCTTTGCCTGCACGTAGTATACACTCAAAAAACTCGTTTGACAGTTTCGTACTACAGTGCTGGGCTGCGGCAGTAACTATTATGATCCACAGCAAGCTCACCCATATACGTACATTTGTACATACGTAGTTAGCATGCACGTTGACATCCTGGTACCTTTCAATCTAAGTGTCAGAAACTTCAGACAAGCACCATTTTGGTTAATAATTGCAATAGCATGGTTCTGTCCGTAACTTTTCATGAATATTTGCAGTGTCAATAGGCTTACCTTAAAACTGCAAACATGGTATTGTGTTAATTTGCATAACAGTCTGGGTTTGCGTTTTATGCCAAAACGAGTGTTTTTTACGTCGACAGAAATTTTACTTAAGACCAAAAATACAATTCAGTCGTAAGTATAAATTTTGAATCGCGCATCTTTACAACAGAAAATTCAGCTCACTAAACACTCACATGCTGAATTATAATATTGTTCACACTACGCATTCTACTAGTTTACCGTAACGATAATGAAGAACCTAATACCGGTAGGCTAAACATTAGAAGTTTCCATTCTCTGCAGTATACATCGCATTAAGGGCAGGATCTATATACTGCGCTGCTGTACATGGGTTATTCTAGTACTAGTACTATATGTACTGAGTGTAAACTGTATGGAAACTTATACAATTGTCATTGTGTTTGATTTAATATTGCTAACGTTAGGTACAGTAAAGCTACACCTGTTGGTGGATCATACACGGAATATACTACATAATTTCGGCTTAATTTCTCTTTGAGTGAAGTGAAAATATTTTTATTATCCAACGATCGTTTCTCATCATAAAAACAGGTCTGTATTAAATTATTTCATTCACGCTTGAATTTATCGATAAGTTGCCCTAATGTTGTTGTGGGCTATAGCCTATATGCTAGGCCTAACATTGCTGTTTACGGCGTACCATGGTAGGCATTGTATGTTTAATCATTTGCACCAGAATTTCCAGAAATTTTAAAAATTAGGACAAAAAATTTTGAATGGTCGTAAAAAAGAAAATGCTATCATTTTCAGAGAAATGCAAACCATGATAACAGTGACACATTTACTGTAAGCATTAATAAAGGTGTTTTTTTTCTTTTTGGTATACTCAAGGTGTTAACAAAGTGAGGTATAGCCTAGGCCTACAGTGGTTTAAGCTATTGCAACTCTTGTTAGGCTGTCGAGTGTTTTCTTTTTGTACAACGTAGTCCTATATCCCAAGATGACTGTTATCTATGTCACGATCACAAGGACGGGGAACCAATATATTGCCAATGTAATTTCATAAATGTGATAACTTTACGCAGATGTTTCAGGGGAGGGGTGGGGGGTTTATAGACAATTCTGACTGATTCAAAGTTTCAGGATCCTAGAGCTACTTGGGTTTTTCTTTTTTCTTACACATGAGGGTTTTTTGTTTCAATTTTCACGAGCCCATGGCCAACCAGAATCTTATAAACAAGGGAATACGTAATGATGACCTTGCGATGCTTTTCACACACAAAACATGTTTCACTTGTTTGGGGAATGGGCCCTATAATGGTCAGTTATACTGAGCACTATTCATTATGTATGTGAGCTGTGCACACCAGCAGTTGATTTGGTGTAGCCTAGATCAGTTTTGTAGAGAATCACAAATGGGGACTGCGAAGCAACCTCACGGCAAAAACTCTTTAGAAAAACTCTGAACTGATTATATCTGTAATAATTTTAATCTCTTTCGTTGTGCTTTTTTTTAAACAAAAAAGCAAATAAATGGTTCAGTCTTCTAAGGAAATGATAAATGCAGGATGATCATTTCTTTTTGCATGCATCATCATCACATGGCAATATTATGGCCTAATATCATCTCCAGTGATGAACTTAATAAAGTAGGGCCACCGATTTTCCGCGATCACGGAAATTGTCACGGAATCGCGGAATTTTAATTTTTTCACGGAAAATCACGGAACTTCAAAAATTTCTTAGAATGCTAAAGAAGTCTGCAATCAAGAGGGCAAAATGAAAAAAAAAAGTTTAAAGTCTGTACGTAACAACACTGGATGGCTCTAGCGGGCTACAGTCTGATAGAAAACTTCAAATGCACACCCTCTGATGCTTACTTTATGTGGGACCAGGTGCGAGTTGTGCATTTACTAGTCTTCGGTAGGTCAAATGTTGCTCAGTCTTGCAAAGTTTTACCGCGATCCCGTTGCCTGTCGCTGATTCTTGTTTATACTGTATCATGTACTGTATGTATGGTATACTTTGCATGAGTGCGTCATAACAAACTGTTGCGCACGTTACTCAAGTTTCATGTTTTGCTCTGTTGTTACGTTCATGATCGAACGATCATAACGTTCTGACTGACAAGTTATACTTTCAATTGTGGAATAATTATCGGATTTAGTGCCTGCATATCATTTGGATATAATTTTATACGTATCTTTTACTATGTAAGAAGAACAAGAGACCCACACTCGAACAATCGTAAGTCAAATTGTTTTAGGTTGTTTTTTGTCCATTACATATTTGTGTAGACGTTAGGCTGGTGATTGGATTTTAGTCTGGTTAGGCTGCACTGGCCTAACACACTAATCAATTCAAAACAGAAAGTCACAGATTTGGCAAATTGCTTGCACGGATTTTCACGGAATTTGGAATTGCTGTAACGGAAATTGACTCTTTTTTTCACGGAAAATCGGTGGCCCTAATAAAGTAACACAAGTAAAGAAAATCAGCCTTGAAGTGAAAGGTGAAGTATTGAGGAAAGATAAAGGACACTACTGTATGACTGCATTGACATGGTAACCAGAAGGTAGAAGAAGAGTTGGAAAACAACATGGCAAAGAACAATAGAAAAAGAAAGAAGGGAGTTTGGGTGGAGAACTTGGGATGAAACTAAGTTACAGGCAAGGGATTGGGTGATCTGGAGAAAGAGCAATGCCTTATGTACCAGCCAGCACAAAGAGGATGGGTAAGGTAAGGTAAGGATGATTTTTTCCCATGAATCATTTTTATTTCAGAACCAGGTAGTAAATTTGGAACTGGGTAACAGAACCATCGGTTGGGTACCCGCGTACACAGATTACCCATGCAAACATTAATAATCAAGGATGTACACTAACAATGACGTGTACAGCATACAGTACTGTAGCGTTGTTACCATATTACAATATCGCCAAAATAAATTGATATGTACGGTAATTTTGTTCCTGATATATATGGTTTTTAAAAATGCCTTAATGATATTGTGAAAATCCATGCATACAACACCCTCACCAGGGTCTGCATTAAGGATATTTATTGTTTTGAAACTGCTACTCATTTTTTACTTTGTAAAGCAATTTTACAAATTTTGCCTAGTTCGTTGTTGACAAAAAAGTAATCCATGTCAATTTAAAAAACAAAAAAAACAAAAAATAAAAAAACGTTGATTTCAATAAACATATTTTCGTATTGATGCAACTTACTTTGATGAAGAAATGAACAAAACAATTAAACAAACATACATGTTCATTTTTCTTTTGAAATGCTATATTCATACAGTAGTGTAGTATTCATACTGTAATGTAGTGATCACACAAGAGCACACAGTGTGAAGGGCTAGGCTATCCTGTACATGCTGGTCATGTGGTTCGCCCAGTGTATCAGGCTAATCAAGTGCTGTGCAAATTACAACATACATCAGGCTAAAGCTGTGACGGTTAAACGGTTAACCGGTTAAACGACAGCCAAATGTTTCGTTTAACCGTTTTTGTATCCTAATATATCTGTCGCCACAGTGTCACCTTTATACCTAAACTTGTTTATGCAGTAAACCACAGAAGTTGCTTGCCCCAAACCATGTAACAATGGGTAAACTTTGGATGAAAATTGCAAAAGGTTTAAAAAAGTCCTTTATAATGCCAGTTGCACAGTCTGCGTTACGCAGCTTTGGCTGGTATATCGATCCGCTCGCCCCATGATCTGGGAGTGTTTTGCCGAAATAATGTGACAATAAACTCTAACATGCAACCTTTGAAAAGGATTAAAATTATCAAAGGTGCAGGGATTAAACTATGCAGTACACACAATCCAACATACCTTTTAGAGTTTGGAGCACCATAAACTTGATAGATAAGAATAAAAAGTTACTTCTAGATGGCAGAAAAATATGCTTAATATCATTCATGATAAATGCACTTCGGGAATTGTCCCGAGCGTAACTTCCAAGGTTACGTGTTTACAGTTCATCAGTCTCAAAACATATGCAATCTGCACAAAATAGTGACCAAGCTATGTACTGTAGTTCTGGGCGTTATTATGCAACCCTGGCTTGCAAGCCTGGTAGGTGCAACTAAAATATTTGTAACTTAGCCTCCCCATTTAAGCTGACTTAATAATTTTAACAAAAGATGATTAAACATTTTTTATAATTTTTTCAACGTTAGTATGTAATTCCTGGAAAAGTTTCAACCAAAATTCCCTAAGGTGAGTGAAATTCTTTCCGCCATTTTATTTATTAACCCCAAATTATAAAATGGAACATTCCATTGTGAACTTCATGAATAATCATATTATTTTCGAACATAATTAGCACAGTTCGTTGGCCTTACTGAACGAACCAGCGCACTGTACATACCGTACGTACATTGTACAGCATACAGTATTTGTAATTAGCAGAGCTGTTTGAGCTTGCTGAATGGACCGGGCCGGCTGGCCATGTGCTTCACTGCTTCGCACGTTGCATGAACGATCATGACATACCGTACGTACATTGTACAGTACAGTATTGTGTACGAGACTACTATGTATGAGTCCCGTCATAACATACAGAATGAGGGTAGCTGCCGTTATCGAAAAGTTTCGCCGTTCATAATTATGAAGAAACTAGTGTTTTCAGTAGGTATTAGGTAAAAACAAACTAGAGCAGCGATGCTGCTGTATCTCAACACAGTCAGACATTTGTTAGGATGAGAATAAAGGATGTGGACTCAAGGTGGTTCCCATACTATCAGTAAATGTCATTTCCTAGGAATAATTCGGCAAAGAAGTGATTTTATGTCCAGAATTGTGTCAAGTACCAAAATGACAACTACATGACCATGCAGTGACCAAATAGTTCTCAACACCCTCAATGATGCAAATTACTATCAACGTTACAATGCTAAACACCTACAATCATCACTGACAAATCATTATCCATTCATCATTGGGTCTCACCGTAACTCACCGGGTCATCATTGGGTCAAAGTCACACTCAAATTTGCCCAAGTAGCCAACAGTATTTGTTGATGGGCCAAGTCTTATTTTTTATCACTTTCTTGTAACAGTATATGGCTAATATTACTAGTAATGTAAGAACAGGGCTGAAAATAAGTTTTGGTGAGCAGGGCAAGGCCATTTGGCCTTGAGCTTTCCTTGTTTTAAGAGATACCAAGGCCAATTAATACGGCGCATAGGCCAGAATAGTTTGGGGGAAAGGGTAGTATCGACAAACTGCAAATACTATTCGTTT
This sequence comes from Holothuria leucospilota, assembly GCA_029531755.1. NCBI lineage: Eukaryota > Metazoa > Echinodermata > Holothuroidea > Aspidochirotida > Holothuriidae > Holothuria > Holothuria leucospilota. The sequence continues at coordinate 54,904,867 of CM055971.1, forward strand.
GCATGAGGAACTAGGCCTAGGCTTACAAGTAATCAATGTTTTGAGAAATATTCCTAGCCTCCTCTTTGTAACTGTGTGGTGAGGGGGATGTTCAAAGAGCCATGAACCCCAAACATGACATGCCGAAGCCTTAACTTTACACCACACCAACAGTACTGTCAAATTTGACAAATAACATCGCTGAATTTGGTAAATACCTGCATGAATTACAGCAAAAACTCATCCTCTATGCATTACTGACAGTAATATTCAGTTTGCAGTGGCTGTTAACATTTTATGCTTCCTAGGCTACGGTTGAGGGTTCTTGACCATTTAGGCCTAGCTTAGGCCTAGGCCTACAATCCTGGACAAAAATGATGGGACACTTTGGCACAAATGTAGCAAAATACTTCGACAGGTTCGCGGTCTTCAAAAATCCCCCCCCCCCCCCCCTTGATCAATGTTGTCCCAACCCAAAGATATTCCGAATTTAAAGAAATTCAACATTGAACGGGGGAGCAGGGGTGCTGTCCCATGTATTTTTGTCCAGGATTGTCTGAACTACTGCACAAATGTATGGGAGCATACGAATATACGTTGCAGCAGAGAAATGTTCATAAATTGTAGGACAAATTAGAGAGCTATGATCGAAAATGAAGATAATGAGTAATTAAAGATTGCAGTTAAGTGCTAATTTGGAAATCGAGGAAACTTGGATTTAAGTTGGGAAGGTGGAATTTGACAGTAATGGAGGTATAAATTTGCCTATTTACGAAGTTGCGTTAGGACGTTTATTAAGGACCATGTAAAAAAGGTATATCCATCAAATTGTTTTCATGCTATTGTTCGGGGGGGGGGGGAGTGGTGTAGGGGCCGACAATTCAGTTGTTTTGTACACTTGCTTACTCAATACAGCCTAATATAACCAAATGTCTGCCTTTAGTTGAAGATTTTACACAGCATACAATATTTCATAGTCATGGACAAGTACAACTTTTTCTCACCGGAACCGAAAGCTCACATGAAATTTCAAAGGGACGCTTTCGAAAATAATATCAAAGTGCAGAAGTTCTTAGCTTTTCGTCGAGTTATTAGAACTATTACGATAATACCCTGTTAAATCATTGATAACATTATTGCATAAATGCCAGAGCGATTGGGTTCTATCATTCCGTCAAAAGGAGGGGGACAAAGTAATAATTCCAGGAATTTGAGACTAAGGAAGAGGGCGCCCTCGTCCAATGGCTATTTCAGAACTATGGTAAACCACATGATCTACCTAATCTTACAGCATATTTTATCTCTAAGGATGACGTCATAAACATGCAAAGATGGAGTATTTATAGATGATATCACTGTACTTTTTTATGGGTATAAAGTAATTCTTAAAATGTAGTTTACTCGTTATTTGCCACGGTCAACCGTAAAATTGCTGTAAATATTTCTTTTGCATTAAGCCCCTTCCCAAAAGAGTGCGGTCGACCGTCAGTCCCATTAAAACAGTGTGTAGGTCAACGGTAGACCGTCGTCAGGTCAATGGTAGACCGTCCGAAATGATGTCGCTATATCAAATTATTAGCCGCGGCAAGGGGTGTACAAGTGACAGTCCTTTGAAAATGAAAACGGGCTTTGTGTACGTAGTATATTTTTTTCAGTGTTTGTAATATGATATCAGGGCCGGGTTTAACTTTGTGGGGGCTCTGGGCACAAAATATTGTGGGGGCTCCTTCGACTATAATTCTCCACAAGATTACAAGGGCGCAAGTCATGAAAGGAAGGCAAAGGTTGTGGTCCTACCCCCAAATTACAATAACATGATTTTGTGGGGACCCCTTTTTGTGGGGCCCCTGGGCACATGCCCCGCTGGCCCATACTTAAATCCGGCTCGGTATGATATTATGTTATTCTCAATTAAAGAAGTCACATTCCGTTTCCAACTATCATCTTAAATTCGGGGATGTGCACACCGCTACGAAAAAATCGAATCTCACCTGTGTTCATGTACCCTAAATATAACTGACCAATACTCCTATGGACGTGTATGGTAGCTCAGACAATCCTGGACAAAAATGATGGGACACTTTGGCACAAATGTAGCAAAATACTTCGACAGGTTCGCGGTCTTCAAAAATCCCCCCCCCCCCCTTGATCAATGTTGTCCCAACCCAAAGATATTCCGAATTTAAAGAAATTCAACATTGAACGGGGGAGCAGGGGTGCTGTCCCATGTATTTTTGTCCAGGATTGTAGGTATTTAGCATCCTTGAATTTGGACTACCTGTTTGCTGAAGTGAGGCACGTCAACAGTACAAATTTTTCATGCTGGGGCTGAGTTGGCTTTGGGCCGAGTTGTCTTTAGGTCAAAATTGCTTGGGGCCAAGTTGCCTTTAGGCCTAGACTAGGCCGATTTGGCCTGCTCCTGCGTACATAGCCTAGGCATAGGCTAGTTCATATAGGCCTACAGGCTAGCCCTAGGCCCACTGTAGGCCTAGCCTAGCTATAGGCCTAGGCCTAGTATAGGCTACTGTACATACTAACAATGTAAGCAAACATAGGCCTAGTCTACAGTAGTACAGATTTTCCATGCAGGGACCGAGTTTGTTTGTGGCCGATTTGTCTGGAGAACGAGCTGGCGTTGGGCCGAGTTGTCTTTAGGCTGATTTGGTTCGCAGCCGACTTGGTCTGCTCCCGCATGCATAATTAATATAGGCCTGTACTAACAACGTAGGCAAACACGAAACTCGGCCTACACAGTTCTCTCACGCAGACTGCAAACCTTCGTAACTCTCACTCTCAGCCACATTATGCTACCTGTTAGAGCAGTGCATCCAACATCTCTTCGAACACATCGTGGAAAATAAGACCACTAGGCCTAAACTAAAATCCCAAACAAGGCATTTGTAAGTCATCCTTCTCAGACAGGATGATTACAGACACTGATGCCAGTAACCTGTGCAGCTAGCTTTCCATTCAGTTTGCATGCTGATATATATTATTTATCAAGCTAACTATGACATCCCAACAAATGCCTTGTAGACGGTAAACAACGTATAGAGTCAGAGTCACCCTGACGCGTAGAAACTTGTTTACAAATTGCCTGTCTACCTACCTATTGACAGGTACGAGAAAAGACCAAATACCGACGGTTAGCTAGGCAAAGTAACCCTGACTATACTCAGTCTTTCAGAATACAAAGCTCAATGGCAATACTGTACTGGCAGCAAAGGAAGGCGAACAGTAATGCAGGCCTTGGGTATAGGTGTACAGATATGTACGTGCACAGTATATCGCAGACAACCATGCGTGCTGCTCCAACACAAGTTCATACAAAGACCAATTGCACGCAAGGGATCATGGGAAATGAGACAAGAAATACGTTTTCACTGGTATTTGCCCACTAAATCAGCCAAAATATCCCAACAAAATCAACATGTTCACATCCTAAACACCACACTTGTTTCCCCTACATCGACAGTACTTGCTAATGAGATAGGGTTATAAAATGCCACAAAATGACAATGTTTAGGCAATTTCAGCTACAGTTACTGACCAGCTAGTGTGACAATATCTCAATACACGTTATGTATTGAGATAAAAAGGCATGCGATGTAGGACAAGTTAAAACTCAACGTTACACTTTTTTATGGAGCATGCAGTAATACATATGGGTAAAATTTTTCACAACATTACGACATAACAGTGCTGGAATTCTTAGCAGACACACATATATTACTTATGAATTGCAGCAAGGTCACAAGGCACAATATAGTACACTGTATGTGGTACGTTTGTACTAAGACACTACTCTTATCTTATGGTGCTATGTTAGACCACAAAAATCTCGAAAACGGTAATCAGTGGCATAACAAAAAGTATACTTATGTTTATGAAAAGCTTGAATAAATGCGTGATTTGCCCTTGTGTACGAACTGCTTGCCAAAACATCGCAAATAGTGCAAACGTTTTACAGTAACTTGCACTCTACTTCGACCATCATCACTACCTGTGCCATTTTATGTGTTGAAACTTTGGTATTTAAAGTGGTGGCGCTCTTCCAAAATGTTTATTTTGTTTATATTCCTTGACTTGTTTTTATTTTCGGTTAACCATTAACCGTTCGGTTAATAAAAACGGTTAAATGGATAGTGAATTAACCGGAAATGCACAGCCCTACATCAGGCATGTGAGTGGCAACTCAGAAAAAATAGAGGAAATATTGAGGCCAAACTCAGCACACCTGAGGCACTGCATTCTATGGGATCCGGGTGCAGTGCTGCGGTATAGTACATCAGTATAAATGAGGGTCAAACCCCCCAAAGCTCTTGGCATTCTCTCCAACTAACATCCTCAAAATCACACGACTTTTCTTTTGTTTTCTCTCCCCCTACCCCACTGGAAAAAGACCAAATACCCTTTGCGATTTCTGGTATTAAAGTCCAAGTATCATGGTTGAAGATAGACCTTCAGAATGTTTAATGGGTCTAGTAAACAACGTCTGACACAATAATTTTTTCCTGGTTTTTGGGTGAACATGTGTTTTCAGCTTTGTCGTGCTTTTCCGGATATAAAATCGGTGACATCATAAGTGGAGTAATTACACTCGCGCACGACCATATACTGTCTGCATGCGTACACTGGTGCACATATACAAGCCAGCCATCACCACCGGCGGGGAGTAAAGGCAACTGCCGCTAGGGCAATTGTACAGAGTGGTCATTTTTTACATTTGTTACAGTCATAAAATTCACCTTGAGCAAAACCTCATTGCATTTTGGGGTTAAGAATCTACTATGCTCACTGCATGAGCTGCAAGATTGCACCAGTAACGCCTAGCATCTTCAGTTTTAGCGAAGTATGTTCCAACAGTAAAATACAAACGTTTCTCTGTGATCGAACATTCTGTTTACAATGAATAGGCTACGTTGTGCCATTTGTACAACACTAAGCCTAGCGTTACTGTTATGCCTTTCAGCATGAAGTGCTTGGAAGCTAACCCTACTTTTTCTGGAGTATTCTCTTTCGCCTAACAATCACCTGTGTACTTACTTTGCTTGTACAAATCTCCGCAGATAACTACCCATTTATATCCAACAAATAATATATCCAGCATCAGCGCCAACTTTTCAAAATCCTTCGATACTTTTCCTTACGTTATAATGGCACAGTTCCAGCTCTACCTTGAGTACGTGCATACCTACGTACGTAAGTACATATGAAATGTAGTAACAGTGATTTACCATTGCACGGCGTACGTACGTAGTAAGCGGCTATGCATTGTAAGCCTGACTTGGCCAATCAGAACCCTCTTAAGAAATATACACTAGTGAAAATGTGTGTGACAAGTTTGAAAGCAAACTTGTGATTGGTAGAGATATCTTGCTATGCTATACCGTTTGTTTTCCACTCTCAAGCAAGTCGTAATTTGGCCACTAATAATTCTAGCAATATTTTACGGCATCTTACAACAGTTTGTTATTATTTCTGCCTGTTGCATGTGAACACTGAGTCTTCACGTTCTCATAGATATAAAGGACCTGTCTATGAAAACGTGGGATTCCGAAGCCATTAAGTGGATTAAAACACTATGAAAAACTGGCTACAGTACTCTCACTCTGTTTAATGCTGTCCCAGTTTTTGTTTTGTGCTTTGTGTTCCGTTCGCATCCGTTTCCAAGGGCGTAAAAAGTACACTGTTTAATGCGTTGTTCATGGACTTCTTCAATTTTCCGAGTAATTAATGTGGGGGGATTTTTTAACCGCCAATTAAGTGGAAATATGAGCCTTTTTAACCATTACTGGGTGATAAGCTTAGCTGTAATACTTGATCTTTAATAAACCGGGGAAAGTCCTAGCCATTTGTTCTTGTTACACAACCTTCTATCATCTAGGCTAGAGGTTATACATCCTTGGCCAACTGTAACTATACATAGCCTAATAGTTACGGGGCCTTGGCTCATTAATTTCGACTTCACAGGCTCCTATATTACATTAAGCAACCATCCTGACTATGCACCCCTCCCCCATGCAAACAAAACGTTTCAAGCTGAATGTAGCAAAAGTCATACAACAGCAAGCATCATACGTCAAAATTATGCAAGTTTACAAAAACAATGCGGATGGCTCTTTTAAAGTATACTGCACATGTCGTGTAAATATTACCAGAAATTTGCACTGACTGACATGTACAAATCCTTTGATGATAGACAGTAATAAGGCTGGGCTGACTAGCTTCTCTAGGCTATATCACTTGCACACGATAAGTGAGTAGAAATCATGCAGAAGCTGGCTAACCGGCCGGATGATGTATGCCAGGAAAAAGGATGAAACTTCTGAAATTGTTGTAGGCTACAGAAGCATTTGGTTATCGTGGTTAGCTCTGTACAGTAGACTACTGTAGTGTTGAGCCGATTATCGGTTGGTGTTATTGGTATCGGCTGATAATGATGTTATTGGTTGGATATCGGTATCGGCAAAATCAGCAGTTGCTGCCGATAACGGCAACCGATATGCAAAAGTCCCCTCGCATTGTTGCCAATTTTATGAAAGTCTCAGTGTACAAAGTATTAACCTGTAACGATCCATTTTTTCCCTACTTTTCTTCAGTGCAACCCTAGGCTAGGCCTTTGCCTAAACATTAACAAACGATGCCAGAGGAAAAGCCATGATCACTTTTCAAACGCCGGCATCGCATGATCTTTTGTAGGGTAAAGTTATTTGTGGAATGTGTACAGCATACCATATCTTTTCTAACGTTTAAATAGGCCTGCCATGTAATGTATAATTTCCGCCGATTTCTAACATCTCCCGCCAAAAACTTCAGTTAAAGTTTGAAAGATTCCCGAAGAATTCATCATTACTTTTAACTCAAAAGACTTCCAAAATCGAAATCTTTCTACGTACATTTCTGTACAACTTTCCCGTGGTCCGCTTGGGTGTTCAGTATGTTGCTCACGTGCCTCGCACAGAATAAACAAATCAGGTACACAGCACAAACAGTTTGGGCTCTTATCTCAATACAAACATTCTATAGTGCAATATATGTGTAAGCATCGTGGGCCACACAACATGCAGTGCTTGTGGTGACTAATTATATGCAAGAATTTTTACTGCAAAGGCATGTCCAGACTTGATCGAACTACAGTACATACAGTATATGGTACTGTTTAGTGCAGGGCCTTGGGATACAGTTAGTTAGATGAGGTTTAACGTCCCAGTTTCCAACCAATTGGTTCAAGTCGAGACGACCACGGCCTTTTTCCAGTTGTGGCTCACTGGCTTGTTTTCCCTACTCCATTGCTTATGCTGAGCACCAAGCACAAAGGCAGTAGGTTCCATTTTTAAAGTCTTTGGCACGACCCAGCCAGGATTTGAACCCTTTACCTTCCAACTGCAAGTCAGATGCTCTAACCACTTGGCCATTGCAGTCAGCCTTGGCATACACAGCACAAAGCCAGTGTCATTTTGAATGCACTGATAGCATAGGCCCTACGTTGCATTTTTACAACAAGAATCACGTACGTAAGCATATATGGCTAGATTAAACAGTAAGTGTAATGTCATATTTCACGCTGCCTTGGAAATTACCAATTAAATACACAATGATCAAGCGGCATTTGTTTCATTTTCAGGATTTGTCTGTAAGTTGTACTGGTGTTTTACTGTTTTGGCAGGATTTTAACAATGTGTTAAGTTTAGCTATGGGGTAGTTGAAGTGAAGTAGAAACTCAGCATGTATTTGGTAGATAGAATGGCAGCTTATACTGTTATGCCTATCACTTGTTGTTGATTTTTAAGTGCGAGCTATTGTTTACAGCAATGTAAGCACATGGCCTCACAGGCCTACTGTAGCAAAGGTAGCTTGACTTAATGTTTTACTTTGTTATCGGTATCCATATCGGTATCAGGCCGATATCAAGTTTGACTTCCCGGTTATCGGCAAGTTCCGATATCACCGTTATTGGCTCGATACTACTCTATTGCAATGGAAACTTCCATCTGATTGGATAGGCTGTTTGTACTGGGAGTCTGGGATAAATTCATGTTGTATACAAGGAAGAATGTGTAAATGCCGGGACACTTTGTCAAGATACTAGGAGCAGGAAAAATGGAAACTGAGAGAAGTAGCGGATTCTCTCAATAAAAAAGCGGAATTCTGTTATATAACAGAAGTCTCACATGTCTGATACATACTGTACCTCCGTTCAAAAGAGAACACACCTGAAATGTTTGCCCACACAGCAATACAGAATATTCACATGCGCTACAAAGGTAACAAGTTGGGAGCAATTGCAGAATGCAATGCCCCTCCTGAAATTGAATGACAACAATAGAGTTGCTTATTGTCAAAGTGCATTCAAGCAAGACATTCTTTTGAGAACGATTCAAAGTTGGAGTGGGGCATTGCATTCTGCAGTTGTACTACGAGTTGTAAACGACTAGCCAGCTGCAGCAGTGCTATGCCAGCACTACAGAATATTATTGGATTGCTGATGGCTAGACATGCTCGAGCAAGCGAGTGCAATTATTGAAAACTCATACAGGGAATTGAATTCATTTTAACGATAATATTTAGATTGGAGATGAAATCTAAAAATTACCTGTGAAACGAAGTAAAGTTCATTGGTTGCGTGGATACCAAAATACCTGTACAAACTGCTTCAATAAATTTGAAGGTTTGTGTTGCAAATCTGCAAGGTGTTAAAATTATTGTAACGCTACTGTGCTTAATTGCATTGCAGACAACAATGCGATAATGACCCTGATCCTCACAAATTTTATGAGTGGCATGAAAAAGTTTGTCACATAGGCCTATGCCCAGCCTTTTTTAAGTTTTATCACTCACACAAAAATTAGTGAAAATGGCAAAAAATATTTAGACCTAACATTAGGTCTAGCTAGAAAACATGCAAATTGCAATGTCAAACGTGCTGAATTGGCTGACCCAAGAAATAGCACATAAAGTGCTCTTGACATGCGCACAATCGCTGCAATGTATGTAATGAAATGTCAATGGGTTCAACACCTCACTTTCCTTTTGTTTTAGGCCTAGGCCTAACAAGTAACATTAATGTTAGGCCTAAGCCTATTCAAAATATTTCAAAAATTTTAGTCACAAAACTGTATTCAGAGTCTTGATACGTTTTCCCATTTTAATGGAAGATAAAAACACCCAATCATCTTCCTATGTTGATACTGAGTGCTTTCGAACAACACTAACGTTAGTTAGCCTATATACACTTACGTTTATCGCAATCTACAGTATGAATGTAGGTGGTGTTTAAGTTAATTGGCCTAGCATATCCCTAACGGTAAACCCACACATCACAGTTGGCCTAAGTCAGGGGATGGGAGTGGAACCAAAGGAACACGTATATTCTTCTCACCAGTTTAGATGCTTCGATCCACGTTCTTCCTTTCTGTCGCCTTTTTCTATCCCCCATTTCATTGAGGGTACGTTGAGAGCCCCTGTTCACTTATCAACGATCGTTTCGAACCTCGTTGAGAGGACTTAATCTAGCAATTAACATGGCTTACAAATCAGTCCGCTCCGCCATTTCTCTCCATATACCAGTGCGTACAAAACTGTACATTACTACTAGAGAGACTACACTTGTTCAGTGTGCAATACTGCACAACATAATATACGAGACTACTAAACTGACCTTTGACCTGCTTGTACCTAATTAACAATGCGTCATGTACCTGTGTACCATGTACTGTAACGGTTGAGTCCCTACATACAACAGGCAAATATCGTATTCGTGAGATTACGGATTAAATCAAGAAATGTGTAAAAAAATGAAAATATTACTGCAAAGGTACATAATTATAACACTTCCAAACATTTATATGTTAAAGTGAACGAGTAGTGAGATTACGTCTGTCCCAAAGCAATGGAATAATTACATAATTTCCACAATAAGAAAAGCCCAGGCCATTATGATGTGTTGCAGGAAATAATGACACCGATTAATAACTGTGTTTATAAGTATGTGGAAATGCAAGCCGTCATCCAAGATGTAGCCGAGATCAAAGGAAGGCGACAGGCGTATAGGGCATGGGTTGATGAAAATGGTCGGCATCTCACCGGTCAAAAAAACACGTGCGTAACCTATTCTGGACTTTGTCGCATTGACCGCGGACGGGGAGGGGGATGGGGTACGGGGACTTAAGCCCCCGCACCTTTCCTGCCGTGGGCATTGATGAGGCTTTTATTTTCTGGAACTTATTGGGCCTCTCCGATGATTAATAGCACCCCCAGTTCAAAACTGGCTCAGCCTCGGGTCAGTGTGTCCCAGAGGTTTCATTTATGAATAACAACCGGTATACGTGGCACAGACGGCGGACTCACACCAGCCTTGCACTCAGTACTCTACACGACGGGTAATGCGCCAGTAAATTAAGGGATGGGGAGGGAAAGGGCCCCCTGTCGGGGATGACTCCACACCCCGATCGCGTCGGGAATATTTCTCCGATTTCATCAGGAGCCTTCGTCCGTACAATTTAGCATATCGATCAGTCCCCAGGGCCGACGGCGACCAGTTGTCGCCCCGAAGCCCCTGGCGCGACGCATTAAATTCCATAATTGAGATTTTCCGGTAGAACGCTAAATTATGCGCTTCAAGGTTTATATGGATATTATGATAAATATATGCCCTGCAATGGTGGACAAAGTAGAAATGTTTCTTCCAATCCCCCCCCACCCGGGCCGTAGCTAGGGTCATATGTTCGGGGGGTGAAGGTCCCAAATTCCGACTGGACTGATGTTTTTTCCAACTGAATGGTGGCGCGTAAATTGCACCATTTTTGATGCACCCTGTGTTTTATATACAGAAGTGGGGATCCTTCCTTGTCACTACATAAAGGTGCCGTCCTGGGGGAGGTCCAAGGAAATTAATTTAAGGTTGCTTCGATGCAATGAATATCTTTGGGAGAGTTTTGGAGCTGATCATATATGGCTAGAAAATGTCCATAATTAATTCTAATTCTAATTTTTCCGACTAGTAGCTGGATTCTTTTTCCAAATGTATGGCAGCCCGTACATTGCACCTTCGTTTTTTATGCGCCCTGCGTTTGTATACAGCAGTGGGGATCCTTCCTTTGTCACTATATAAAGGTACCATCCTGGGGAGGGGTGTCCCCTCCCCTTTGAGAAATTTTTGTTAAGGTAAGGTTGCTTAGATGCAAAATTGTGCTATCTTTGAGATACTTTTGGAACTGATCATATATTGCTGGGAAATTTCCATAAGTCAGTGAATTCTAAGATATGGTTAAGTGAAAGCAGAGAGTATGTTGGCTAAGAGAAGCAAACGTTGTCAACAAACCTCGTGAAGCACTTTACTGCCTTCTGTTCGGGCCTAAGGCTGGTATATACCTGTACAGGTCCGGCCTCCTGGAAGCAGAGGATCATATATAAAATGGGGGCAATGACATAATGCTTATTACCTGACATCTAAACCATAATATAGAGTATGACGCCAAGCGTTTTAGACTTTACATCTATCGTATTTTTTACTAATTTTGAACAAAAATCCAGACGAACAGCCTCCAGCAATGGGTAATGGGCGGAAGGGGGAAGTGAAAGGTGATATTAGCCCTCCCAGACAGGTATAGCAAAATGTGTAGGACTAACAACCGCGTTTAACTTTCAGAGTGTACACCTAGTGTATGCTATAAAAGTTCAATGGTACGTTTGTACATATAATGTCCATAAGTGATACAACGTGGACTGTGAGGATAAGCGCGCCGAAATTTTGGGGTATACTTCAATGCCAAAATGAAAAACCTGCATGTAGGCTCAGCCAGGGGTGGTGCTCTGATTTGCCGACATGGGGGCAAAGCGCTCTGACTGGGGGCCAACTACCCTAAGTCCCGACAGATGCAATGGGCTGCCGAACTCGAAATTTAAGGCGCGCTAAGCGCGCCGAAAAATTTGGGGTTATATTGAAAAAAAGATTTCGCATTTTTGTTTTCATTAAGGAAAGTTGAAAAAGTTTGGGTTTTTATTGAAGAATCTGTGATAAAAACCATGAACTTTTGTTGGGGGTGAGTGCATGGTCGTCGTCGGGGATTACATTCTTTATCTTACCCATTAAGGCTCCCCTACGAAACTGAAAAATCTTTTTCTTACAAAATTTGTTTGCCACGATGGCGAGGCTGAAGAAATATCTTCCAAAAGTTAGGAAAAAGAGGAAAGAACTTCGCAACGATGCATTTTCCTGTTTCTCTAGAATCACGCCTACTCGGAAGAACAATATTTGTGGAAACGTTGAATAAATCCAATATGTTTGAGACAGGGGGCTTTACCACTAGATAGAACCATAGAACTATAGATGAAAGCGCGACTAGTGCGCAAAGTTTTTTTGAAGTTATAGAAAGAATCCTTAAAGAACTTACTGGCTACGGGCCTGATAAATAGGCATTTGGAATATTTTTGGAATATTTTCTGAGTATATTTATGTCTTCACCAATATTAGTCTATATAAAATTTTGCGCAATTTTGTGGGACTTGGGAAAATTTGGGAGGCTTAAGCCCCCTAGCCCCCGAGAACTGTGCCTGGTATAATTACCTTAATAATGTTCATGAGATTGATTGCAATTCGTGAAGCGTGCGCACGAAGCGCGTCGACATTTTCATTAAATACTGAAATTTCCATGACAATACCTGCATTCAGAAACTGCATCGGGATACCTTCAATTGCCTAACAAACCAACATGCCACTCAAAAAGCCAGTCTTTTACCTGGTAATTTGTAAACAGCTTTCAACTTCTGCTGTTGTGCTTCTCCGAAAGTTGCTATCGGAAGATATTGATAATAAAAAGAACGCTGAGGTAAGGTTTGAAGCGACTGGAGTGCGAGAAAATTTTGATGGTTTGATAAGAATTTGGGAAAAAAGGACAGTTTTGATTCGATTTTACGCGAGGAAAATAACGTTTGGTATTATTCTCATTTGATCTAGTTGGAAAATATATACAAAGCTGACATAGGCTCAGTCGGAAAAATGTGCTAGCCTGAGATATCAGAAATTACAACTGGTATTTCAGATTTTCCGACTATCGTCGCTCTGAGGAACTTGGGGGGGGGGTGAAGCACCCCCACCCCCCGGTCGCGACGACCCCGCCCACCTCCCATCGCCGTATCGTTCCTGCCAAGGGGGTGGATCCATCTCCAAATGTGGAAGGGACTTTTCACCATTTGCAAATCGCAGTCCTGGAGGAGGGTTTTAAACGGAGGGGTGTCCCCTCCGCTTTGAAAAAAAAACGAATTAGAAGGTGTCTTTTTGGCAAACGGTGCCATATTTGGGCGCAATTTAGCTTTAAAATTTAAAATGTAGTGTCAATTCGTAATCTATATTATATTATATTTCATCACAGTTTTAGTTCTCATCATTTTTTTAAAAAAGTGGGGGGACTTATTGGAGTTGCCCCCCTTCCAAAAGTGAGGGGGACACATCCTCCGCCCCCCCCCATGGTTCCTGCTACCCATCATCCCTATCAGGGATTCAGATCGCTCGATTATAGGCCTATGAATTGAGTTTTCATAGTGAATTATGATACAACATTTAGCATTTCATAGTGCATTTTAAAGATTAACAAACTTTTCCAATTATAAAATGGTACTTTTTCCTACAGGAACGTGTAGTTTTTACTGCATGGTGGCGTTAAGGAAGAGTGACATGAAACCATAAAACAATTACAGAATAAGATCGCCTGTTGAAAGATCCGTGTAGACTTATCCCTGTCCACTCTCAAAATGTACATATACCAGAAAAGTTTGTGTCTGACGTAACCAGGGCCGTAGCCTGGGCGAAATCTCTAGGGGGTAGTTCATTCCGGTGCTAAGCGGAGCACCAAGTGGCGTGGCTGCAGATAGTTGACACTCAGGAGGACCCTTCCATTTCTACCTGTGCATGAGGGCCATTCTGGGGAGCGTGCTGAGGGGAGGGGTACATGTAAGGCCTGGCTTAGGTGCGAATTTGTGATATCGTTTGCGGTGGCGGCACCAAGGGGAGCATGGGGGAATTTACCCCCGTCACAAGCTTTCCCACCAGATGCCCCCACTCAGCTCCAGAAGTAAAGAAACCTGACGGGAGGAGTAGCCCAATACATTAAAACTATTTGGAATGTTTGCATTGGATGATGTATTACCGGTATAAACCAAAATATACCTATCGTGAGGCTTAATTTTTACTCAGATTTGCTAAAACCTCAGAGCCTCCGGGGGCCCCCTGGGAGCTCCAAGGCAGGCCCCTGGACCCTACCCGCATAAAGGTATAGTTGCCTGGCGGGAGGAATAGCCGAATACATTAAAACTATTTGGAATCTTTGCATTTGATGATGCATTAAACCAAAATATATCCTTCCTGAGACTTAATTTTTCACCCAGAGATATGCTAAAACCTCAGAACCCCAACATTTTCCGTTGCCCTCCATTTGCCCCCCCCCCCCCCACTTTTAAAATCCTGGTGCCACCAATAACTGAATCAACCGTCATTATTTAGTGATTTTCTTCCTATTTTTTTTGGCTGGACATAAGTCAAGAGGTGCACTCATAAGAGAAGGGGATGACACTCTATGATACTCTATGACACTCTATTCTCTTTTATACCCTTTGAGAATTTTTTCGTCTTTGTGAGGTGGCTTGGGTGCAAGTGGTGCTACCTTTGGTAAAATTTCGCAAAGCGTTGAATTGGTTATATGTTTAGGAATTCTCATTATTTAGTGATTTTTTCTATTTTGGCAGGGTGTAATTGAAGGGGATGTTGCCTCAGGGTCGGGATGACACCTCTATTCTTTGATTAGTTTTTCTTGTTCTAAGTTTCCTAGATCTAAAATGGTGTTATCTTTGGTAAGGCTTTGGAATGATAACATGATCTGAAATAATAATTATTTACTGAATTTTTCGGCTGTGCCATAACATCCGTGGGAGGCTGGTACCCGATGAGGGCTTTACCCAAGAGCTCTTAAAACGCCACTAGGGTAACCACCATCGGTTGGCGAGTAGCCTGACCGGTAGCGTAGTCCTGCAAGAAAATGTTCGGTCGAAATATCTCCCAGATGGGAGGAATGACACATTTTACATCTTAAAAGTTGCATCAAAACATTCTTTACTTTCAGATTTCATGCTTTAGAAACAAGTTTCGATTTCAAGAAGAAATGCTAGATTTGATTTAAAGGGAAGATGCAGTCACCCCAATATGAATACGGAGTGTACCCGGGTCTCCTGTTTCATGAATGGCTTTTGAAGATCATGTTACAATCTGTTTCTCACGGAGTTGTGAAGCGCACGTATGGATTTACCTTGAATATGCAATGTTTATGTTCTAACCTAACATGAACGATTCTTCACGTGAAATAAAAGGGTATTTGTGAGACTAGCTGTTGTTTCAAATAAGTTTGCGACAACTGCTTATGCCTTTTAAATTAAAGTTTCTTTACCAGCTCATTGAGTTTAGCTTATAATTAAAGGTAATCATGGGCTATTTTATCTTTAGCCAGCGTAACTATGCTGGTGTATTCAACCGATGTAGGCTATCTTGTAGGAGGAAGATGGGTCATTCTTCTGGAGGAGGAACTCGCACAAGAGTGCATCCAATCCCGGGGCTCGGGGACCTCCCAGGGAAAACTTGGGAGGAAAAGAACCATTAAATGCGATTTCCCAGGTTTTTGAGGCCTTGAAATCATAATTTGGACAATGAAATTTTCAGCATTTCAGTATTATTTTCAAGTTGGCCAACTTTTATTTACGATTTGGAAATCTCAGGGGGGGGGGGGGCAGTTGTTCCTGCCCGACGCAGCCTTCGGCCCTCAGACTGGTTACTCATTTCCTATGTAAATGTCATGAAAGGAGTGTTGCATAGTGATCGTTTGTTAACCCTACATAAATTGTCGTTAGTTACTCGCCAGACAGTTAACAGTTAGGTAAGTCGTATTTTTATTCTAAAGTAGACTAGTGTCGTCGGCACGGGGGCATGGGGGCTCGTGCCCCCCAATCAATTTCAGATTTTTTTTTGGGGGGGGGGGAGATTTAAAATGATTCCAGATCATGGCGTTTAAGTTATAGACTTTTTGTAGGGGGTAGGGTGAGGTGTGTTTTCGACTGAGTGATGGATCTATTGTAACCGTTTTCTATCACAAATATTTCTCAACCTATCAGAATTATCGCAAATCCTTCGCAAACTATTACAGTTATGGCGCGCTCTGCGCGCTTCAAACCTTACCTCAGTATTGTCGTTATTACCGTATCAATAATATCCGGTAGCAACAAACGCAGAAGAACACCAACAAAAGTTGAAAGCTTTTTATGAATTCTCAGGTAAAAGAGTGGCTTTGTGGTTGGCAAATAGCTTTGTTGGGGAACTGAAAGTGTCTCAAATTGCCGAGCATGATTGCAGGTTTTGTCGTGGTTATCTTATGTGATGGAAAATATCGGCGATTCGTCACGGTTTTCACTCCATCTCATGACCATTACTAAGGTTATAATACATGCAACTATTCTGATCTCAACACTTTTCCGAAAAAAAAAAACAGAAGTACATCTCCAACCTCTGTAGGGGCCTATGGGATCATTCAATCTAATTTATAGTGTGGACGGTTGAAAGTACGTATTTGCCTTTATACATTTTTCAAAAAAAAAAAAAAAATACCGAGCGCTTCGCGCGCAGCCACTACCGGTATAGATGATGATTCTTAATACACTTACGGCGAAAAACATTCTGAAACGCGCATTTTAGTCCTTAACCCCCTTTGCTTTTCCAATCAGGGAGGTCTAATATCATCTCCCTGCACCTGTACTCTCCCTCCCTCCCATTCCCCATAGCTGGAAGCTGTTCGTCTGGATTTTCTTTTAAACTTAGTAAAAATAGGATAGTTGTAAAGTGCTCCGCATCTTACCCTATAGTATCATTTGAATGTCAGGGCATAGTTATCACATCAGTGCCCCGTTTTATATAATTAATCCCTAGCTTCCAGGAGGCGGTGTCTGCCAGCCTAGATACCCAGTTTATAATACACAATGAAGCAAAGGAAAATTTTCGCAATAGTCCAAGAATGTTTCTGTGGACTCCACACACGTATTTTTACTTTAAAACTTCCCCCAAATAGAGACATTAAAGTATATATATATATATATATATATATATATATATATATATATATATATATATATATATATATATATATATATATATATATATATATATATATACATATATCTATATATATACATATATCTATATATATACATATATATATATATATATATATATATATATATATATAAAGGCCGTGGCCGGCCGAACCAATTGGTTAGAAACTAAGCCGTAAAACCTAACTAAGACCCCTCCCCAAGACCATAGGCGGGATACGGGGGGCAAGCGGGGGCACTTGCCCCCCCCCCCCCCACCCCCTACACGCACCCTTTTTTCCAGAGTTTAAAAAATAAAAATAATAAAAAATGAGCGAAAGTAAGCGAGACCTGAGAAATTATGAGAGGATTTTCAATAGCCTATTATGATTAAATTTTGCAATGTTTGAAGAAGGAAAATAATAATATCAAAAACCATAAATTGCTCGGGAAATTTTCTCGGCGCGTTCCGCTGGCACCTCTAGAGAAAACTGACTAAACAGTTGAAAATTTTGTCTGGCACCGCAAAATTTCTTTCCTCCTACCCGCCACACGATTATGACTTTATGAAAAAAGGGTCACTGAAAGTACTAATGTACGTGATAAAATTCACTATGGTCCTTGCAAACGAAGTTCCAAACCGTGACTATGTATAGGGAACCGCCATTTTCGAAAAGAAAATCGGCGTTCTTCCCATGAGCCTTATATATATATATATATATATATATATATATATATATATATATATATATATATATATATATATATATATATATATATATATATATATATATATATATATATATATATATATATATATATATATACTTCAAACAAGTTAACTTGTTTGAAATGTAATGTCCAGTATATTGGTTCTACCTCTACTGAATTTAAAGTTAGATTTCGTAATCACAAATCCCACATGCTTACTAATAAGAAAACTTGCGTTGTAGCCACCCATTTCAATCACACTCCCCATGAATTAACTGACTTAGCTTTTCTCCCGATTGAACGCATCACCGATACCATAGAAACCAACAAGAAACTCCTCAGCCGTGAAATCTACTGGACTGCCCAATTGCGTACTATTTTCCCCTATGGCCTTAACAAAAGAAATGAACTTAATTCCAAAAAGCGTATCAATTTTGCCCCGTAGGCCCTCTGTTGTGTGTTTATCACCAGTGTACTGTATTTGTTCAACTGAGGAAGGTCGAATGACCGAAACGTATTGAATTATACTTATTATAGTGGAGCAGCAAAAGTTGTGTTTCTTGCTATTATTTTTGCTTATACTTTCTATATATATATATATATATATATATATATATATATATATATATATATATATATATAGCCGGTAAAGCATTTGGGAGGGTTAAAACGCATAAGGAAGGCAACCCTTTAAGACTTATTACCTCCGGGCGGGGAACTGCAATTGAAAACTTGTCAGCTTTTACTGATGTTTTTCTTAAGCCACTGGCAATGGAATCTCCCTACTATTTAAGAGACACCACTGACTTTTTGAATAGGCTTATCAAGTTAACTGAAACAGGTCCCCTTCCCCAGTCAGCTATTTTAGTTTCATGGCACGTAGCAGCGATGTTCCCTAACATCGATAATAATTTAGGACTTGAATCCGTCAGAAAGGCCCTTGAAAGTCGGGAGGATTCCAAACCCTCTACTGAATGCATTTTAGAAGCAGTTAAAATTTGTCTTAAAAACAACAATTCTTCCTTTGAAGAAAATCATTTTTTACAAATCCACGGGACGGCCATGGGCCCCAAAAATGCATGCAGCTATGCGGATATTGCAATGGGAAACCTAGATAAGATTGCTAATACAGAGGGGCCTTACAAACCAAACAATTGGTGGAGGTTTAGAGACGACATTTTTGAAGTGTGGACTCATGGGGAGGAGGCCCTTCATGAATACACAGACTTTATCAACTCCATATATCCCACTATTAAATTTGTCTTGCGGCATTCAAAAAAACAACTTGAATTCCTAGACGTTAATATTCAACTAAATAATGGCCTGATTTCTACCGACGTATATTCTAAGCCTACCGATGGCCACCTTTATCTTTTAACAACTAGTGCCCACCCCAAATCTAATTTAAAGAGTATACCATATAGTATTGCTTTAAGACTTAAGCGTATTTGTTCTGATGATCAGAATTTGGCGAAGAAGTTTTCTGAATACAAAGATTACCTTATTGAGAGAGGGTATGCCCCTGGTTATATTCAGGAGCAATTTGATAAGGCTAATAAATTTTCTAGAAACGAACTTCTAACCTCCCGTAAAAAGAAAACTAAGTCGGGAAAATTCCCGTTAGTTGTTGATTATAATCCAATCCTTCCAAAAATAGGGGACATTATTAGAAAACACACACCTTTATTGCATAGCTCTACGAGGCTGAAGAAATTGTTCCCAGATAGTTCCATTTTCCCAGCCTATCGTAAATGTAAATCACTTCAAGACTTACTTAGGAAACCTAAAAAGAATGATGCTTACAGGGAAAGAGGGTGCTTTAAGTGTAATAGAGTACGTTGTGACTTATGTCATCATTATCTAAGAGAAGGTTCTCATTTTACTAGTTCTGTTACCGGTAAATCCTATCCTATTAATGAAAAAGTTTTTTGTACGAGTGTTAATGTTGTTTATTTACCAAATTGTGTTAAATGTAATGTACAGTATGTCGGTTCTACGTCAAATCAATTCAAAGTAAGATTTAGAAACCATAAGTCCGACATGTTGCATGGAAAAAGTAGATGTGAACTTGCTTTTCATTTTAAAACTACAAATCATAGCCTTCAAGACATTCAGTTTATGGTCATTGAGCAAATTACAAATGATAGTCAAGTTGAAAGTATTTTAACTAAAAGAGAAGGATATTGGCTAGCCCAGCTTCAATCTATTCACCCATTGGGACTAAACAAAAGAAAGGAATTTAACTCTTTTAAGAGGATTAGTTTCTTAGCTTCTTAGAATTTTTAGTGATTTTAATAGTTTTTTTTTTTAATTTCTGCCACGTAGGCTCTTCGGTTGTGTTTCTTTATTTTGATTTAAGGTTTTATTTTTTTAGGTATTTTAGGCATTGTACTTTTAACGTCTTCTTCCAGGTGGACAGTAAGGAAGTTGGGTTAGAATGGATTTTAAGTTTAAGCCTTTTATTTAGTCAGAGGGTGAACAGAAGCCTTTTATACGGCGTTAGGCATCATTCAAATTGTAGGGAATTTAGGTGTTTGGATCGAACTTGTTTTCAATCTCTGGTGCACATATATAAGGATTTTAATGCTTGCTTCATCATACACGCTGAAGAAGTCTGAAATAAAAGACGAAAGCTCCGTGTTGAGATGCTTTTAACAACTTTTAGACGAGCAGTTGACTCCTTTTTAGTGTCTTACTCTTTTATATATATATATATATATATATATATATATATATATATATATATATATATATATAGATAGATAGATAGATAGATAGATAGATATACATATACACATATACATATACACCTCCCGCATACAAGGCGGATGCTCTTCCTCAAGCCTTCAGCATTATCGATCCCATCTGACTGTTAGTCTCATGGAGTAAGAATGTAATTGAAGTCAAATTGTGATTTATGTGGTAGGCCTATGTTAATTGCCCACCTTATGTCATTTGAAGTTGAAGCTAAAATACATCATTTTAATGCCTACAATTTCCTAAATACCCCAGAGCTTCCGGGGACTTTGCCCCTGGACCCCACGCTGTTAGGGGGAGTGCTTTGCGCTCCCGCGACGCCTTCGGCGCCGCTTGACAGTCCACCCGGCTTTGCCGCCCCCCCCCACACTTTCAGACATCAAATCCCGCCTCTGCCCAGGACGGCACCATTATCTATTGACAAAAAAGGATCCCACACTGCTGTATACAATCGCAGGGACGCACAAAAAGGTACAATTTACGCAGACCTTGTGGGGAGGGGGGGGGGCTGGGTTGACATTAAGACTCCATCTGTTCCGCCAAAGAATCAATAAATTCTGGCGTCACCACTGAAGTAGACAATGTTTTATTCTTTTATTAGTTATGAAATATTGATCTGTCCTCCAAATGAAGGTTGAAAAAGCAAACGATAATACTTGACATGAGCCCATTGTGAGTCCCGCGACGGGACTCCCGCCTACCACGACACAATGCTTCGCAGGGCTGGATGACTGGAGATCGGTCTCGGTCTCGAGTCACGATTGTCGTGACTCGTGACTCCGACTTGGCGCTTAGGACTCGGACTCGACCGACATGACTCGTGGGGCTCGGGCCGAGACCGACTATTTTTTCCCACGGGGACACCACGAACGTAAAATTACTCAGGTCGGAACTGAGCGAAAAGATCTTTGCTGAAAATATCATTACGTACACTACGTACAATACTATTGCTACATGTTGTGTACAGTGCATAGGTCAATGTGCAGTATGAACAGTGAACACTCGAAATATTCTCTCAATCTCAGGCCTTCAAGACTAGATTGAAGATAGCACGGATCCAGCACGAAATGTTTTAACACATCATCCATGGGACAGGCCCGTAGCCAGGCCGGGGCACGGGGGGACGTGTCCCCCCCCGTGCGGACCACTGTGCCCCCTATACGGAAAATCGATCGAAAATAAAATTTTAGTACATGTAAACGGTGGCCCTGGTGTGACACCAGGCGATTTTTGACCAAAAATGATCACAAAAGGAGTTGAATAATGAACGTATTTTGTTTTCTGTGACATTTTAGTTCTAAACTTACAAAAATTTTTGCGGGCTACGCGCGCTTTCATCTTCAGTTACATGGGCCGGGCTTTAACACCCCTTTCAGATATGTTGGCTTAATTTATAAAGGTACAGGTTTCACAATTAGGCTATTGTTCTTTCGTGAAGGCTTGATTCCCGGAAAACACCAAATTTGCATCCATGAGAAGTTCTATCCTCTTTCTCTTACGATCTGGAAGGTTCTTATTCAGACTCATCACGAAAAAACATTTTTTTAAGACACGTGAAGTGTCTCAATGTCCAGGGGGCATCCCCCGCGACCAGTCGCCCGGCGTCTTGGTTTTGCTCTTAATGACAGACACTCATCACCTCAAATACATTTTGGTTGGGAGAAAGCAAAATTCCCAGTTGGTCATTGGTGAATGCTCTTTGATTGACACCAAAGTCAAAAGATGCAGAGTAGCTCACATTCAGTACACAGCACGCGCAGAGGGTGTTCTGATTACATATTATGGTCTTGTATGCCCATTAGAATATGACCTAGGTTTGTGTCTGCACAAGGAGGGGCTCAAGACAGTTTTGGAAGGAGTAACTCAGTCGGGAGAACTGGAAATATCAAGGACGAGGAGAGGCAGATTCTTCCATAGAAACCCAAGTGTTCTAACTTTCCTTGATAAGATCGAACCAAACATTTTCAATTTTTCTTCAACAGAAACCCAATTTTTCTCCGCGCGCCCAAAATTTCGCGTTCGGCATCCTTTCTGTAACCCATTGCTTCTGCGGGGCTTCTGGTTGCTGGACCCCTTAGGGGAGCTTGGTCCCTTCGTCGGGTTTATCTTTCCACCACCCCTTGCAGGCTGAGTCTGTATGCAGGTTTTACTGTGGTAAATAATTTTCCTGCAAAATTTGGGCGCGCTTCGAGAGCAATTCTCACAAGCGAAGAAGTTATATCACCCATGAGCATTAGCACAAAAATTCAAGTGAACTATTCTAGCCAAAGCTAGGTGAAGGCTCAAAGTAAGATGCCGGACATCAAGGGGCATTCATGTAGTACCTTGAGTAACATTCGTAACGCGACGGTTATATGGTTTAAAGCTAAATTTACTCGTACCACAAATTTATTCAAAAATTTACTTTTTCTGTTAAATGCAAAATTTCGTTCAAAGTAGAAATACGATAATGACCATCTGAGATGTAAATTTTGAAGAGGACAGGTGTGCTCACACTGCCATTCAAAGTCCTGCTCAAAGCCCCATGCTAAAGTTCCCATTTTGTTAATTCGCCAGACATTCGGGGAATTTCCCTCTGTGTCTTAACAAAATCATACTGGACCACACCAAGCCTGCCTAATGGCAGTCCCTGGTCCCCTCGACGCGGATCGCAAAGTACTTAACCCCTCACCTGTGCATGCGGAGCTGAAGAAGCATTATCGTGATTAAAGTCTTGATTCCTTTACTTGTGGAGACTTTCCACGTCTCTTTATTGCAAAAGGAGGGGAAATTTCCATCAGAAGAGTGAAATTTTTGCGCGGTTCGCGCGTATGTGCACACGTAAAACTGATACCTTCAAGAATTATCCGTGGTATTGGTAAGCGTGAGATACCATCTCTTGTGGCTCCCGCAAACTGTAATCATATGGTTGCACTACTGGCTACAAAAATAATCTTCTTCGGTGCCCCTCTATGCGGTGCCGGTGCCCCCCTATATCAGAATTCCTGGCTACGGGCCTGCCATGGGATTGCACTTGTGAACCCATTCAGTGATCAAATGTTTGTAGCCTAATTTACCTTCAGGTCTGAGCATGGTTTAATGTTATTTGTATCCAAACACGTGTACCACACGGGGGTCGAAATAAGATATTGGCGTCCAGCCTGTCCAGGGCTCCAGTACTCAAGCTTTTGTTTCAGACGTGGGACAATTTTCAAGAGCCTACAGGCTCATTAACTTGTTATAATGACAAATCATGTATTTGCAACATCATATCAGAATATCATTTAAGCATTCAGCATTCAATGTGTTCTCCTCTTGCATAGCTCGATCTTGGTACCTGAAATACTACAGGCCTACGTGGGACAACTCGGTCTAAGTTTGAAGAAATCAAACCCAGGGGTTATTTTCAGAAAAAAATACCCCTAGTCCATGAAATTTTGGTTATAACCAAGTAAAATTATGGGATTTCTGTGGGAAAATCGCAGCAAGAACAAATTTTGTGAACTCAGTGTCCTGGGCTCAAACTAATGTGGGACCCCCTCCGATCTAAATTCTCCTCAAGACTGCAGTGGCGCAAGTAACGAAAGGAGGGCAAAGGTTGTCGTCACTTTCAACCGCCCCCCCACTCAAAATGAACTCCACAGATCCCCTTCTTACTCTCTAAATATAAAAGAGTGTCTACAGTGACCACTCTTTATAGAGTGGAATTCGATTGAGATTCCACTCTGCTTGGAGTGGTAATTAACTCTAATTGAGTAAAAATGTCGCTCGACGGAGAGTGGAATGTCACTCGAAAGCGAGAGTGGTCACCTTACATAGTCACTCTTTTGGTAGATTTCACTCTTTTACATTTAGAGTTGGTACATGTAAGCCTACAAACGAAAATTAGCACAGATGATATCCACAAACTACCCCAAAAATAAAATAATATAATTTCGTGGGGCCCCTGGCACGTGCCAAGCTGGCCTATGATTAAATCCGGCCCTGATCGGGGGGTAGGGTGAGGGGCTTTCTGGTAAACAATGCCGGGAATTTTTTATACCAGGCACAGATCCAGGCGGAGCTCGGGGGAATTAAGCCCCTTCTCTTCATAGTCATTAATCTTAAAGTAGTCAATTTTTGGCGTTGGAACTGTCAGTAGTAAATAATTCAATTTCATATACGGTAACATAGACCTCTGGAAAGCTAGAAAAGGTGATTTTTTCTCTTTTTGCACTGCGCGTGCGGTGAAGCATAGCTTCTTTTATTTGGTCGGCCTCTTTTTTTTTGGAAATTGTAGATTCGTGTCTTATCCGTCTATGTTCATAAGAGGAAATTCAGTGTTCTTTGTTTTGTTACGTTTACTTGTTGTTTGGATCTATGGCCATCACTAATATTAGAGGAAGGAATAATGGTTAGAATAAGATTATTTCATTGTAGTTCTCGTCCTCTTGCACTCAAAAAAAAACAAGTTCAATTTACACAGGGACGAGGGGACTCGGACTCGGACTGGGACTCGGATACCAGGGACTCGACTCCAGCCCTGGCCATTACCGAATTTACCGGTATAGATGGTGATTGTTAATACACTTACGACGAAAAAGCATTCTGAAACGCACTTGTTAGTCCTTCGCCCCTTTTGCTATACTGATTAGGGAGGTCTTATATCACCTCCCTGCACCTATACTCTCCCTCTCTCCCATTACCCATTGCTGTAAGCTGTTCGTCTAGATTTTCGTTCAAACTTAGTAAATATAAGATACATGTAGTTGTAAAGTGCTCGGCATCATACTCTATACTATCATTTGGATGTCAGCTAATAAGCATCACGTGAGTGTCCCATTTTATATAATAATCCAGAGCTTTCAGGAGCCCTATACCGATGTCTGCTAGCCTTAGATACCCTTTTATAACGCCATGAAGCAAAGGAAAATTTTCGCAATAGTCCAAAAATGTTTGTATGGACTCCATGCAAGTCTTTTGCGTAAAACTTTCCCCTAATAGAAGGCATTAAAGTAGCCAAGGGTGGGGGGGGGAGGCTTCAGGAGATTTGCTGACAACATACCCTTCTCTAAGACAACATACTCTCCTCCTTCACCTAACCAAAAATTAGAATTCACTAAACTATGGATAGTGACAAAGATAGTGAGAAAGGAAAGATTTCCTTCTGCTGTATACAATCTCAGGGGCGCATAAAAAGGTGCAATTTACGAAGGTTTGGGGGGCGTTAACTGAGGTGGCATTACGACGTCATCTGTGGTGCCCCCCCCCCAATCACCAGACCTGGAGGAGCTACCGATAGACTGATATCAACCTCGACAGTGTGTTGCGTGTTTTACCTACAATCCGTCTGCGAACTGGAGCAACTTGACCAAGAATATTTACATCTCATTTCCGACGAGCAGCTTTCTTTCACATATATACAATTTCGTGAAGGGTGGATTCCCAATTCCCTTTGCTTCAATTCCTCTTCAGGCTCTGTCACAAAGAGTAAGTTTGAAATCTACCTCTTATAATTAATAGGCCTATGTTATGTTACCAATGATGCCTAACATTTTCAAAGGTATTTTCAGTAGGCAACTGCCCTCTCATAAAATTGTCATATAAATAGTAATCAGGCTTATCTAAGGCCGACTTGGCTTGGGGCCGACTTAATTGGCCTGGGACCGAGTTAGATTGGGGCCGAGTTGGTCTGGGGCCGAGTTGGCTTGGGGTCGAGTTGGTTTGGGGTCGACTTGCCCCGAAAGCCTACTTGAAGTTCATGGAAGTCAAAACAAATGATGAGAATGGTGTTCCCAGACATTTTGCCGTTAGATCGACGTCGGATTTGAGACGACGTTTCCGTCGGACCGATGTCCGCTACATTTCCGTTTGCAAAGTGGGTTGACTTCCAAAGGACGTTGGCAAAGTATGGACGGCATCAAGCAAAAAAGTTAACAAGCGAAAGATCCATCCAAAATTCCGAAATAAATAGCCTACGCGAAAGTAATATTTAAATTAGGTCTATTAATTGAAATTTGATTGCCCCAAAAACCAGACTGTATTTCCCACAAGTGAGGAGTGTCCGGGCCAAATTTGAGAATATTCAGCAAAATAGAATTTTGCAAACCATGTATTTACATGCAGGATAGTTCATTATCAAAACAAATATTGTCCATTTCGGGAGCTAAATACAACATTATAGCCAAAGGAAAATATTTTTCTGATAATGTAAAGCAACTCAAGAATGTTTGCCAGGAAGTTCGAATAGGCGGCGTCCTAACAAAGCAAAGGACTGAAGATCCCATTTGTTGCGTTCTTCATACACAATTGCAGCAAGAGATACTTCATATGCCTGTATGCCAGTTCTTGTTTTTGGAATTTTCGTATAATTTGGTTAAATGCATTTTTGGCAATAATGTAATACTGGGATAAAATACAAAATTTCCTTCCGTAAGTTTTACTCCAGAGTTTTACATGCAATTTTTGAATGTTGGTTTTTGACACGCATGGCCGCCCATACTTTGTCAACTTCCATTGGACGTCCAACGACTTTGCAAACGGCGGACGTCGGTCCGACGAAACCGCCGTCCCAAATTCGATGTCGATCCAACGGCAAAATGTCTACTGGGTTGCGACTGGAAGTACTCTTAAACTTCTTTGGGCTTAAATGACAAGAACACTCCCCCCAAAATAGTCAAAAATAAAAAACAAACATGAGTAGCTGGAAATACCAACCTTACCAAACGCACTACCACAAATCCCAAGCCCGGCCACCCCTTTCCCACCCGGCAACTCTACCGTGACGACGTTAACATTTACTAGAATATCTGTATATAGTAAAGCCTTTCCTCAGAGAAGCGAATGACCGACTTAGCTGTTACTTTTGGGTAGATCTAGTGCTCCAAATTAGGATTGATCGATATTTAGACTTCTTTTATAATGAAAGCATCTTTTCTCCTTGAATAGTAGAACACGGAGTATATGCGGGTAGTTATGTACAGACTTGTTGATTAAAAGATAAAGAAGAAAAAGAACTTGCTGAAAGTAGCTCGTACGTACGTCATTGTGGCAGCATATATTCCCAGGAGTAACTATGCAACTGATCTACCTCTTACCTGAGGAAATTTCCATTTTGGTACTGATGGAAATTTATGAAAATATGGACTTTTTCATTCTAGTGGAGAAAAATCCGAGTCAGGCCCGGGCCGTAGCCAGACAAGGTACTGTAGGGGGGGGCAAATTTTTTTACAGGGGGAGAAAATTATTTCAGGGGGACCAAATGTGTACAAATGTATTAAGTCAATGGTAAGATTCAACTCTCTAGGGGGGGCCAAAAAAATTTCAGGGGGGCTTCGCCCCTGCCCCCCCCCTTTGACTACGGGCGTGATCCGAGTCCACTGGACATCTGTTTCCCCACTGTACATTTCGCATATGCCACAAAATGATGATTTCTGCGCCACTAACACTAGCATCGGCATCCTCTCTACTAAAGCCACTCTCGATGTTGAAGATCGCATCTACAAGGCTTCTTTCCTCTACCGTCAGAGACTGGAACCTTCTCCCCAGAATATAACAGATCTTCAGGACATCAAGCAGTTCGATCCAGGATTGCCGCCTTGAGGTGAGGACGAGGTACCCGGTCATTTCTCCCCCTTGCCAGTTCGCACCCAACCAGTTCACCCCGGTCGTTTCTCCCCCTTGCCAGTTCGCCCGAAAGTGGAAGTCGTTTCGCCCCCAAGGATCTACCGGTTCGCCCCCTCGATTTTACCAACACTAGTTGTTGTAAAAAAAATCAAATGCAGTTAATAGATATTGTTTTGCGATTATATTTTTTACAACAATAACAGCATGCCGTGAGTTGTGGAAACGAAAGTGATGAGAGGAGTCACTTGGGCACTTAGTGAAAAGGAATATAAAGGATGAAAAAGCACAAAAAATGCCGAAAATAACAAAGGTATATTGCCAATAAATTAGGGGTTCTGGTTCTGGTGCAATACCAGGCGCGGATCCAGAAATTTTGAGGGGGGGGGGCCCAAGATGGAAAATCTCATGTGCACCGAAGGTGCACCACGGTGCACCACGAGCGCGAAGCGCGAGTTCCTACGCGTGGGGTCCAGGGGCCCGCGTTAGGGCCCCTGGCGGGGTCCAGGGGCGGAGCCCCGGTGGGGGTCCAGGGGGCGAAGCCCCTGGAAGCTCTCGCAATATTGTATTTTAAGAGCACAGAAATCGACCTCCAGTTCTTACGTCAGTGAGATTTTATACCTTTTCATGTTTCATGGAATTTGATGTGTATGGCTCAGTATAAGTTACTATATGTACCTACAGAAGTTCCGGAGAATATAAGTTATCTTAAAACTTACACGCCAACATTATGAGCCCTTGTAGGTAACTTGAGATGATTTTTGCCATAGTGAGTGTTTGATTTTCGTTATACGGTATTCGGGTTTAGGACGTTAGATGAAACAATTGCGCGCCAAGCGCGCCGAAAATTTGAATTTACATTTAAAACCATTGCTATGACTAACGGTGTCAATTCCCTTTATGTATGTATATCAATTAGAAGGTGGGTTCGATACTAAGTTTTCAGTTCTCATAAGAAGAGGAGGGTGAAAAAATAAATATCAGTTGCTTTACATCCTTACAATGCTGGGTCCTCTGAAATCACGTTTATGCACACAAATATTTGGCTTATGGTAGAACCCCACCGATGAGTAATGCGAATACGTTTGGGACCTTATTAATAGTAAAAGGAGCAATTCAAGGCTAAAAGTACGCAGATCAAGCGAAAATCAAGAAATATTGAGAAGACTTTGCAAAAATCGTGAAAGATTTCAAATGATTTTTGGTAAAAAGCGATAAGAATAAATCCATCACTCAATAAAAACGTACCTCTCTCCGTAAGCGTAAACAATTGTGCGCGAAGCGCGCCGAAAATTTTCGGTATAGAGCCTCCCGGGAGCTCTGCATTAATTGTACATTGAAAAGGGGGACCAACAGGACTCTCACAACCTGACATCAATATGGGAGGAGAGATGATATATCACATTCTTTTTAGGTATAGCAAGAGGGATGGTGGATGGGCAATATTCGTTTCAGAAAGATTTTCTTCGTTATTGAACGTCGCGGTAAAATGTTTGGAAAATAAGCAACGGCAATTACGTACTGTCAATCTTTCAAATCATGTGCTAGACTAGATTAGTCAAAGATCCCATAATGATGAGAGCCCTACAGAGAAGGAGATGTACATTTTACAAAAATGTTTGCATTGGAATAATTTCTTGCGTCATAGCTTTGTCAATGGTATATGAAATCGGGTGTAAACCCTGTCGTATGCGCGCGAAGCGCGCCGAAATTTTGAGTAAAATATTAGTCCATGACAAAACCTGCATTCAGAACCTGCATCGGACACTTTCACTTTCCCACCAACCTATGCTATTCAGAAACGAATCTTCTGACTCAGAATTCTTAAAAAGCACTTTTGCTCCTTTGTTCCTCCGTGAGTAGTTACCGAAAGCTATTGATAATAAGGACAACTCTGACACAAGGCTTGACGTGAGCGGAGCGTGCGAAAATTTGGAATTTGTCAAGAATTTCCAAAACTTATGATACTTTGAGAACAGTTTGTGAAAGAAAATGGTTAGAAAAATAAACCAATCATCAAAAATACATCTCACCCTACACCCTCCACAGAAATCTGTAGCTTAAACGACTTTGGGGACCATTTTAAAAATTTTCAAGAATCGATGGGGGAGGGGGACACACGTCACCCATTGCCCACTGTGCCGACGCCACTGTCTGTAGCTTAAAAGCCTTTTAAGTTCATTTTAAAACTTTTCAGACAGTTTCGAAATCGAACAGGGTATGCACGCCGCTACTTTGCCTGCAACGGCTGGTGCCACTGTGCACAATATCACGTCACCTGACAGCTTGTCTTCTGTAGATTACAAAAAATTTCACGCTTTAACGCAAAATTGTTACTACATTTCAGTGCAGCTAGCCGGGCCTATACTGCATATGTCACGATGTTTACTTATTTAGATCTTAAATCAAGGATCATTACTCAGCTGTTCACCTGTTTTCGAACACTGTAACTCTCCTTTTTCGTGGCGGGGGGGGGGGGGGGCCCGGGCCCCCCAGGCCCCCCCCCTGGATCCGCGCCTGTGCAATACTACAAACAGTACTCCGCAAACGGGATATACGGTTGTAGGTGTGTAACGGCTATAGCAGACTAAAATTAATTTACTGGGATCTCCTAAAGGACGACAAGTTCAATTTACATATTTGGTTTTTGAAAGCTTCAATTGAAGGGGCCTCCCTAACAGCTGGGGGTAGACAATTCCACTCAGCCATTGTCCATCAAAGGATGAAAAAAAAGGCACAAAAATGCCGAAAATAACGAAGGTTTATTGTCAATAAATTATGGGGCGAACTGGTCATCGCTTGGGGCGAACTGGTTTTTTTTTGGGGGGGGGGGGCGAACTGGCAAGGCGACGAAACGACCGTAAACCGTAAGGATCCCAAATACTTGGTCTTACAAGGGATTTGAAAGCAGCTTCCTTGACTTTAGGGGAACAACTGTACAGGTTACGTCGTAACAATCCGAGAACTCTGTTTGCTTTAGATGTTATGCCGCTAATATGATCAGCCCAGCTTAATTTACTGTTAATATCCACTCCTAAATAAATATGGCTGGAGACTGTTTGTGGTAAACTATCATTCATTTTATACGAAGTCAGTAGGGGTTTCTTCTTATGGGTAACACGCATGGCAAAGCACTTAGAAACATAAATTTCATCATTTGCTATTTGAACTCCCATTTGCAGAGACTATATTTACACTGTTGTTCTGTAACGAGTAACTATCTTCCATTACGCGATACAGGATACAGTCATCAGCTAAAAACGAACTTCGGATGATAATCTATCGGGCAGGTCATTTAAAGGTATAAGATAAACAGAAGTGGGCCTAACACTGAGGGACACCAGAGGTAACGTTCACAGTAGATGGGGAAGTGGCAACTTGTTGCGTTCTATGCGTGAGGAAGTTTCTAAATCCAAGCGTGTGCCAGAAAAACCAAAATGTCTTTATTTCATTAACAGTCTTTGGTGGGGTACTAGGTCAAATGCCTTGCTGAAATCCATTATTATTACATCTGCCTGACCTTGTTTGTCGAGACTGGCAAGGTCATTTATAGTTAAGGCAAGTTGGGTTTCACAGGAACGTGACCCTTGCGGAACTTAAGCCGTGCTGTTCATGCTATACTTCTCCAGATGAGTCATGATACTTGTAAATATGATGTGCTCGAGAAGTTTGCACGGAATTGATGTCAGTAGTGAAACAGGTCTATAGTTAGCTGGATCGGAGCGATTTCCTTTTTTTAAAAAAGAGGGAGAACTGGTCACTGCGCTTGGGGGCGAACTGGTAGGTCTTTAGGGGCGAATTGGTCATCACTTGGGGGCGAACCATAGAGTAGGATATAGCAACTAGTGCGCACTCCTAATACCGCGTCTGTAAATCCGCTGTGATTGCATGGGACCACTGATCTACATGGTCTTGCCTCCACGTACTTGCCTACGTAGCAGGCTGTACGGCATATTCTTTGTTCAGTCATATCCCTTACGCCTGCCAAAGTGAACACCGAACAAATTCTTTTGGATATTCATAGATATATGTGGCCTCAGGACTGGTTGAATGTTAGTGAATATTTACAAGAAGGCAACATCTGGCCCCGTTTATATCTTGCAGTAGCCTATGCAACCCACAGAGTTGGTATGTTATTGTAACAGCCAATCCCCGGTAGTGCCCACGCACAGGTGGTTATGCAACACAGTGATGATATGACTTCTCAGGTTTCAGTCTAGGCTTTCAGCCTACAACTACAGGAGTACACACACTCACTCGAAAACAAAAGCATGAATAGCCTAATGAGAGAGGACATGAATTAGTCATATTATGGCAATGAAGTTTGCGTCTAAAACTGGACGCAGTCCTATTCGCTATGGCGGACGGTGGTTTGGGAAGCTGACGAGCTGAGCAAACAGTCCGCTCCGTGGGGTGGCCTCCACCCGCCATTGGTGGAGGCAAGAAGCTATGCTGTGTGCGAGCGAGCATGTGTGTACAAACTGTATGGCGGCCGAGTCCCCATGCGGATCACAGCTGTTTCCAAGAGTGCACACTCTAGTTCCTATATCCTACTCTATGGGGCGAACTGGTTTTTTTGGGGGGGGGGGGCGAACTGGCAAGGGGGCCGCGAAACGACCTCTCTATATGGGACTAAAGCCGCGGTCACACTACAACGAATTCGGATCGGATTCCGATCCGATTTTTGTGAGTTTTTATTAAAATCTTCTTCATTTCGGGTCAGAAAGAGCCCAAAATTGGCCAACCAGTGTAAATATATGATTTGCATCAGAGGTTTATGGAAATGAAATGTTACTGATTTTTTTCGTGACGTCACATCGATGGACAGCTGTCTGTCGATGTGACGTCACGAAATAATTCGTATAAATTCAGTTTTCGTAGTCCTGCGATAAAAATCATATAATTACACAGGTTGGCAAATTTTGGGTTCTTTCTGACCCGAAATGGAAAAGATTTTAATAAAAACTCACAAAAATCGGATCGGAATCCGATCCGAATTCGCTGTAGTATTAGCTAGGGCTAATAGGGTGCTTGGATTGATCAAGAGGAATTTCAGTAGTTTTAGTAAAGAAATTGTACTAAATCTGTATACTAGCAGTTGGTAAGACCCCACCTCGACTATGCAGCCCAGGCTTGGAGTCCCTACTATGAAAAGGACAAGCTTCTTCTAGAGCAAGTTCAGAGGAGAGCCACTCGCCTTATACCCGAGGTGAGACACCTACCTTATCATGTTAGACTTAAGCATCTTGGGCTTACCACCCTGGAGTTGAGAGGGATTAGGGGGGACATGCTTCAGGTGTACAAATTTCTCTCTGAAAGGAATCCTTTGTCCTCTTGCAATTATTTAAAGGTTCAGTGTAATTCTCGGGTTCGAGGCCATTGTAAGAAGCTAGTTAAGAATTTTGCAAGGCTTGACATTAGGAAGTTCAGCTTTTCTCACAGAGTTGTTAACGAGTGGAATAGTCTGCCTGAGTGGGTAGTTAACTCCACATCTGTGCACTGCTTTAAGGTTAACATTGACAAGTTCTTCCATAAGTGTGGTAGAATCTAATTGTGCTGGGCTCGTTTGGTGTTGGTTGGCTCTTTGTTTTCAGTTAAGGTTGTATGGACTTCAGGGCATCTTATGGGGCCTTAGCCCTCCTTTGCCCTTTAACCTGTTATGTTATGTTATGTAGTGTGACCGCGGCT
The DNA here is from genome assembly GCA_029531755.1 of Holothuria leucospilota. Classification (NCBI taxonomy): domain Eukaryota; kingdom Metazoa; phylum Echinodermata; class Holothuroidea; order Aspidochirotida; family Holothuriidae; genus Holothuria; species Holothuria leucospilota. The sequence continues at coordinate 54,938,707 of CM055971.1, forward strand.
TTACACCTCTTCACCAGTCTGAAGCTAGCACAGGATTCAGCCTCACATTCAGCCTCACATTCAGCCTCACATTCTGAAGCTAGCACAGGATTCAGCCTCACATTCAGCCTCACATTCTGAAGCTAGCACAGGATTCAGCCTCACATTCAGATTCAGCCTCACATTCAGCCTCTGAATGTGAGGCTGAATCCTGTGCTAGCTTCAGAATGTGAGGCTGAATGTGAGGCTGAATCCTGTGCCAGCTTCAGAATGTGAGGCTGAATGTGAGGCTGAATCTGAATGTGAGGCTGAATCCTGTGCTAGTTTCAGAATGTAAGGCTGAATGTGAGGCTGAATGTGAGGCTGAATGTGAGGCTGAATCCTGTGCTAGCTTCAGAATGTGAGGCTGAATGTGAGGCTGAATCTGAATGTGAGGCTGAATCCTGTGCCAGCTTCAGAATGTGAGGCTGAATGTGAGGCTGAATCCTGTGCTAGCTTCAGAATGTGAGGCTGAATGTGAGGCTGAATCCTGTGCTAGCTTCAGAATGTGAGGCTGAATGTGAGGCTGAATGTGAGGCTGAATCCTGTGCTAGCTTCAGACTGGTCACCTCTTCTCGTGCACACAAAACCCTGCACGCTTGACTACCACCTAGAAGTATTGTGCGGTATTTGCCCAGATCCAGGTCACACTCTTGCTCTTGCCACGCAGTGATAGTGCAGTGTTAGACAGGGTAACTCTACTGACGGAAAGGTGTTTTCGTTTTCAGTATCTGTTACTAGAGGCGATATTGAAAAGTCTCATGAAAACACGTTCACCCAGCAGGGTCACCCTAACTAATGCAGTGTAAGTCTATGTGCCTAGCAACCGGGTACAAATCCAACCCTGGACCGAATAGTACAGTCGTGGAAAATACATTTTCAAGGGAGTGCTGTTATCTGCCAAACAACTTGCATTTCAGAACATATTGGCAAAAAGAAAAAGCTTGAGTAAGCGCAGTGGCAGTGATGGTAACCATTCGTTATGTTGTTTTGTCTGGTCTAACAACATCGACAGATCAGAGATCGAGAACCTGCCACATAACGTTATGCTATGGCTGGCCTAACTTACTTAGGCCTAAGTTAGGGCTAAGCTAGTAAGTTTAGGGTATATACTTCATGTAAGCCAACCTCAAACTGAAGTGAATAGACACCTACTAATCCTATTCACTTCAGGCTATTCAGCCTTTTCATTTCCCTTCAGTTGCCTATTCACCTCAGTTTGAGGTAGCCTTACATGAAGTATCTCCCAAGTTTAGGCTAGGCCAGTGTTAACCTTACCAAAGTTTAGGCTAGGCCTTAACACTAACTTAGCCTAGCCTAGTGTCTTCTTCTCTACACAGTACACTACACAATACACCAGCAAAATGTTCTGTAATGTTTTACAGGCTGAATTCAGAATTTATAATATCAGTCTAGCCTAGCCTAGATAGCTTAAGGTAACATAGCTTAACCAGTGCAGAATTTTGCATTTTAGTATATTCCTGATGTGATATAGGCCTAACGTTAGGCCCCTAGGCCTCCTAGTCCTACTCCTAGGCCCTAGTAAAATGTTGACGGAAAAAATGGTCAGAATGCCAGGGTCAAATTTAAATGTACTGAATACTACAGTACAAAGGCTACTTCCTTCTGGTTTTTGGTGCCGACATTTGTTGGGAAGGTGTCAACATGTTGACAAGTATGATGGTCGGTCAATTAAGGGAATTTTCACTAAAAACATACACATAAGTTAGTAATATGTAATTTAAACTTACTCATTATTCTCATGAACATGTCTTCTCTTAACCCTGAAAATTTGAGTGAATTCCGTTGGCAAACTGTCAAGAGATGGAGAAATTCCCGACACAAGTTTCAGATGCCTTAGGTTCAAGAACGGTACCTTGGGTCAGTCACCCAAACATTATGAAAGCCCATTAGAGTGAGATCAAAATATATTCCATCCATGATATCACCGTTACAAAAACAAATCATTAGATGATGGAAGGAGACCATTTGCAGTGATTTAGAGAATTTTTTAAAACAAGTGACAATTTTTTAAGCCATTTAAAGAAGGTCTCAAGACACCTTTAGGTAACAATACACGTAGGCTAGGCTGGGTAAATTTTTCTAAAAATGGGAGTAAATGCTTATTTTTGACAGAGTTTGAGTTGTCATGTTGTGCTGGAGTTGCTTGACTATCATATCTTTATTTGTTGGCCATATGGCACGCCTCTCTTACATCTTGTATGCAGTGACTGACTCAAGGTACCGACCGACTCAATATACACTCACTATATCCATTTTTCTGAACATTTATTACCGAGTCAAGATGTTGAAGTAAAAGGCACCCTTTTGGACGTTCCATTTTCCGTCAACAATTGTAGGCCTAGCTCTGTAACTGAAGCTTGCATAGCTTACATAAAATAAGAATTGTAAGTCAAATACCACAATTTACAGTAACAGTGAGTGTCAGAATACATAAGGGTATCTGCATTATTTTAATCCAGTTCTTAGAAAATTATCAAAAATTAAAAAAACTCACTTTTCTGTCAACAATTTTGTTACATCTGAAACAATCTCATCTGTTTGATTTGACCAATGCAATAAAATAAATTTGATATTAAGTAACATTTGTTTAATTAGCAGAGATACAAACTTAATCGTCATAGCAAGTAAAGTTACCCAAACTCCTTGTTCATTTCACCTTAAAGGGAAACAGTTTTCCATTAACATGTGTTACGTCCAAAACAAATATTTGAATGAATGTTCCCAGAATTACTATTTAAAGGCAATAGGCAGTCTCCCCAAAATTTTCTTTGAAAAATTGGCAAATTCTTGCAAATCTCGTCTTATTGCTTTACAAGCACCTCTGAAGATGTTTTGAACATAACTATTACAAACAATATGTAAAGCAAGGAGAAATTCTCCTTGAATTTCACAATTTACCAACAAAAATATTGTCACATGATCAGAATGGGCCAATCATGAACTAGACTGACAGGATACACTCACTCTGATTGGGGTGACTGCATACTAGTGTTCGACCTATTATGCCATAATCGGTAATCACCGATTACCGATTATTCAATTACACAATCGGGCCGATGCCGATTACCGATCACCGATTATTTACATGTATAGGAAGGTCATATTTTCTCGCCGTCAGTTGCATATTTCTAACTTTGTTCACACACCATAACATAACCTTCACACTGTAGTTGAACGATTAAGAACAGTACCCCACGTTCCACGAATGGAATATTGTTTTTTGAAGGATTTCCTCTCGAAATACTGAGATAAAAATCAACCATAAATACATGCTTTCGTACGATGTCACAGGCTTAACGTTAACCAAAGAGTCTGTCGGCTTACATATGGCTCTGCCTACTGTAGTTCAATACACCGATCATGTCGAAAGATTCCGTGTAAAGGTCTGTTCTAGACTGTAGTAGTGCTATATAGTAGCCTATCTGCCCCCGTTTTAAGCAAAACTATCTACCTTGGCACTTAAGGGCCACTGAACATTCCACTCAATTTACTTGATTTACTCCTCTCATGGTTCCATAATGATATGGATATATATATTTTTTAAACCCTTTGTAATGACAGCCCATTTGCTTTTGTCAAGACTTTAGAATTTTGCCAAATGTTTTAATTCTTTTTTAGTTTTAGTTTTACCCTACCTTTACCCTGTTCTATCTAGCTGACACTACATAACACATTCGTGTTGATGTGTCGTTAAATCCAATCTAACTAACTAACTAACAAAATTTAAACCCTTTGAAAAGCGTCTTGACCAACACTTACATCTTATGTAAAAGATTCTCCAGATGAAATGTAAAACTAATTCCCGATAAATTCCCGTAATTGAAAAACTTGCCGTTCCAGCGTGAATTTAACACGGGCCCGTTTCCCTTCGTTCATCAGTTAGGAGCACGGAGTAGTTCATGACCAACGTGCTACGTAAAAGCGCGGGCAATGCACTTAGCTTGCATTATGTATTACACACTGTACTGGTGTGCTTCGTAGGTGAACTTCAACTTCTCAAGATCCGTACGGCAATTACGTGTGCGCATGTGCGGGTCATAGGTAATTAAAAACTTAACGAAAGGAATGTGGGAAGTGGCATAATTTATGCAGGATAATAAGCCTTGAGTTTCCAAAGTTGCAACAGTACGTATGTGCACCAAATGTGTACAGATGATGTGGTTAGCACTGAAACTTGAAAAAAAAAACGTAGCGCGAAGTCATTTCTTCCTGTAGTACAATTTGTATGCAGATTGTGGCATGGTCCGTGGCATGCACACCTTGTAGGTGATACTGTGTGCCCTTTCACGCACCTGAACTGTGCTGCACTAAAGTTACGGCACCAATTACGATGATCGCTATCATTTGGAGAGCTTAAAATGTTGCAAGTTATGTGAGTATCAGTGCTGATATTTTGGGCAGGAACTTAAAGAAATGCGTGTTTTGGTGAATTATGAAGATCTTTGCAGAAAATTTGAAGTGTATTTTAGCCCTGTTTCCAGTTTTCAAATAATCGGTGGTGGTAATCGGTTGAATGACAAAATTTACCGATGCCGATTATTTACCGATTGTGCTATAATCGGCCCGATGCCGATTATCAAACAGATGATCGGTCGAACACTACTGCATACTGCCTTTAAGTCACTCCAGTGTTGTAAAAGTAGTCCTATCACTTCCTTACATTGCAAAGCCATACTCAGCAGCTAACCATTCACTTCATAACATGACCTTTTGTACAATATGAGCAGAAACATGTTTCAGACATAACAGATGCAGCTGTTGATAGAAAATGTAACTTTTTTTCTTTGCTGTTTCATATTCTTAAAGAGGGACTTGCATCACCCCAAGTATGACGTTTACTTGGTGGTAAGCACCACCCACAATTGTCTTTCTGCTTCTCCTTGTGCAAACACAAACATGGTTTCTTGCTCAAGGCCACTGTCACATCGTGGTGAGCATAAAGACCCCATGTGTATAAATCTAAACATTCTCTGTGCATGCTGTGTAATATGAGCTACTCTGCATTTGAATTTTGTAACTCTGATGTCAATCAAAGAACAGTCACTAACTGAGACTTTTGCTTACCCCCAACTAAAAGTCATACTTGGGGCAATGCAAATCTGTCTTTAAGTCATATAGGTCATTGCTTTGTTGTGTGACAGTGTTAGTAAGTACCTCATGTGAATACATTGTAACCACCTTGGTATGAAACTGTTTGCAAAAGTTATACATGCATTTGTTTTGTAGAAATGGGAATGTTTGCTGTGTTTTCATCATTTTAGTTGTAAACTTTGGAAAATGGGAAAAATGTGTCTTTTCAGATCTTACAAACTAACTTCTTGCTTTATTTAAGGACAGGAATCAAATTCTGTACGTGTTTTTGTTCTACTTTAAACGTCTTACTTGTACTGCAGACTGAATAACAAATTGTGTGCTCTTGCTTGTTTCTTTTGGACGTAACACAAAATGTTGACAAATGTTACTGTGCTAAAGATGCAAGTAAAAAGTAATACCTGGAACTGGTTGGGTATGAAATGAGATGTGGGGGCATTGTGTGTACACCATGATCTATGGTGACACTGTGTAAAGGTGATGGCTCACAAAATGTGAATGACAGTGTAACAGATTTATTGTGGAACCATTAAAGATCATGAACTGTGACTCAGTAAGGTTTACAGTACGTTGACCAATGAACCTGGTGATGACTGGGCTTCTATACCTATACTCAAGTCTATGATGATGATGCATGATGATGATGAAGAAACGTTCCATGATTGGGATATGTTATCAGTGAAACAGTGGAATATCGAAGCTTTAAACCGGGGGGGGGGGGAGGAAGTCAGAGCAGGTAATTGACCTAAAATGTTTAGGATGCTTTGCAAAATTTGAGTTCATAATCAGGTTAGACAGCCTTCTTTTCTATTTACAGTACTGCACAGAAACAGGACTTAATGTAGGTAGGGTTTGGGAAGATTTCATTGGGAAAGGACCCATGACCATCACCTTACATCACCCCCTACCACTGCAGTGAAGATCATGGCTATGAGGTAATGCTGCAACAGTACAACTCTTGGTTCAGAATTGATTCTTTATTACTCAGTACCAATTATCATAGGCTTAGGAGTCCAAGTTGATATGTTGGGGGGGGGGCTGGAACGAATTGCCCGAAAAATATAACCAAATATTTCTGCACGCTCCATGCACTTTTGACATGTTAATGTACATATCATATGGGCATTCATCGTTTATCACACCGCATACCCATACCATACAATAATTTGCCATGTTTCTGCCTTCTTTATTAGTTTTAATTTTGGCAGAAGTCATTGATCGCTGACCTGGGCGAGGGTGGGGGGGGGGGGGATTTTTGAAAAATTAGGTGTCCTTACATGCAGTCTGGTGCCACATATTCTACCTTTGAAGTAAAATTTGGGTTAAAACATTAAAGTATTTTAGGCAGTAAAAACAATTTGGAATTACCCCCTCCTCTTTGAAAATTTTGGAAAAATTAGGTGTCCTTACATGCAATCTGGAGCCACATATGAAGTAAAATTTGTGTTAAAAAATTTATGTATTTTAGGTAGAAAAAATCGCCATCAGTGAGGGTGGAGCAAATGGCCAGAAATGTTAAGAAAAATGTTTTTAAAGGAGATACAAGGAGATTTGAAAGATTAAGGTAATGTTTACAAATAACTTTAAACTTGAGGTGACTGCATATATTCTCTTTAAACTTTAAGCCAAACTCCTAAAACCATTCAGACATCAGGCTAAGTTGAATACTTGTTTCTGCCTCAACACAAAAATGTGTATAGGCCTAGCTTATACCACTGTTTCGCACAAGGCCACTTATTCTCAAGAACTTGCACAACTTTCAAACGTCCGGTATTTCTTTTCGAGTAGGTCTAACCATCCAACCAGTTTAGCTGGTCTATTATCAAAATGCCTGAATGAGATCAGCACCACATGCTCACGTAACGCCTCCATGATAGGCTGTACGGTATATCCCGTATTCATGTCATATCCCTAGGCCCGAAAGCAAAGAGCTGAGCAAACATAGTCTGACATAGTGGGGTATCCCAAGTACGTTATTCAAAAATCGATAATTGTAGTAATTGTCGTATTGATGTGAAACCCTGTAATCAAATGGTATATACCCAACAAACTATCGATGTGGCGTACCCACACTAAACTTGACTGATTTACATAATTTGCACACCTATTACGTAATCACTTGCTTTCAACAATAGTGAACAAGTGTGTTGCTACCTGAGTTGAAGGCATGTGTGGAGCGTGATTATAACATGAATTTCGATAACACCAGCACACTTCCACATTTCATGTATAAAGCTGGTCACAATTGTTTAATACGGAAAAAATTCCTTCGAAACAAAGTTCATTAGACATGAGTAAGTCTGACATTGAGATTACGAAAATCATTAAAATCATATACGTAATCATATACAAAAAACCGCTGAAAAAGAGAACAACGAATTTCGCTGCTTGTATCTATGCTTGTACCCATTGAACCACATGAAGTGGAAGTAGTACCACCAAGTTACGTCATAGTTTCAAGTAGAAATATACATTTTACACAGGGAGAGTTTTAGTTATATGTCTTAAATATCGTTGTATTCATGCCTAAAGGGTAAAAAAAGAGCCTTCAATACATTTTTCAAATTTTTATGACAACATCTTTCCTGGCAATCACAATATCTCATAGAAAATATTACTTGCCAGAAATATACCTATGCTATAATACAACGAACCAACATGTCTCATGAACCTTCGATGGGGGGGGGGGGGGGGCGGGGGCTAAACCGAGTCACGTAAGGGGGAAAAACATGCACATCAAATAACATGACAGTTTCTACTATTGTACAACTTACTAAAAAAGTAAATATTTACCTGCTCCTCCCTCATGCACTTCTCTTACAACTACTATTATGGTATCTAAACTGGGATAATATAAATCCTTCATGACAAATCACCTAATTAGTGTTGGTATGATCTGAATCTGATTATTTTGCACAAAATATTCCCGAAGATGGGGACTTCGCCAGAATTTGTTTCAAAAAGTGCTGTTTTCATGTCTTTAATGATTGCAGAAACGAAAAGAAAAATCTAACTTTTGTTCAGCACAAATTGAACTATCTATATGAAACATATTATCAAGATTGGTGCAAAACTGAAAGACAAGTAGGGAATTTTACGTTTTCAAACAAAGCCCCTCCCGAGGTCAAATAGCGGTCAAATTAATCGAAAAGAGTTGCAGCATACAGATATCACTTTCGCTAACATCTGTACCAAATTTCAGCCAAATCTAACTAAAAACAGCGAAATGTCAGGCAAAAAACGCAAATGTTATGGTGACAGATGTTTGCCGTGCACGACAGCAATAGCTCAGCTGAAAGCTTTCAGCTGAGCTAAAAATGCCAAGAAAGAGACAAGAGACAGATGATTACTGTGTGACATTGGCGGTGCAAACCTCACTTCAAAGCGGTGTACATGTATCTCCTTCCAAAAACAATAACAACTCCCTGATAACTGTACTGCTATTATTTTTCCCAATTAATGATTAGGGTGAAATGTCCAAGTTGAATGCCTAATTAAAACTGAAACGGCTTAAAGCTGGCCTTATACCATGGAAGGCATGACTTACTTGCTCATTGCTTGCTATCAAATTATTATGACATTATCCTGTATGTTTTCATCATTATTGTGGAATCAAGAACTCCTAGCTTTAACCCTTTACCTGCTGTCCTCTTGACCTTTGCAACAGACCTCTTGACCTATGCCACGGATTCTTACTTTAGTTGATATTTTGAAAAAATTTGTACAGAGACCTTTATATCATTGGAAAGGTCAGAGTTTGAGGATTCAATGTAGCATACTATTTTTTCACAATTTGTCTCGATAATGGTGCAAAATTATGAAAATTAGCTCAGTATACAAGTTGTTTTGTTTCCATAGAAACCATACACAAATCATCCTTGTTTTGTTTCATGGTGTAGGGGCATGTTGGCCACACTTTTCTCATTCATTTCATACCAAATTTTAGAATAAAGATGGTAAAATGATAAAGATAGAACAATTTTAGTCGAGGTAGGTGGCTAACGCTATGATACGTAGTAGCCTAGGCCTGCACTCGTACATACATACTGTATGTAGCCTAACTGCACACAGTGTGTGCACACTACATGCACCACATACCTGCTTGGGATCGATAAAACAGAGCTAATTCCACCGATTTGGAGAGTCACTTGACTTGGAGACCTTGAAATTATGGTTATGGCCTCCCTTTGTCGTCCATTTTGACTGTCTTTTGTGTCTTGTGTGGTTGTTGTACGTTGTTATCGATCACAAAATCAGCATACGAAGTAACGTTACCAGTACAGTGTGTGTACATGTGAAAGACTCTTGTTTTGACCAGGAATGATGGTGCTATACTGCTGAGTATGGCCTGAAAAATCTAAGGAATTTTCTAAAGACCATTTTGGTGTTTGAATGAAAAAAATCGGACTTTCCGTTGCGGAGCTATGATTATTTTTGTCGGGCCGATTTTTGGGGAAATTTTCGACAATTTTGAACCAGTTTTTGACCTACAGTAAATTGTAGGATATACTCTAAATCCTGTACCCCTCATACTGGGGCTTTTCTCAGCGTGTTTTTGATGCCCTGGGATACTTCAGAAAAGGGATGGGGGTGTTGGCCCATGTTTTATGGCTGAAAATAATTTTTTTTGAAATTATAACAGAAAATTCCCGAATTTTGCGATTTTTTTGAATAATAACAAATTCAACTCAATTTTTAGACAAACTTGTCAATAGCAACCCACCCCAAAAATAGTAGAATTGGACATATCTTTTTGTTATCTTCACTTTGGTGGTTGAATGAAGGCTCAGGAGTGTAAAATGACAAAGTTATAATTTTTTAAAAAAGGTCTCTAATTTGACGTCGAATTCGACGTCGCGACCAAGAGGGGGTTAAAACATATTGCAAATTAGTAGTTAGGAAATGTTACTGCTGTAAAATTTAGTGTGATTCATTGTTTTTCACATAAATACTAAACTATGCAAGCCAAAAGTCAGTGCTGACCCAGCTTAGAGACCAGTCTAGCCACCAGGCCATTTTTTGTGGCCTTTGCCTTATATTGTAAGTAACAGTAATATGCCTCTGCCTTAGAAGTAAGTACTCTTCATTTAATTTGGCTGAAGCCTTCTCACTGTTCCTATAGAATAGACCATCCTTAATATGGTTCTTAGTTCCCACCATTCCATGTAAGATCCCATTATTTTTCTTTAAGAATGATGTTCCCTTTGCAAAGAGGTGAATTTCACCTAGCAAGTTGTAATCTTACAAATAATGTTCTAACAGTTATGCTGCTGGTTTAAAATTCAGTATGATTACTTAGAACTTCAAAAAGGACATCAAAAATCTTAAAAATAGTAGATGATTGCAATGATTAAAACATTTAGAAAAAGTATAGTAACTGACAAACTCCTCAAAAAATACATAAAAAGAAAAATATACAAAATGGCACACAAATGCAAAAAAGGTTAATATGGGATATACACACCAATAGTATATTACTACATTTCTCAACTTGAAGTTAGTATTGAATAGTTGAATAGTCACTCTCAAAGATACTGTATGGTACTGTAGGCGTAATGTCAACTTTTCAAGATGTTCTAGTTTAGTTTGTGCAAAAAGCAGTTGCAAGAGAATTTTGATTATTGGTGGTTCAATCATACACTACCATTTTCCTACATGTATGATTCCATGAAAGCTTGTAACATCTAGACAAGGTTTTTTATAAAGAAAACATAACTATATCTGTTTTTGATTGAACATTGCTTAGAAGTTTAGATATTTTTACATTTAGAAGTTCTCTATTGTTTGATGTGTGTTCTTTGATCTCTAGCCCTAATAATTTTGAAAAAGTAAAGCATACAAGAATACCAGACTGTTTCCTTCTCTACCCAACATTTTGATGGTGCTGTATTTGTGCGATATGTTCCATGTATGTATTAAGTGCATATCAGTATAGTTGTGTCTGTACAGTAGATCTTTATCAGGTAAGCATCATCAGTGTGATCTGTGTGATACAACTGCACTGAAAACTCAAACTATATAATGGTCAACTGTCAGACAGTACCAAAGCTACTGTGTCTTAGTTAGGCATCACTGTAAATGGTCCTCAGAAGAAAGTCTTATGTTGGCCTAACTGTAAAATCATTCACATTTATCTCATACCCACAGATACATGGAAGTCTTATGTAGGCCCAACTGTCATAACAGTGACATTTATCTCTAATACCTGCAGAATATACAGTATCTTTATTAGAGATAGAGATAGATGAGGTTTTATGACTCAGTTTCTAACCAATTGGTTTAAGTCAGGCCGGCCACAGCCATTTTTGCAGTTGTGCTTTCCCTACTCCATTGCTTATGCTGAGCTTATGCTTAATAGAGATAGAAGTCACCTATTCAGGGTTTTGCTTGAACATACAGTAAGTATAGAGGGCGGTTCAAATTTCAAACATCTCCAAAAAATGCCAGTATATTCACCAGTCAAAGCAAAGTAACAGCCAGTTTGACTGACAAATACCAAGCAGTGACTTTTCTCTGAATGAAATTAAACTTTTATCTGATGATCAGTAAAGGAACATTATCAATTAAGGTAGGCTTCTTCAGTTCACATGTGCATGCACAGTAAGCATTAGTGGTACATCAATAATATGTGAAATATATGTATAATACACTTTTAGTAATACTGTCCATATCTACTTTGGAATATATATATATGAGCTGCACTGATGAGATCTAACAAGATCGAAACAGTTCTGTCTGCAGATTGAGTTATATATATATATATATATATATATATATATATATATATATATATATATAATATATATATATATATATAAACTATATATATATATATATATATATATATATAAACTATATATATATATATATAAACTATATATATATAAACTATATATATATAAACTATATATATATATATATAAACTATATATATATAAACTATATATATATATATATATATAACTATAACTATATAACTATATAACTATATATATAACTATATAACTATATAACTATATAACTATATAACTATATAACTATATAACTATATAACTATATATATATATATATATATAACTATATATATAACTATATATATAACTATATATATAACTATATATATAACTATATATATATATATATATATATAACTCAATCTGCAGACAGAACTGTTTCGATCTTGTTAGATCTCATCAGTGCAGCTCATATATATATATATTCCAAAGTAGATATGGACAGTATTACTAAAAGTGTATTATACATATATTTCACATATTATTGATGTACCACTAATGCTTACTGCTTAACGTTTCCACACACTTTTTCTATAGGAATACGTAAACTTACAAGGGCGCCCTCTTAGAATTACAAACTAGATGCCATTACTTCAAAGTTGTCAAATTTACGGACACCTAGCTGTTTACACGAACGGATGGCTGGCCATTGAAATAACGTTAATTATATGTTTATACGTTAGGGCGAATTTATTTCTTATGTATTTTATTATCTTTTTTTCGCCCTATGTACAAGCAGATATATAACAATTTCCCCTTAAGGTGGGAATTAGTGTTATATATATATATATATATTTGCCTATTTTTCACCTTGGGGGAAAAATCGTGTGAAAAAAACATACATTAGGGGGAAAATGCACATGCGGGGAAAAAATCGTTTCCCCTTAACGTTTTCACACACTTTTTATATAGGAATACGTAAACGTATGGTATTTTGCTTTCAACCACACAATCTACATACTATTACTTCAATGTAGACGAATTTACGGACACCTATCCGTTAACACTAACGGATGGCGAACCATTGAAATAACGTTGATTATGTCTTTGAACAGTTTTTTTTAGCTTAGGGGAAATATATGCAAATGTATTTTATTGTTTCATTTTCGCCTTAACGAAAACGCGGTATCGCGGTTTCCCCCCAACCTGTCGAATTAGTGTTATATATATATATATATATATATATATATATATATATATATATATATATATATATATATATATATATATAAAAATAATAATAAGTAGAACACACCACAAAGATGACAATACGAGAGCACAGATACGGTAACAGAATAGCGTATATTTCGGACACTCCTGTGTCCTTCTTCAGCGCAAAATGTGAAGTGAAGTTTAATTTACAAATAACAGACACAGCAATGAGGTTAAACCCCTTGACGAGGGTGATAAATCACAGTGAGGGAGTCGCTTAAGATGCTCAGGTCCTTGTTAAGGCCACGGGTATGTGTGGACAGTTTTATTACCCACTTGCTTTCAGATTTGAGTCTTTGAGTGACAGATGGGTAATTAGAACCGACCAGAATACGTCTTAAATTAGATGAAGAGTGGTTTGGTTCACTTCTGAAATGTTTTGATACAGGATAGCTTATTGATTTATCTTGCACAGTTTTCTTGTGGTTGTTAAACCTCAGCGTAAATATGGTGACGGTCTGACCGACATAGTTGCCTTTGTCACACAAATTGCAGCATAATAAATATACTACATTAGGCGTGTCACAATCCAGGGGAGGGGGACGGATGTTGCAAACAGTGCCGGGAGGAGTAAATGTTTCGTCCGTGATAATGAACCGACACACTTGACACCTAGGCTTGCCACACTTTTTATTGCCTATGTTCCCAACAGTAAGAAGCCTGGAGGATGTAAGGAGAGATTTGAGGTTGGGGGGTTGCCGTCTCGCAGTTAAAGGGGGATCATCAAAAAGTTCGGAAATGGACTTGTCTGTCCGAAGAATACTGAAATCTGAACGTATACATTTATGTAGGCCCTCAGTTTTAGGGGAATAGTCAAAGACAAGTGGGATACGTGAATTTTCGACTTTAGGTTTGTAACATAACAATTTATCCCTGCGGTAAACGGAAGCTTTACTAATTCCCTCTTTGATAATGGGTAGGGGGTAGTCATTATTAAGAAAAAATTCCACAAGGTTGCCGACGTGTTTGTCGTATTCAGACTTGGTAGAGCAGATACGCTTGATTCTGATGCATTGAGAAAATACAATAGATCGTTTCAAACTGATATGATGGGAACTGTCAAAATTCAGGTAGCCATGGGTGTCAGTTGGTTTACAGTAAAGGGTAGTTGCTATGGAACCGCTATGTAACTTAACCAGTACGTCAAGAAAAGGGATTTCCTTGTCAGAAAAATCAAATGTAAACTTAATAGAAGGGTGAAAAGCATTACAAAACGATACAAAAGAATGCAGGCTAGGTAAGCCATGAGGCCAAATGAAAAAAATATCATCAATATATCTATGAAAATGTAACGGGTGTAAAGGGTAGCCCGCCAGCATCTTATTTTCAAGATCGGCCATGAAAATGACAGCATAGCTGGGGGCCATTTTAGTACCCATGGCAGTTCCGCATGCTTGAAGATAGTGCTGTCCGTTAAATTCAAAATGATTATGTGTGAGGATAAAATTAATAATGGCAGTGAAGTCACTAATGAACGGTTGAGAGAAGCCGTTCAAAGAGAGGATCTTCTTACAAGCTAATACACCTTCTTCATGTGGTATATTAGTGTAGAGGGCACTTACATCCATAGTGACCAGAAGTGAATTGGATGGGAGAGACTTAACGTCCTTGAGAATTCTTAGAAAATGGGTAGTATCTTGGATAGGTAGGTTAACTGTCCACACACACCGGTGGCCTAAACAAGGACCTGGGCATCCTAAGCGATTTCCCCTCTGTGATTTATCACCCTCGTCAAGGGGTTTAACCTCATTGCTGTGTCTGTTATTTGTAAATTAAACTTCACTTCACATTTTGCGCTGAAGAAGGACACAGGAGTGTCCGAAATATACGCTATTCTGTTACCGTATCTGTGCTCTCGTATTGTCATCTTTGTGGTGTGTTCTACTTATTATTATTATTTTTATGTTTCATGGAGCATACGTGGATTTTCTCTTATTATATATATATATATATATATATATATATATATATATATATATATATATATATATA
This sequence comes from Holothuria leucospilota, assembly GCA_029531755.1. Classification (NCBI taxonomy): domain Eukaryota; kingdom Metazoa; phylum Echinodermata; class Holothuroidea; order Aspidochirotida; family Holothuriidae; genus Holothuria; species Holothuria leucospilota. The sequence continues at coordinate 54,953,838 of CM055971.1, forward strand.
TATATATATATATATATATATATATATATGTATATGTATATGTACATGCATGTATATGTATATATATACATATATTTTGCTAATTTGGGATTTAGGCAAAAAACCATATGAAAAAACGCGACTGTTGGGAGAACTCGACTCGTTTCGCCTTAACGTTTTACACACTGCTTTATATAGGAATACGCAACTCTATACGCAAGTCCGATTTACCACATAAAGTTTATGCAATTACTTAGCTGCACAACAACTTACATGCATGTATCCGTTAACACTTAGGACTTACGGGCCATTGAAATAACGTGCATATATACCTCAGAACCAAAAGGGGAAATATAATCTTATGTATTTTATTGTTTTTTTCTTCGCCGGTTGTATTGGCGGTATACCGATTTCGCCTAACGGGTCAAATTAGCATTATATATATAATATATATATATATATATATATATATATATATATATATATATATATATATATATATATATATATATATATATATATATATATATATATATATATATATATAAACGTGATATTATCGAAAATATTGATATTATACCATACAGTTAGAATACCGGTACTACTGAAATCTTGATATTGTACAGAAATATTTATTCGTCAACACTGACCCATTACTTATGACAGGTATGAGCATTCCAACTTGATACTAGAAATATTGATTTTCTCAAGTTTCAAAGGAAGCTCAGGCCATGCATTACTTAGGTTGACACTTTGTCATGACAGGAACAATCATGTAAACCGCAGTATACCCTACAAGCACACAGGTACGTAGTGAGTCTACATAGTGGAAGGGGAAGATATTACTGTAAGAGTTCAATGCACCATGTAGACAAATCATCGTGCAGTGTGTTAATTGCAAGTTGCCAACTGTCAATGCAGCTTATGCAGAGGATAACAAAATTATGTATAATATTGATATTATCAATGTTTTGTCACCGATATATCGTTATTTCATTTTGGCAATATCGCTACTGCTTACGTGTATGAACTAGGACTCTGCCACCACATATGGGGGAGAATTGTACTGTAGCTCCATCAGTTGTTCATTAATACAAGTTTTTGTTGCATTCTTACTGGTAGGTTGTCAGTGATGCTGTTGATGGTAAAAGACACAACTTTTCAATGGAACAAGCATGGGAGATTCTGCAATATCAGGTAACCAAGCCAGAAGTCTTTCAAGCCTACATACATTCATACTTTGCTATGGTGTCGTGATGTGATATGACAGGGCCACACAGGCCCACAGCAGTGCACAAATTATGGTGATATATTTTATAAATCACCAGTTTCTTACTTTAAGCAGTTGTCATGTGAAACAAGCACATTCCTAATGTTCGATATGGTTTGATTTGACACTTCTTGTTTATCTTGTTAGCATTGCAGCAGTTTGTAGTGCATCATACTGTAGCCAGTGCTACTAAGCAGTATGAATGAGCATGAAGATGCCGACACAGTATTACAAGAGAACACTACAAAGTGATAGTGCTTTTGTGTCTTATTAATTGAAAAACCCTGCAGTATGCTGTGATTTTTTTAACATTTTGAAAATTTGTAGCACTTACATTTTACAATACTGTCAAGAATCACTATAGATGAGTATAATCCATATCCAGAAATAATTTGTGGGTAGAGCAAGGGAGTGACAGAATGATTTTAGAGTACACTGAATGTCCTTTGTAACAGTGGAACACAAGAACCTACAGAAACAAGTGGAGTGTTCCACTAACCTCATTGCTCAAGAAATATTTATGCTCGTATTTAATTTTTTTTTTTGTTTGTTTTCAAAGACAATCAAGAAGTGAAGTCAATTACTGAGAAAGGTGATCACCCTTTTGCTGATGATCTTGCAGATGCAGAAGAACAAACATACATAGAATCTGAATGTTATGGTAAGTATACACACTGGCTCATTAACACTTCTATGTAATCTGAATGTCACAGTAAGTACTGTATACACAATGCATCATTAGCACTTCTTTCCAACAGTCCCCAGTGACCAAAACCCTGAGTTTCTGCATGTTATCAGTGCTCTGATCTTTTTCCATACACACTCTATGATTAGTGTTTCTTTGAAAGACCCACATCTGTTTTTTCAGTGTATAGAAATAAAGATGTTTTGCTGGAAATCATCGTTTTTCAAAGTATGTTCCTGTGATCCCAAGAGAAGGGACATCTTTCACACTTGTGAAAATTATGAAAACTTGGATGACCCCTAGGAGCTCTCCCCTAGGAGCTGTAAGGTACAGAAACTTGGATGACCCCTAGGAGCTCTTCCCTAGGAGCTCTAAGGTACAGAAACTTGGATGACCCATACGAGTTCTCCCCAGGGAGCTCTAAGGTACAGAAACTCGGATGACCCCTACAAGCTCTCCCTGGGAGCTCTACGGTACAGAAACTTGGATGACCCATAGGAGCTCTAAGGTACAGAAACTTGTATGACCCCTTGGAGCTCTCCCCTAGGAGCTCTAAGGTACAGAAACTTGGATGACCCCTAGGAGCTCTTCCCTGGGAGCTCTAAGGTACAGAAACTTGGATGACCCCTGGGAGCTCACCCCTGGGAGCTCTCCCCTAGTAGCTCTGAGGTACAGAAACTTAGATGACCCCTGGAAGCTCTTTCCTGGGAGCTGTAAGGTACAGAAACTTGGATGACCCCTAGGAGCTCTAAGGTAGGAGCTGTAAGGTACAGAAACTTGGATAACCACTTAGGAGCTCTACCCTAGGAGCTGTAAGGTACAGAAACTTGAATGACCCCTGGGAGCTCACCCGTAGGAGCTCTAAGGTACAGAAGTTTGTGTCATTAATAGAATTATCTTAAACATGCAGACCTGCCATGATTGTTTTATTGGTACAGTATAGATTGCAACAGAAAACTGGTAATATTGGTACTGTGAGAAGTATATCTGGGTTAACTTCTTATACTGTTTTCTCTGTTTTCATATTCCAGTGACTGAGTCACTGTCTAGTCAAATTCTTTATTCTTTATATGTGTAACAAAATTATTCATAACTTACTGTCATTAAATTTGTTTAAGTTATATTAAATTTGTTTAAGTTATATGACAGTATACCTTAGTATGTCTAATTTCTGATAAACAGATACTGTACATCCTCTGCCAGAAGGATGGCCTCGTCTGCAAGAAAAGCTTTTTAAAAGAAGAAACCTATATTTCCGAAAACCAGTATCTGCTAGCATCAGTAATGTAATACATCACCTTCAGAAACTTCAAAATAAACTTGAAGCATGGAGCCGTGAAGTAGAACTTGAAATTCTTAGCCAGCATTCCTCTACTGGGAACTCTGTTATTGACGGTCCTAGTTATGAAGGTGGAAGAGAGGGTCTTGGCAGCAAACTGTCTGCAGGTATGAAATCTTGCCTAATCTTGGATGGAAAATGCTTAAGTGGTCTGTACCAATTTAGTACATCAAATGCTTTGCAATAAAGTGCTATAATGCTGTAGCATGTTGCATGGTTTCCCAACCTTAGGTTCACAACCCCGGTTGGGGTTAGGAAGTACTTTTGTGGGGTTATGGACCTGACTCAAAACTTTCACTTCAATGCTAGTTTTCATGGGAAGTGTAGCCAATATCCCATATCCAGTCAGGTAATATACCTATGAAAGTTGACACCTCTGCCCTTCAGCAGAATATTTAGAATAAGTAAATTGCCATAGCTTGCTGCTTTCCTGTATTAGAAAACATCATCTTGGTGCATATTCAAGAATGGAAACTTTCCTGGTTTAGGTCCCCCTCCCCTTTTTTGTGACTAATCTTTTGTTTGAGACAAAATTTGTGTCCTTTTTTGATTGCCAGATGGGGAGGGGGGGGGAGACTTGTATTTCATTTCAAAATTTTCCTGGGGAGGACCCCCAGACTGCTTCTGTCTATTGGAAGGATACATGGCCATTACCAGCTACTCTATCCTAAAGTTGAAGAGTTGTCATACTGCTTTATAGAAATGCCTGATTAATATTTGTTTACTGCTGTAATTTTGACTACAAAATGTCAGAAATGAAACTCCATTTTTTTTTGGGGGGGGGGGGGGATCTTCAGTCTGGGCATTGCTTGACATCTTTGGCACTGACTAGTTCAGTCTACACAAAGTGTAGGTAAATTTACAATTGCCAAGTTACCATGTAAGTAAATTACAATGTATACGTCTAGCAGCTTGCTGGCTTTCTTAGCAGTGTAACTGCATGTATGCCTAACAAGTTAGCAACTTGCTGACTTCCATAGCAGTCTGGCAGTATGCATGTCAGCAGTACAATACAATAGCATCAACAGCTTCTCAAAAGTTGGATGGGGGATGTGACTTTCACCAGAACTAATTCAATGTCAAGTCTCCAATCCTAGCAGGATGGGATCCAGGGCTTGTTTAAGGCCCCTGGAAAACTTTGGATTGCAGAGCATCATTCTGTGGTACAATTTGGGACATTTTCCCACAATTTTAACTCATTTGATGGTTGTTTTTGGAATTCGTTTCATTGAATCAGGTGTTGTAAGCTATGGCATTAACCATGTGTTTACTACATGTTGAAGCCCATCCAATACATGAATTTTAACAATTACAGTATGCAAGTTCCAGATAGCAGTGTATTATTCTGAATATCAAGAAGGTCATCTCTTTGTAGTTCATTCTTCTTTCTTTTTTTCAGGTCGTAAACATCTTCGATTTGCCCCAGGTTCAGCCCAGTCAAGCAATGCAGGAGTTGATGATGATGTCAGGTCTGGAAGTGGAATGAGTTCAGTTGTCCAGGAATTGAGTATTCATGGAAAAGGAGCTGTTATTCCTCAAGGTTTGCATTAAATGTCTTATGATATTAATGAGAGACAAGTCCTGGGGGTAATCATGTGATATGTTAGGTTTCAAGTCAAATTTAAACAAGTCATAGTGCAGGGGTGGGGAACCCCCAGCCCGCGTGCCATATGTGACCTGTGAGACCATTTCATCTGGCCTGTATGAAACTTGGCTTAACAAGTTACAGGTCTTTCAACAATTCAGTGTAATATAACTATGTTGTTACTTATGAGGTAACAGTTCCATTTAAACATTTTGTGTTTTAATACTAAATTGTGAATGATATTTCCTAGCTAATTATTTGTAAAGTTTGTTGATGTGGTTTCTTACACTGTCAGTGAAAAAGAGTGGGAATCTATTAATTTCAAGATGATATTTGCCACACTTTTTTACTAGTTGGTTTTGAAAGTTTTAAGACAAAATGTTTAACATGGCTAATAAAAATCGGTATAGTATGAGAACATGGAAGATACATTGTCAGGAGGTTTTGTGTGAACATAACTCAAGAGACTGCGATGTTTTTTATTCACGATACCCATTAATGCATTATTTGTTGGTAAATAGTGTAGTCTAGTCTTTATTTCTGTTTAGTTTATGCATAGTATGACTACCAGGTATGTTTAAAGTATATCAATGTGACCAGGTTATGATTTGTACTTGTTTCATCAGATGTAGCATGTTTGTACTGCTGCCTACCTTACATAGTAAATACGTAACCAGGTAATATTAAATATGAAGTAGACTGGTACTGTACTTCAAGACTTTGTACTCTCCTCACCTCACAAACTGCCACTACATTAAACCAAGAGGTTATAAGTTGAGGCGTAAACCCCTATCTAACTAACTCACAAACACTCTTTTGTTAATGAGTCATTTCTCATGTTGGTGCATTCCTTGTAGATGTTCCATCTATTGAGATCCTGGATGAAGACCTACCAAAGCTAGGAGCAGAGGAAGTTATTGATGAAGTAGTGACTTTACTAGGCAGACTTGAAACTGATCGACAAGATACAGAAGGCACTCTTGAGAAAGAAAAGCAGAGAGTTCATTGGTTGCAAGGAAGAATAGACTTTTTGGCGAATAAGAGACTTGTAGAACTTCCCAGAGCAGTTCAAAAAGGTAACCACTTGCACTGTACTTGATACAGTCGTATATGGTTATAGTCAGATAGAGACCCGTCCGTTACATGCAACCTTGCTGTCTGTTAATCTATCTCATGTGGTCCTCACTAACTGGTGAAGCAGGATTGAACCAAACCTATCAACATTTACTCCACTTCATATGTGTTCTCTTAGTGTCAATCTTCCAGTTGGAATAAGGAATTAAGACCTTAATTAAATGTTTGAGCAGTTGTTTGGCCAGCTATCTGTGATAAGTAAATATAAAGCAAATGCTGGTCTTGCTTTTATATGTGGTCATAAGGAAAAGTTTTTTCAAGAGTGTTGCAGGGAGATTACTGGACATAAAACAAATTGTTAACTTTAATAAGTATCAGTAACCATGCTTTAGGGCTACTTCTAATAAAGTTTTCACTGGAAGACCCTGTAGCACCCTCATTTTTAAATGTACTTTTCCTCTGCATTCCACCCATACATACCAGCATAGATTATGTTAATAAGGTCTGCATTCCACATCTATCTGCTGAGAAGTGCACTTACAGCTCATGTACTCGTATACACTAAACTTGCACTGTAGACTGCAGATTACACTACACTTCGATGCAGCACTGGGTCATCCTCAGCAGAGACCTATAGTCTCTTTATAACAACCAGTCATTTGGAGACATTTTCTGGCAGAAGAGACAAACAGGTACCATAGGGTACTTAGCATAGCAGGTGACATTATCCTACAATTATTACTTCGGCCTCATCCTGTCATAGCCTGTTCACTTGTATTGTTTAGCATGGCAAGGTGAAAGTTAATAACAATCAAGTCATTGCATGTATTCAGGCCCTAGTTATGTACACTATTGTTACTAGTAACTAACTGTAGACTTAATTCTCATTAACTGTGTAGCTTATTAGCATATCTAGACCTAGGCCTAGCCCTGCAGCATCACAGATTGCAGTAGTTTCTGATATGCAAACTACTTCAATGGTATCACAACTGCCACAGTCAGCTTTTGGGGTTCAGCTTAATACTGGCAGTGCAACCTCGGGCAATCCATAGCCGGCAGCATAATACATCTGCCAGAGCAACGAACTTTACTGGTGGCTACTCAATCCAATGGCAGAGCCGGACTCACTTTCGATTGTCTCAACTCAAACAGCCTACTGCGGCTTGACCGATAGTGCTGGTGATTCTCTCGCTCCCCCTATCACGGTTAGTTCTGGTGTAGACTTACTGTAGGTGTAGGTGGAAGTAATAACTAGCAGACAGCAGTAGAAGACTATACAGCTGTCAACCTTCAGCATCATTATAAACATCCCAGCACATGTGCATGTCCCGTTAGCCACAACTGCATGCTAACCGGTACCTTTTCATTTAATTTCGCAGATCGGCCGGAGGACTGGATTGGCACATGATGGGGGATTTGAACACGAGGTTGGAGACTGGTTAAGCTCACTGGCCAATATATATTTTACTAAATTTCTCCAAATTGGTGACCCCGACATGATCCTCCTGTGCCTTTCTTGTCCTCTACTAAAGTTACTAAACCTAATCAAACATTTTAGTCTAATCATTTGCATTGTACATTTGACGTGTGGGCTCTCCTTTTATTCCAAAATTGATTGCTTCAAGAACCCAAAATTTTATTGGAGTATCAAAACTGTAACTTTATTGGTTGTTGATATCCTTTCTCCCGTAACGTAGCTTTATTGGTTGTTGATATCCTTGCCCTCTTGTCATGTTCACCTGAAATTTTGTACTTGTCCTTTAAGTTTGACAATACTTCTCATGACTGAGAGGGTTTAATAGTAAAGTATATGGCAAATGCCCATTATTTACTGCATACAAAAATACAAAAAATCCTGCTTGTTTTGATATTTTCAGTTACCAGTGAAGTGCTTTAGTCAAATTTTCTCATTCAAGAATTGCTTTGATGATGATTTTCTCCCCTTTTTAGTGACATACTCCTTCAATCAATGGTTAAACTTAAGCTAGGTTGGTGTATGAACACAGCTCTCTTTATCCCTTCTAGAACATGAAGCATGTGCTGCTGATATAGCTGAATTAAAATGGCACTGTGCATATAGAGGGCGCCAGTTAACAAGAGTAAAAAATAAAGTGGAGAGTGCAGAGATGCTTAACGCTAGACTGAATGAAGACATTGCATTTGTGAAAAAGCATTGGTAAGTTGTTACAGCAGATATCACCAAATACCCACTATACATCACTGTAGTGAGTGGAAAGTACCTCCCTAAAGATTAAATTCTGCCCCAAACAAACTACACGTTACTAGTGAACACTACTCCTTCAAAGGTTTGAGGATCAATTGGCAGTTGGGTTTGTGGAACAGCCAGTAACCTTTAGGGGTCCTGAAACATCCTGAAAGAATTTATGGATGGTTTTAACTTTTATCACGTGCTTGTGTGTACAACATCTTACAAGTGAACTAGTAATCAAAAGGACTAGGAAAACACTTGTCCAGTGAATCCTAAACTAATTGCCATGTAGACTGTTTACTTATGCTGTGCATATGAATATGCATGAGGCAGCTGATACTGTATAAGGACCCAATCCTCGCATGATATCCTGAAGGATAACATCTTCTTGAGTCTTCTAACCCTAAATTAATTCCATGCCTCCTCCTAACGGACCTTGTGATATGATATCCTGTAGGATAATGTTTTCTCCAGATAAGAATGTGACACAAATATAAAATAAAATGTAAGGATATGTTGGATAAACAACAAACTATGTTGATGTTTCAATTATGTAACTTCCATTAGATTATAAATATGGCATGTCCCTGAAGCCAGTTAGATGGACTGGAAAAGTTTTGGTTTATATTGGTTTTATATTGTAACATCTTAGATACAATTGATGTATGATTAGAGTAATTTATCACATTAGAATGCTAGACCTTTGTTTTCTCTTCAGCCCTCTTGTTGAAGAGAAACTGGACTTGGAAATGGAGGCAATGAAAAGAATTGATGAAGCACAAAATCAGGTAAAATGTTAAAATTAGTCATGAAAACACTATTTCAAGGGTGTTAGTACTGATAATGTTGTTAGTTCCTGCAGTTCCAGACCAAACTTTGGAACAATTCTAGATTTGGCCAAGAAGGAAGTTATGAGATGTGTTTATAGACAGCTGTCAAAAATTATGGCATTTGGCATAGTTGTACTTGCAGGTCTTGTGATACTTAGTATGTAGTAATCTTGTTAAGTTACAGTTTGCATGAACTGTGGTATTTCTTATTGTTGTTTATATTGACATTGTAGCTTAATAATAATTACTTACACATTTAAAAACAAATCCCTGAAATGTAACAATTAGGGTCACTTACACAGCTGCATAGAAATGTAGATCAACTTGTGTCTGGAACAGATAGAAATGTCAAGATGTAAGAAATATGAAAGTGGTAAAACATGTGGAAATACAACACTAAAAGTGACAAAAACTTGTGTGTTACAACTGTTGGTCTTTAATAAGTTAAGTCTAATTGCTGTACTCATGAGATAGTAAACAATCGACAGATTGATACTATAACTGTCAACTTGTGTTAAAGACACTTTTAACAAGAATTCAGTGGTTACTTTTGTGAGTGTAGGTATTCACGATATTGTCCATCATTTTGTTTTAGACAACTGGTGAACTGAACAAAATGTTTGAGAAGTTAAAGAAAACAGAGGGGAAGTCTCATGAAGCCCATGGCAAGGCTGACATGGAGAGAGCTCATATCAAGAAAGAACTAGATTCTGTCAGAGATGCCTTGACTGAGATTAAGTAAGGCTTTACAATGTTATGTGAATTGACATAACAGGGCTTTAATAATTATGGATGAATGCAAATTAAATGATTTTTCCTTAAAGTATTAGAACCTGAACAATGATATTAGCACTGGCTGTGTTTGAAGTATTAAAGTGGTCTATGCTCATCCCAGACAACCATTTTTCGGTAAGAATACCTTGTCATCTTCCCTAGGTTTCTGCGGGACTAGCATCATTGCATTCATATCACATAACATACTAACATGCATACACTTGTATGGTGGATTGATGATTGTAGCAGTACACATTGAGTCAATGCAGTCATGCCTTGACTTAGCTACATTTCATGCACCTGCTGTATGAAAATCCTGGCAACTGTATTCGTAACTAGTTCCCATAACCTTAACTGTGGTGTTGTTTGGTATTCTCTGAGGGCTTGATACCGTACATTTTACAATGTAATTTGACCATGGAATCATACTGTTTTCACACAAACATAACACTAGGGTAGGTCCAATATATCAAACATGTTTGGATAGCGTATGAGCTAGTGTGGGTGTTTGTGAATGAAAAGGGATCATATAAGGAAAGCACTGAAGTAAAGGTTTCAAAAACATTACAAGGGCCTTAGTCATTTACACATGCTTCTTAATTATTATGTGAAATGCATGTCACTCTAGATAATTTTGTATGACTTTCAGTTTGACATCTAAAATTGCTACCCTAACTTAGACTGTGACACTGCATATGTAGTGTGTATTACAGTGGAAATGGTGCTAGTAACTCTAAAATAGTGATGGTACAGTAAGCTTGAATTTTGGGACAACAGTCTTGAGATATTAGATGCACACAAAAATTCTCATTTTATCATCGATCAAAAAAAAAAACAAAAAAAAAAAACAAAAAAAAACTGTTAGGCTACTTGTTTAAAGTTGCTGATGGGTATTATTTCAGAAGCTGTAACAAGTTTATTTGGTGAATGGTTTGGCACACTTTCTGCATAAGGTATCACATCACAGTAGTTAAATTTGAATTGAAGCCAGGAAAGTGCAGCCCTTTGCAGATCTACAGCTATTGAAACTACAGCTCAGTAGACGGTGCCTTTATTTAGAACAGTCACTGCAAGTCGATATGTAGTTTATTGTTAAGGTTACTAACTGTTAAGGCTGGTACATTCTTCAGTATAGCATTATAAAGCTATGAAAGTTGAATATTCTGAGCTATGTCCATTGGTTGGCACAGCAGAGCAAGGGATGACCATGTTTATGGTTGTTATAGCTTCATAGCATGTGAAACTTTGTAAATATGAACCCGGCCTTTAGGCTGTGGATTACAGTATTTGGCCACAATTAAGCCTATGGTTAGGCACAACTGAGGAAAAGGTGAAGTTGGGTCCTTTTGGTTTGTAAATTTTCAATATAGACAGATGCCACCTTATACTGTCTCTAATTTTGCAAATATTTCACATGGTTGGAACTCCCACCCCCACCCTCCCCAAATTCTTAAATCCCCCAAAATGTTAGGTTACTGGTGAAATCCTCCCCCCTCCCCCCCCCTCCCACACACACACACACACACAAAAATGCAGCTGGAGCTGACCATCATATCCTAGGCTATACTTCTAAACATCAGTCTGGAAAGACTAACTTTGTGGGCGGAAGACCAGAAGTTGCTGGCTGGTCTTCTCCTGGACTACTAGTTTTATTTTACTTATTAGAAAACAGCAGGGAATAATTTAGTGTTCAAAATTTGTAGCAATTTTGAGGTTTCTGGGCTTCTCTATCACAAAATCATTAAAAACCCTAATGTTGTATGTACCAAATCTGCTACACAATTTTGCATTTGTGTAGCAATTTGTCCATCTTTTGTAGCAAAATGCAATGCGATACCAGACAAATTATTCCCTGCACTGAGCAGTATTAGGATAATGCTACCCAGTAAAGAAACTTGATAAAGTTGTAATATGTTGCTACATTACTGTATGTTGTGATGTTGTGTAATACTTAACCATATATTACTGTATACTGTGTTTTGTTGTTCATCTGTAATCACATGCTACTATGTTATGATTAGAACAGATCTGATAGTACACCTTCCACCACCATTATGTTTTGTAGAGTACATAAATGAACACCAAGTGGCTCCTAGAATAGCATACTTGTTGGATCACTTCTTGCAGGCTCATTTAACACTTATTTACTGAAACCAACATCTTTTGCCTGGCATGATTATCACAAATAATAGAGATAATGTTATTTTGCCACTACTTATCTTAGCCAGCTCATTTTGACCTCTTTCTTGTTAGTGTCATATATTATGTTGTGTTGTTGTGATATTGTTTGTTGGTTTCCACGATATCTCTTTTATTATGGCTGTCCTACTCAATGGGTCTTTGTTTTATGAATAATTTCGTTTCTAATTCTATGTTTTTGAACCGTGGTGTCACAAGATTCTTCTTTGTTTTTTATTTTAGTCATGAGTTGGATGAGGCAAAATCTCTCCATACATCATACACTCATAAGTGCAATGACCTTAGAAGAAAACTTTTAAGCAATGCTCAAGAAAAGGTTGTTCTTGGTGAGTATTTTTGATGTAATTACAATCCTGATGATAAATGTACATGATACACACTGCTGTATGTTGCATAGAAGTCATGGGGATAGATGGTATTTAGAAGATATACACCGTGTATGTTGTGTAAAAGTCCTGGGGATAGTTGGTATTTAGAAGATATACACTGTGTATGTTGTGTAAAAGTCCTGGGGACAGATGGTATTTAGAAGATATACACTGTGTATGTTGTGTAAAAGTCCTGGGGACAGATGGTATTTAGAAGATATACACCATGTATGTTGTGTAAAAGTCCTGGGACAGATGGTATTTAGAAGATATACACTGTGTATGTTGTCTAAAAGTCCTGGGGACAGATGGTATTTAGAAGATATACACCGTGTATGTTGTCTAAAAGTCCTGGGGATAGATGGTATTTAGAAGATATACACCGTGTATGTTGTGTAAAAGTCCTGGAGATAGATGGTATTTAGAAGATATACACCGTGTATGTTGTGTAAAAGTCCTGGGGACAGATGGTATTTAGAAGATATACACCATGTATGTTGTGTAAAAGTCCTGGGGACAGATGGTATTTAGAACGTATACACCGTGTATGTTGTGTAAAAGTCCTGGGGATAGATTGTATGTACAAGACACTGTTGTATGTTGCAAAAAGCCTCGGTGATAGATTGCGATTATGAGATATAAAGTGTTGTATGTGTGAAAGTCCTCATTATAGGTGGTTGTTACAAGACATACTGTTATATGTTACTGATGTTACATGATAAAACTTGTTTATTGATGCCTGCCACAGACTGATATTCTGCACATTGACTTTCTACTTTCTTAGTTAAAAATTTTGTCCCTTGGAGATGTTGTGCCGGTCAATCTTTTTTGTTAGGAAGGCATCTCCCACCAGCCATAGGTTGTATAATCCTTAGAAGGTCCAAAGTTTCCTAGTCGATAGTCACTTAGCCTGTGATATTGAAGTACCTTCACCAGATAAGCCTGTGAAGAATGACACATCAAAGTTTTCACATTTTATGGTCTGACTTTATCATTTACTCCCATGGATTAATAGGTTATATTAGGTTCACACATCTTGGTTGAAACCAAAAGCGTAAATTCAATTCATAAAAAGTGAAAGAAACTCTTGTGTTAATGCAGAATGAATTTTATCTTCTAAAATGATATAACTATCAGAATGAATTTTATCTTGCTAAAATCATACAACTGTCAGAATGAATTTTGTCTTGCTAAAATGATGTAACTATCATTTGGATCTTATTCCATTTAGAAAATCGAAATGAGAATGCAAGGGCAGCAGAGAAAATGGAAGGTGTAAAGGTGAAGCAAACACAAGACATGATTGTTGATGCAGAATTTGAGCATCGGAGATTAGCAGACCAGAATTATCAGTTTAATGTCAAGATAGATACAATGGTACGTACTGCTAGAAATATGTGTCATAATTGTAAAAGTTAAAGAGAACACAGTTTATATCAAATTGTTGTCAAATGTAGAATGGAACTTTCAGGAGTATACAGAAATGTGTCATAATTTAATTAAATGAAGTTAATTACTGTTATATTACAATGCTAGTATTTATATTGTTAAGTATATTGTAAAACATTCTATTGATCAAAAGTTAATCTGTATAAAATTTTGTATTCCAGAAGGAAGGAAATAAACTGAAACTGAAATATTACCCAGTTTATTTCTTTACTTCCTGCAAAAAAGAACAACAAGAAGTCAATTTTACTACTACATGTATTATTGATATATGTAATACTACTTCATGAAATGCTGCTACATGTAGTCACATGTAATACTGCATGCCATTTGTAATATCCCTGCATGTGATATCGCTACATGCAGTACTACTACCTGTGATATCGCTACCGCTACCTGTAACACTGCTACATGTGATATCGCTGCATGCAGCACTGCTACTTGTAACACACCCAGTTGAAAATTCTAGTTCTGTCCAGTTGAACTGCACTGAACTGGACCAGTTGAATTGGACCATTTCAACTGGACTGTTCTGGAAATTGGGTATTTCCAGTTGAACTAGTTCAGTCCAGTTTAGCTGGACCCAGCTGGACTATTCAACTGGACAAGTTCAACTGGACTTCTGGAAAATGGGCATGTCCAGTTGGAAAGACAACTGGTTTATCGAAATAAGTCTCCTAAATTAATGAACACCCTTGAAATTTTTTACTGTATGGATTGTGGCCTGTAGGATGGTAATTCAGATGTGATGGTGTACTTCAAAATGCATTCGAAGAAAGCAGAAAACATTCAGGATACATTATTACATATTATTTATTTGTAGTATAGTATAAATGTATCAAAACATATGTGCTCATGTAGAGAATTTCAAAAATAGTTAACAAAAATGATAAAAACAATTCAGTGAAGAAGGGCTAAGCTTGTTATAAACTGTTTGAGTGTGTAAATTGCTTATTTTGGGAATTAAATTTGAAAAAAGAAACCGTGGCAAAAAATTCTATAAAAGTTTTGATCTGATAAAATGCATTCTTGCTTGATTATGCAAATTAGGTAAAATCACTTAAATTCAATAGGACTTTCATGGATGAGCTCGACTGGACTTAACGGGTCAACTGGACTTTACTGGACCAGTTCAAGTGGACATCCTGGACCAGTTCAATTGGACTTTATTGGACCAGTTCAGTTGACTTGTGTGGACTAGCTAAATTGGACTTCCTGGACCAGTTCAATTAGAAGTTGCTGGTCCAATTGTATTGGACTTTACTGACTGGTTCAATTGAGCTTCACTGTACTAGTTCATCTGGACCTTCTTGGACCTGTTCTTCAGGACATTCCTGGACCATGCAGTTCAATTGCATTTTATTGTGATTAGTTCAACTGGACTTTCCTGTACCAGTTCAAAAGGACTTATCATGAAAAGTTCAACTGGACCTCACTGGACCAGTTCAAAAGGACTTTATTAACTGAACCAAGTCACTACTAATGGTAACTCCATAGTTAATTAAACCAATATTAAGTTGAAAGTTTAGAAAAATTTCATCTGTCCAGCAAGTTCAGGTGGTTCCCGCTTTCTTTAATGATAGTCCATTTGAACTGTTACTACAGGAACAAGCCCAATTGGGTCCATTTGAAGTCCAGTTCAGTCCCCTTAGTAATCTTGCCATGCAGTCGTGATAATAGAAAAAGTCCTATTAAAATTTGAACTGGACTTAAAACTTGAATTTTCAGCTGGGCTGCTACATACAGTACTGCTACTTGTAACATTGCTACATGTGATACAGCTACATGCAGTACTGCTACCTGTAACATTGCTACATGTGATACAGCTACAAGTAGTACAGCTACATACAGTACTGCTACTTGTAACATTGCTACATGTGATACAGCTACATGCAGTACTGCTACCTGTAACATTGCTACATGTGATACAGCTACATGCAGTACTGCTACCTGTAACATTGCTACATGTGATACAGCTACAAGTAGTACAGCTACATACAGTACTGCTACCTGTAACATTGCTACATGTGATACAGCTACATGCAGTACTGCTACCTGTAACATTGCTACATGTGATACAGCTACAAGTAGTACAGCTACATGTAGTACTGCAAACTTGTAACATTGCTACATGTGATACAGCTACATGTGGTACTACCAACTTGTAATAATGCTTCATGTAATAAATGCAGTACTGCTAACTTATATATAACATTGCTACATGTATGTGATACAGCTACATGTAGTACTGCTACCTGTAACATTGCTACATGTGATACAGCTACAAGTAGTACAGCTACATGTAGTACTGCAAACTTGTAACATTGCTACATGTGATACAGCTACATGTGGTACTACCAACTTGTAATAATGCTTCATGTAATAAATGCAGTACTGCTAACTTATATATAACATTGCTACATGTATGTGATACAGCTACATGTAGTACTGCTACCTGTAACATTGCTACATGTGATACAGCTACAAGTAGTACAGCTTCATACAGTACTGCTACCTGTAACATTGCTACATGTGATACAGCTACATGCAGTACTGCTACCTGTAACATTGCTACATGTGATACAGCTACAAGTAGTACAGCTACATGTAGTACTGCAAACTTGTAACATTGCTACATGTGATACAGCTACATGTGGTACTACCAACTTGTAATAATGCTTCATGTAATAAATGCAGTACTGCTAACTTATATATAACATTGCTACATGTATGTGATACAGCTACATGTAGTACTGCAAACTTGTAACAGTGCTACATGTGATACAGCTACATGTGGTACTACCATTACGAAATTTTGTCCCTATTAAGGATTTCACCCGAGTCCCCACCAAAAGCGACGTTTGGTGGGGTGATTAAATTTCACCCGACTTCCTGCTTAACTCATTCAAGCACGCTCCGCAAGACCGCAATAGATTGATAGGTGTGAACGCGATGTAAACAGCGTACTAATACTACCTTCACTGCAGTTTGCACAGCCAGTATGGACACAACTACGTGGCTAGTGCACACATAGTCTGTCTTAACTGCACAGTGAATAAAATAGTTCAGAGCGTGGGTGAACGGTGTGCGGAGTTTCTGTTGCAAAACTTAACAAACTTTCCAGATCGCACACATTTTGAAATGCAAAATTTCTAGCTTGCAAGTTTGGCTATATGCAGTAAACGTCGGCGATGTAGGCCTATCCAAGATTAGCAGGGTCGGACGGAATTGGTAGGCGTACTGCCATATTTGAAGATAAAATTTTCGCATTGGTAAAATTCTGTAATACTTTACGCTGCATTACCATCACCACGACGGTTGCAGTATGAAGTGAAGAAAGGATTAAAAGGAACCGGTAACGGGATTTTTCTGGGAACTCCATTTGTATAAGTGAGGGCTCGTACACTTTACGAAGGACTAAATTCCATGCCTTTTCATTGAGTCGTCTTGGGCATTTACATCATTCCAAATTAGCAATTACCGTGGGCAAGCGTTCTGTTGTCAATATGCTGTTGGAATTGTTTTTTTTTTTATGAAAGAAGGCTAATATAAAAAATTAAAACCCCAAAACAAAAATGTGCTTTTCCTTTAGGCGCAATAGCCACCGACATTTACTTGGAGCCGCCCGATTACAGCCCCATTGTGTAAAGGTACATTCCTGCATAGCAATGGGTACAAAGGAAGTCGGTTCTCCGCTACGAGTGGGGCCCGTTACAAACTTATAACGGTTCTAAACAATGAACGCATATTCGGTCAGGATTTTTGTACTTGGTTCTTAAGAAGAGATTAGATAAACCTTTACCGCAACAAGTGAGCACCGAGCATAATTTTAAGAATGCCTCATGAATAGAGTTGTTGATACCGGTTCGGCGAATTCACGCTACAGAAAACATTTACTGAGGATGATAAGTTTCTGTGTTCCTCAAATGTTCAATTGCGTGTTCTTTGTCCGTTTTCTATCTGCAGGTTTCCTGCAGTCAAAACTTCGTAGTTCATTAATTTGTCAAAATTCTGTGTAGCCTACTACAATTTACCTACGGTACTTCTTTTTGTGTTTTGATGTATGACTGCGGGAGGCATTGTCATTGTTCAGAAGAAAAACAAAACAGGATAAAAACGGATTTAGTTTAAATAGATAAAGCAATTTTTACGATTGTGTTACGAATTTGCCTTAGTTATTTTAGTTACTTTATTGCTTTTCACATGAAATTGCCATTTTGATGTTTTTGTTTTTCGTTTTTTCGTTTCCGTTGTTTAAATTTCCAGTTTCCGATAAAGTTGACGGAAAAGTCACTTCATACAGCGTGCGTATCATTATGAAAATAGATTTGACTTGTACGTACTGAACATCTTTGACTGTAGGCCTATTAACCAAAAGATAAAATTTGTACTTTTGGTTAATAAAAGATAAAATTTGTATCAAATACAAATTTTATCTTTTGGACGTTAATGTGTAGGGGGCCTAAAACTTTTATCCTGTATGTTACAACTCCGTGCTTTTACGAGCTATCCCGCATGTTGAAAATTCTCATCTCTACGCACCGTCGCCTGACTCTACCAGCAGACCCGTAGTCAAGGGGAGGGCGAAGCCCCTTTCAAATTTCTTTCGCCCACCTACGAAGCTTTCAAGTTGCCTTTGACTCAATATATTTTTACACATTTGGCCCTCTGAAAATTTTTTCGCCCCGAACCCATTTCGCCTTCTTCAGTCCTTGTCTGGCTATGGGCCTGGCTACCCGATTGTCCTACATACTAAGCAGGTGTAGGCTACTGCAGTTTGGATTTGAGCAAGTTTTTACGATACCTTGAAAAACAGGTCATATCTTAAGGAATCGGAACGTTATAACGGAAATTTGAAACGATATAAGTTTCTAAACAATGTCTCATTCCATCATAATCGAAGCACTAGGTTTTACTATTGGACTAAGGCATCACCGTAAAAATTGCAGGAACAGGCCAAGAAACTTTACCGCTTTTTTGAAAACCTAAAAAGCTGCAGAATCGAAGATAAATGAAATAAACAATATTAATGCAAACGATTTCAAACAAATGGAAAAAGACGGAGAACACAAAATTTATTAAACGGGAGGTCGGCAGCCTGAGTAGTTCCTAAAAATCAAAAAGGCCAAACTTAAGGTGACCTACGGTGCTGAATTTTTCCTGAATGCCATTAGCTGGAAGATGTGGTCTAACTCAATAGTTTAAAGTCTTTCAATTTGTAGAAAGCTGCGGTGTTTGCAAGTTCCAGTCATAGGCGTACAAGGCGGGGGGTCTGGGGGCTGCAGCCCTCCCAGAGCAGGGAAAAATGCTTATTTCAGGGCACTGACACTTGTATTTTAAGGGCAAGGGGGCACTGCAGTGGGCAGTGCGGCGGGTAGCGGCCAACAGGGCAAAATGTTTATTAGTTGCAGGGTTAGCAGGGGATTGGTAATTGGTAGCCTGGTAGGGGGCAAACCAATTTTCGACACTCACTGATGTAATGATGTATGAACCCAATACAAGTAGCCTATAAACCAAAACTCCCGAAATAATATCTTTCTTTATAGTTGGGGGGGGGGGGACTCATCCATACCCGTCCTGAGTGCTATCGTGGTAAAAGGTGAAAATCAGGGCAATCTGCAAAATTTTCAGGGCAAACACCGTCCGCCCTCCCTGTGAAATGTCTTCCCGTACGCCTTGGTTCCAGTATTAATTCCGTCAAACCTTTAAGGTTGAAGTGCGGTTACCAGGTTATTGGGTAGATCTCACATAATTTTTGGGCACGTGGTATGAGGGAAATATCAAGCTAAATTTAATCCCCAGCCTCCATCACCTTCAACAAAGCGATAAGGATGGTATAGCAGTACGGTATGAGAGGGACTTTTAAGGCAATTGGTAGGCTATTAAGTAACAGTTTTAGGGCTGTTCGCCAAGCTCCCACCCATCTATTGTTCCGTGAATCGGCCAAGGAAATAAAAGCAAGTCGAGGGAAGTCGAATAAAAGTCAGTGGCAATAGCGATTCAGAGTTAGCTTAATAGCAATCAGCAAGTATTCTCAGGCAATAAAATTAAAAACATTTGGTGATAGAACCTTTATGTTTAAGGCATGGAATGTTCTTCCCGCAAAAATCTGATAGTTAAGAAATTATGACCCTATTTAAATCTGCACTGACACCTTCTTTATTTAAAGAAGTTTTACTCAAACTTTTAAGTTTTTGACTGTTAGTTTTATTATTCTTTCTTATTTCTCAAGTTTCTTTGACTTTTTATTTAAACACAATCTTTTGGTTGCTATCTTTGTGAAACATGTTGAGATGTTTTACTTACATAATGGTGCTGTAATGTACTACACAAGAGTTAGTTAGTTAGATAAAATTTAACGACACACCAACACGAACGTGTTATATAGTGTCAACCAGATAAATACGGTTCAAGTTCGGTTTCATATATTGTTCAAATACAGTGCAAGTTCTCCCCTTTAGTCGCCTCTTACGACAGGCGAGGAATACCGTGGGCATATTCTACAACCCCCAGCCCACAGGGGGCGTACTACACAAGAGAGAAAAGTATTATGAGAAGTAACTTGGAATGCAAGAGATGCTTGCAATTTTGTATCATTAAAATTTAAAAAAGTAAAAAAGTAATACACATTTTCATTACCTTATTTGATTTACTAAAATTTCAAAAAGAAAAAGAAAACAAATTATCTTTATCTTCTCTGTGGCAAGATTTTTGGTCAGATAAAGTAGGAAGTAGGAAGCCCCACCCCACCATGTTGTACCTTGATTGTTTGACTTTGTGTACTGCTCAGGGAGTAACAGTAGTGGTGTCAGTGGTAGTGATAGGCAATGGCTACAGTCCTTAAGTTGTAAACACTCATCCCCCCACTCCAAAATAAAAAGGAACTGAGGATACATGTCCCATGCAGCTTTAAGAAAAAGTATAAATAAACATAAATCTATACATAACAATTACAGGGAAAAGTGACAAAAGGAGAGCCTACTATACATGTGTTTTTACTTTGCAGTTGATGAATTTTAGTTCCCCCTGCCCCAAATGCTGTTCAGGGGGAGAGACCACATATCCAAACCTGTATTCTGGCTGTGCCGGTAAGTGGGGAGATAACTATATAGTAAGAAGGTTAAGTTAGTACTGATCAATGGCACATCATGTTAGTGAAAAATCAATGGGAGTGATAAAGCACAGGCCAAGGTTGGTGGATTAACCATAAATCCCAAATCAAATACAGTAAATACGGTAAATTTGGAAATTTTGCTTTTCAGATGTTGCTTTTCAGATCCTTTTGGCAACTCATCGCCCCTGTTGGCGCTTCGAATTACTCCCGCCCCCCCCGTCAGGTAAATCCTGGCACAACCCAAGTTAGGTTCATACAGACTTACTCCTTATTTTACCTTTTATGTTCATCTTTTATGTATGAAAACATCATTAATAGTACTTCTAAGTAAATTTAGAAGATATTTCAAAATAAATTTTGGGTGACAATTTATTCCTTTTAAATGCACACCATGTCCCCTCTCTGTTCTAGGGACACTAAATTGTGTAGTTCTGTTCTGCAAAGAGAAACTGGACAAGAAAACCTTCTCCCACATACAATAGCTACTTGTATCTTTTCCTTTCCTTTGTTGTGGACTTCTTTTGTTAGCCACGAGTCCACCAAACTGGTGATAAGTAGTACCGGCACTGGTCAAGAAGGCTAATGTTTACTGATAAAGGACTGAGGTGTGAATGCCATGTGTGTGCACCAACTTATCTGATCAGGTTGTTGATCTTTGTTTATTCAAGCAAAAAGGTGTGGACAAGGTCTCAATAGGGCCAAGATTTCATCATGACCAACTTGTAATAATGCTTCATGTAATAAATGCAGTACTGCTAACTTATATATAACATTGCTACATGTATGTGATACAGCTACATGTAGTCAGCCCTTCCAAATAAGATATTGGCTACGGCAAAAAAATTGCTGAAGTCAAAAGGATTTACTTCGGCAAAAATACACCTTACCTCGGCATTAGGTAACTGTCCGATGCTACTTGTTTACAAACTTCTACCACAGTAGGTTAACGTAATTTGTTTGTTTAAGCTCCGGAATTCCATTGATAAAACCATACAGCCGCTTTGGGAATTTTTCCCACTTTATTACACATTAAAAAAGATAAAACGGCTGGTTCTGAAATCTAAAGGTCACACTCTGCGGTGTCATACTCATGTGTGTACAGTGATCACTTTCTTGACAGCAGACAGTGAGTTTTGTACATACAGTAAATGACCATCGTAACGAACTTTTTAAATCAAGATTTTCTGTTAAAACTTGAAAAATTGCAACTATGTTTTGTATGTAAAGCAATAATACTGAATATATTTGCTCATGTTACGATCGTGGTGGGAATTTTATCAGAAAACGATTTCTTTTCAAGTCGCTACTCGAAGCTGCATTTCGAGCCGTGTAGGCCTAGTGTGCAGCTTTCGTAACCGGTAAGTCCCCGTACGCGTGTCCTGCAATCTATCGCCTCGGCAAAATTTTTGCTGAAGTCAAGTCAATTTGTCTCGGCATTTACCTCGGCATTGCCGAATACCGAAGCTATTTTCGAGGGCTGTGTAGTACTGCTAACTTGTAACAGTGCTACATGTGATACAGCTACATGTGGTACTACCAACTTGTAATAATGCTTCATGTAATAAATGCAGTACTGCTAACTTATATATAACATTGCTACATGTATGTGATACAGCTACGTGTAGTACTGCTAACTTGTAACAGTGCTACATGTGATACAGCTACATGCAGCACTGCTACATGTAACAGTGCTACATGTGATACAGCTACATGTAGTACTGTTACATTCAATACTGCTACATGCAGTGCTGTTACATTAACTTACAGGAGATACTCACCTGTCTGTTTAGCAGATGTTTATGAGTGTTATTATTGATTACATGTTCTTGTTTTCTGTTGTCATACAGTTGTTTCTAAATTGTCATGAGTTACTATTTGCTTTCTTTCAATGTTTCACAGAGGAAAGACATTACAGGTTTGAAGGAAGAATCAGAACTTGCAAATAAGAAAAGACTGAAGGAATTGAGACAGAGACAGCAGAGATGTGATGAGATGAGTATGGACATAGAAGATATTGAAGTCAAACTTAAAAATTGGTAAATACTGTACATATGGATGAGGTTTATCAAATATGTGAAGGGTTCAAGTCTAGGCATCAAACATTTTGGTTCCATTTTTCACCACTTTCTACCAATCAGATTTGTAAATAAGCATCATATATAACCCTACTATAAACTGCTAAGGTGTCTCTTTTGTGCAATTGTAAAACAGCTGTCAGTTGTGTTTGTAAATCAACTGAGCAGTGGAGGATTCCTATAACAAGTGTTATCATCCATTAGGGTCATATGCATACTGGCCCTGTATGTGATTACAAAGGATGACATCACTGTAAAGGTGTAAGCTATTCCAGTTTACATACTGAAGTTTCTAGAGAAATATTTATGTGAGTTTATTTGCATTAGTTTTTAAACAAACAGACAAACAAACAAACAAAAAAAAAGCAAAAAACAAAGCACATGAAATGTGTGTTCATTTTAATTGTGAACACTATACTGGATTGTGAACACTGCACTGTTAACAGTTGCTAGTCAACTCTGTAGATGTTCCTTGTACTTTAACTGTCTTTGCTATAGGATCTATATCAAATAGGATTATAAATAACAAGAGTACCATTTACACTCTCAGTTCAAACAAAAACAAAAATGATAAATTTGCCTGATAAACCATTGATAATTTAAATTACACTTTCACATCCCAGCACATACTGAGTAGTAAGTTTTGGTTGTATTACTAGGTTTGTAAGTCACATTGATGTAATGCCATAGCCACTTCCAGGTCCAACTCCATATTTTATGTTTAGAGTCATCTGTTAATTGCGCTTTTTAAAATATAAAGTATGTGTGTAACTGGTCAAATAAACAGTAAGTTTAGTCATGTCAGGTCTTCATCAAGATGTATCGTGGGTACATTAATAATCATTTTAAATTACTAGGTTTTTTACAGTGGAATGTGATTTTGAAGAGTAAATTTTTGAGAAGAAAGTCTTTTATGCCTCACTATAATAAGTTTAATGATAATTTTTTATTCTTTTTTTGTGAAATGGTCACTTTGTAAATTCCCATATATTACTTCAGATAGATGTCCCAGTGCAAGTTATGTAATATTATTTGATTACAGTAAAAAACAGAAAGTTGCTGATGCCAAGAATGTAGAGAGAATTAAGAGAGAGATGAGTAAAGTTGAGACTCAGCTAGGAGTGGTTGATGAAGAACACAGTAAGACAAAGGTTATAAATAATGCTGTAAGGAGTAAATTGATGGGAGAAAAAGATAAAGTAGCACTAAAAGAAGATCAAATACAGGTAAGTCTACCTCTCATATGTACTAACAGTAATTTCACTTATATATTACAAAATAGGTTTTCAGCTCTTATCATGCAGGAGGCAACATATCTCGCTGATAATAATCCTCTTCAAGAAACAGGAGGCAAGATATCTGGCCAACAGTGTTGCTCGGTTCTTGTACTTCCCCCATATGTCATAACAGCAAAGAGTGATGGTGGTAGATGACTGATATACTTGCACTTCACAAAAAGTAAACACATGGTGACTTCCATATCAGTAAATTTAATGGTGCCAAAATGTTTCTGATTTCATTTCAAATTTTTGAACCTTTTCAGAAGATATGTGATCAAAAATATCTGCAGTACTCCTGCAAGATTTAGAGGAGCAAGGTAATGGTAGTAGATGAAGATTTTAGGTCCAAAATTTGCTGTGAGATGAAAGTAAATGTCATCCAACACACAGATGACCCCACTATTTCCATAGGTTGTTGTAAGGACTGTATAGTGAGCTATAGGTGAACGAACATACCCAGTCCTTTACTGAGGACTAGTACTAAGTCTGACTTATTTACTTCCAATTTTGACAATGGTTGTACTTGTATGTTTGGTATTGATAGTATGAATAACTAATGGTAAAATCAGGTTGTACCAAAAGTGTGTTGATGCAACCTTAAATTATTTTTAATACCTGCTGTGTACAGACTTCAGAACTAACAATTTGTGGTCAAAACTGTGGGCCTATTTGTCACACATTATTAACGTTAGGCCAATGCATGGTACAGGCAGTGATTTTGCAATTCTGGTGATTCCCCAGCCAGGAATACAAATACGATAAATCGCAGGTTAATGGCAAAAATATTCGATTAAAGGATTAACTCATTAATCACAAATTAACAGCCCTATACCTGGCTCTACTTTCGCAAGTCCCTCAAGTGGGGGAAGAAACTCCTTCATGGATGTCCTTGAGGTTTCATTCACAAACTCCATTCAGATTTATAAGGCAATCCAAACAAATCAACAAGTCTGAGTTGATAACCTCTGTTTGGAAACTTATATTACTTCATTGACCAGAGGGTTTCAGAGGGAAGCTGTTTATTTGCAAACAGGCCAGCACATCTGACAGAGTGCCATTATCTGGCATACAATCAAAACAAAACTCCAAAAGGTAAACCTGCTTATTGGGACTGTGTTGTATGTTCTTCTCATGACATCAAGTGACACTAAATCAACTTCATTTGTCACCAGTGTAATGTGGCAATGTGTCATCCCATGTTTTGGTTGCTATGACTGGGTGGTTGACTACAAGGTCCCCTGTACACCAGAGTATCACAAGTAAATTACAGAGAGTCCTTTTCATTGTTTGTATTTAATTTTGTTTTGCTTATTTTTATATTATCATGTTTTTCTTTAGGCTATATTTTTCATTTGCATATCATTTTCATAAATAATATGTGCTGGTGAAGTAAAAAAAAAAAAAAATGCCATTCTCTGAATAAGATCTTCCACTTCAATTTCTCTGTGCAATACTTTTTCATCAAACACTTCCAAGAGCCTGGAAAATATAAAACAAATTTACTTACAAGTTTACCTTCCTGAAATAATACCAGTTGCACACATTTGTTGGATTCTCAGCATGATGAGAGTAAAACTATTTTGCAGGCTGCAGGAAATAGTCAGAAGTCTTCACATGCTGCACTTAACTTACATATCACTCACCATTCACTTTCAGTGAAGCTGTTCAGCCAGCTACTGTGGTGTGTAACTCAGTTTAAAAGTGCCCTCTCTGAATGCAGTTTCATGCCAGAAATAGTTAATACAATCTTTTCTTTCCACATTTTTAGGGCACAATAGAGGGATTAAAAAAACAGCACAAAGAAGAAACCCATTCAAGGACAATCTTACAAGCTCGTATTCTGGCGGATTCAACTGACTTCCAAAAACTTCAACTAGAAGCAAAGAAAAAGAAGAGCAGAGTTGAGAAGAAATGCAATGAAATTGAAAATGTTGTTGCTAGTGTCCTGTCTGAAGTCGAGGTTCAAAGGTCAACTAAAGCTGATAAGATGAAGGTGAGTTTAAAATTGTTGTTGAGATGGTTCATGGATAGTAGATTAAAATAATGGTGAGTTAAGAAGTCAAATGCTGATATGATTCATATATCTATAGTAACTTAAATAGTGGTGAGTTCAAAGGTCAAATGTTGATATGATTCATATGTAGTAATTTGAATAGTGGTGAGTTGAAAGGTCAAATGTTGATATGATTCAAATGTAGTCATTTAAATAGCAGTGAGTGCAAAGGTCAGTTGTTGGTTTGAAATGATTCATGGATTGCAGTTTGAATATTGATCAGGACAAAAGTTAAATGTTGTAGAAAACGAGATGATTCATGTGCATTAGATTGAATGTGAGTAAAGTTGAAGACATAGGTGTGTATCTCACGTAATGGAAAATCAGGGCAGACTGCATTCATGTTATGATCACTGAAGGAGTCACACAAACAATGTTGCATATGTACTTCTTTGAGTTCTGGATGCTTCTTTTAAAAATTTGAGTATTTAAATGATTGGTCCGTTTTACAAATAACCATGTATTTGGACATTCCAGGTTATGTGATTGTAATATTAAGTTAGAGCCAGTGATAGTCCCACTAATCAAATGCAGCGATAGACACACGGTAAGTTACTATATTAGCATCTTATATCTCTCTAGTGTGCATTGGGCAAACAAGGGTCAATGGTTCTTTCAAACTGCGGTAGACTTAAAGAATAGTGTCTCCAGAGGTTCAGTGTAAGCAGAATGGAGAAATAACTTTTAGGAAAAGTAACTCATACTGTAGAAGATTAATTCTTTACACAGACATGTTAATTGTTATGGCAATGATATCAGTAGTTTTCTTGCTTCTGGGGTCCTTTTTTCAGTGCTTGTCCTTTAGCTGTAACATTTCCTTGGTATTGTCAATTGTAATTGTCTCTGTCAAAGTCAAGATGTCCGTCTCATGCCCTCGTGATTATTGATAGAGCTACTTTGATATCAGTCATTTATAGTTTTCTTTGTTTGTTTCAGGTTGTGTCTGACTTAGAGACACATATTGCTGATGTGAAAGTTAAACATGTAGAGGTGGAGAACAGTTTGCAGAATAAAATAGCAGAGCTTGAACCACAGCACAAGAAACTACAGGTAAGACTCCTTAAAGACAGTGTGTTGGGAAAGTGTGTGAAGATAGTGTGTTAGGAAAGTGTGTGAAGATAGTGTGTTAGGAAAGTGTGTGAAGATAGTGTGTTGGGAAAGTGTGTGAAGATAGTGTGTTAGGAAAGTGTGTGAAGATAGTGTGTTAGGAAAGTGTGTGAAGATAGTGTGTTAGGAAAGTGTGTGAAGATAGTGTGTTCGGAAAGTGTGTGAAGATAGTGTGTTGGGAAAGTGTGTGAAGATAGTGTGTTAGGAAAGTGTGTGAAGATAGTGTGTTAGGAAAGTGTTTGAAGATAGTGTGTTAGGAAAGTGTGTGAAGATAGTGTGTTGGGAAAGTGTTTGAAGATAGTGTGTTAGGAAAGTGTGTGAAGATAGTGTGTTGGGAAAGTGTTTGAAGATAGTGTGTTAGGAAAGTGTGTGAAGATAGTGTGTTGGGAAAGTGTTTGAAGATAGTGTGTTAGGAAAGTGTGTGAAGATAGTGTGAAGATGTATTTTGCGTGCTTATCTCTCTGTTGTACCATATGTTGTAGGGCAAAGTACAGTTGTCTTATCCTGTTTGTATACAATTGTTTCTAGTACCAACCATGGTAGTTGTAAAGTGAGCAGTTTAGGATTATTTGGTAGTTGCACACCTGACAGGCTGCCACATTGCTCTGTTTATTTTTTTGTGTTGGCTTGGTTTTTTTGCCCTGTCCATGCTTTTAATTGTTGTATATACATGATGCTTCAACTGTTGTCATCATATTGGGCTACTTTTTTGTTGGATATTTGCTTTTCTGTGGATTCATTTTCACTTACAAAATTTTCTCTTTTGGGTACACCATTGACTATGAAGCTGGGACAGTATAGGCCAGTGAATGTACCTGGGTCATAATTCATTGATTTGCTTGTCTTACACTAAATCTACATACTTAAGCTAATCATTGTGACATTTCTGCTGGCCAATGCCAGCTTTAATCCTAATTCAAAGTCATACACCGTGGACTATGGGGTTGTGAGAAGTAATGTGTGTGCTATGCTACAGGGTTTGGCATTATTGACCATGGTATCCATTTCCATCGCCTTTCTCACAGATATGGTATCACAGGAGTTGTCTTCGCGATCTTATTTTTCGAATTAAGTGAGTGTTCCAATGAGGCAACCTGATCCGAGTGCCTCATTTGGATCAAAGCATCTTTATAAGGGGAATGCAGATGAGATTGCACTTGTGTTCCAATGAGGCAACCTGATCCGAGTGCCTCATTTGGATCAAAGCATCTTATAAGGGGAATGCAGATGAGATTGCACTTGTGTTCCAATGAGGCAACCTGATCCGAGTGCCTCATTTGGATCAAAGCATCTTATCAGGGGAATGCAGATGAGGTTGGATTTGTTTATGCCATGACATATTTGCTGACAGGGTCTATCATTCCTAGATGATGTAACAGGCATGGTCTTTCTCCGTTTTCAGCAGCCCGCTCTTTTTCCTTAGTGAGTAGGACATTGATGTACTGGTCCTGTCTCAAGCACAGCTTCCCACTGTTCCAAAGGGCTATGTTTATTTTCCAACCCAGCCTCAGACACAGCTTTCCATTGTCTTCAGAGGGCATAGCATACATATCACTTTAGTCTGTAGAGTGGATGCTGTTGGTGGTTATGGCATCTCATACCCCCTATCCAGCTTGACTATGGTGTTCGGCAAGGTTCTGTTGTGGACCCATTAACTTTCCCTTTGTACAGTGCCCCCCTCCAGGATATTATGGCTTGTAGCATATGTAGTGTTGTTTATGCTGGTCATACACAATTATACCTAACTTTCAAGCCAACTGATCTCCAAACACCATCAAGAGAACTCAGGCTTGTAGTCATGATATATGGTCATGGTGTACTTCAAACAAATTAATGTTAAATGATAATAAAACAAAGGTTATTCATTTTTATTCCAAATTCCAAAAACTCCCACCTTCTTTTTCTTTGAAAATTGGCAATCGCACTGCTCACACTTCAGATCATGTGTGCAGTCTTGGTTCTGTTTTCAATTCATCTTTTTGTTTGAGTGTAAATAAGAGGTGCAGGGCTGCTATGTCTGCTATAAGATCAGCTAGAAATTTGAATTTGCATGGCAAATC
Organism: Holothuria leucospilota; assembly: GCA_029531755.1. NCBI lineage: Eukaryota > Metazoa > Echinodermata > Holothuroidea > Aspidochirotida > Holothuriidae > Holothuria > Holothuria leucospilota. The sequence continues at coordinate 54,983,285 of CM055971.1, forward strand.
CGACGTAGCCTCTCCGAGAAAGAGGTGTGGGAGTTGTTTTTCAATCGGGAGAAAGGAGATGAAACATAAGGCATATTAATTAACCGCTCGTCAGAGACATTTTAATTTTTATAAGCAAGCTCATGACAGTAGAGTTCATGAACTTATGGAGTTATTTTACGTAAAATGTCCTGAAAGTGCAGGTAGCTAAGCATGATAAAACAGTGGGTACCGAGGACTTAAAGATTATTATTAAAGATATTTTTATTCAAGTGAATTGAATTTACTTTTATCAGTAGCTTCGCGGGCCAGACGAATTAGTGGTCTCGCGGGCCGGAGGCTAAACGAACCAACATGCCTGAGGTTCCTCACCCTTGCTGTATTGCCGATCCACCGTACATACCCTAATGATCTAAGTGCTAGTGCCCCAGTAGGCTTCTTACATATACCGCTGTGTTGTTTTAACGATGGACGTGAATTCATTCATTTTACATTGACGGCGGCAGGAAGGTCCCCATTTTTTCCTCCAAATCTCAAAGTCGTAACTTCTGGCAATTTAATAAACTAGAACGTCGGCATGCCGATTTATTATCTCAAAATTAAGCATATAGCCTAGTAAGTTTCAAGTTTCCAGACGAAAATCGCCCGCGTCTAAATACCTCGTTGCTAAATCAAACAGGCTTTCCGCTGCCAACTTCCCGGCCGGCCTGCTCCTGCTGGAATTAGCGCTACTCGACTCGCCTTCTGCAACTCCAGCTGTCCAGTGACACTAATAGCTGGTAATACCTTTCTCAAAGTGCTGAAAAAAATTTTCGTCTATATTCGGACGTGACAGAGAATCACTTCGTAACGATTGGTCATCATTTAAAATTCCCACTTGAGATTGGGTCAATTTAAAAATATTCAGACTATCCCGCATGCGCGGAGCTGCAAATCGAATATTTTTTTTCAGTGTATCAGACAGTCTCTTCGATGCATTATTTTGGTATTGTAATTTGTTTTTATAGATTCCCACCATTCATACGTTTCAAGAAGTCATTTGAGCATTTAAAATCCTTCAGTTTAAGTCGAGGGGCGACAATGAGAATACGAAAAACTTTGAGATTTGAAAATGAAGGATTATGGTCAACCAAAATTCAAAACGAACAACTCGTCTCGAAAGTAGATCCGTACATACTTTGGTCTATGCAGGTCATGAACAAGCGTGCGTTTGTCTGACGTGTCTAGTTAATTATATATGTCAATGGTGCGTTACACAGTACGTGCTATAAAGGTAGACCTATAAAAATACAAGTAAGCCACTACATCCTAGGAAGCCATTTTCTAAGTCTCGTTGTCCGGCCCATAAGGGAGCCCAATCATGAATCTTTCGTCCAAACAAGCCACGTTCGACGTCTAATTGTGATTAATTTTGTAAAATATATGAGCAGTGCGAAAATTTGCAAAGATTCTCATATTTCTTTGCTCTATTGCTGTAAATTCCTTAAATTTCTTCGAGTTTTATTCTGTTCGCACCTGAACATTTGGAAGCTGAGTGATCCTGGTAAAACATCGTCAATGGCGACTTAACGGAATACAGGATTCTTCCGCCTTTAATTCATACGCTCAATGGAGTTTGCGTAGTGAATTGGATTACTTTCTTTTGCGCAATGTAAAAAAATGGTCTATTTGGGAGTAGTTTGCCTTCCTAAATGATTAAGATATAGGGATCTGAAATACGATTCCATACACGTAGCCTTAGAGGCTACGTAATTATTGAACAATTGAGGCAAGACCATGACGTCAATGCTAATATTGTCATTGACATACTGAGTGTGGTATCTTTATTGACATACTGATAGTGTGGTATCATCATTTACATACTGATAGTGTGGTATCATTATTGACATATTGATAGTGTGGTATCATTATTGACATTGATAGTGTGGTATCATTATTTACATACATAGTGATAGCGTGGTATCATCATTTACATACTGATAGTGTGGTATCATCACTTACATACTGATAGTGTGGTATCATTATTTACATACTGATAGTGTGGTGTCATCATTTACATACTGATAGTGTGATATCATCACTTACATACAGATAGTGTGGTATCATCATTTACCCACTGATTGTGTGGTATCATTTGTATCAAAGACTCTCAATTTCCTTACAGTCTGACTATTTAGAGAAGCAGAAGAAGCTTGATTACATGGCCCATAGAACAGATTTCATCCAAAAGAAATTGGCAGAACAAGATCAATCTGATAACTTTATGGACAGAGTCATTAAGAATACTTCTGAAGCTATCGAAGAATTGAAGTAAGCTTCCTTCTGAATCTTAACATTACTTCAAGTTTGCTGTCATTTATGTATACATTTGTTGAATTTGTTAAGGTTATCTTTTAGAGTAGTTGACAGTTTAAAAGGTACACTGCAGTTAAAATCTGGTGAGGTCTGCTAGTATGCATGCATTTGGTACAAATGAGTGTTGTCATATTGGGCATCATTTATAGTAATGTTATATTTATTACAGTGCTGATCTAGAGGAACAGACCATACAACTAGAGACAGGACAGAGGCAGGAACAAGAATTAAAACAGTCTTTGATGGAGGTAGCACAGAGATTAGAGAGTGGAGATGATGACCATCTTGAACATATGAAATTAAGAAGAGAGGTGCTAGCAGAACATGAGGTAATATCCCTCACTCAAGGTGTTACATGTGTATTTTGTACCTGGGATCATTACAGGGATCCTGTACGTAAATGGATCACATGAAAGCAAAGGTCTGCTGATTTTGAAGCATACACAAAACAGAGAGACCTCACTTGCCTAATCTAATGGCTCAAGTCTTCTAGACAGTAACATGAAAATCTCTAAAATATTTGCGGATATCAGTAAATAAAAAATGGTTAGATTTCCTCAGGGAGCATAGTTCTATCCATCCAGTGTCACATTAAATTGACCCTCTTTTGTGTTAAGTAGGGTCACCACCAGAGAAGGTTAGGAATCCTTGCCAGAATGGGTTCTTAGTAGTCAATATGACTCTGGCAGTGTAGTGCAAAGAGAGAGCTGTCATGTACGTACAATGAGTGTTACATGTAACTTTATTTTATGATATCATAATATTTGTATTTTGAAGTGAAAATGCCAACTTTCGTCAGGTGATTGTCTTTCCTTTTGCAGGCATCATTAAAAGACAAGTTACAAGAAAACAGTAATCTTGCTCATGAATACCGCACTGTACAGCAGGAGTATTACCAACAGAAGACTAACTTCCTACAGGAGTTTGAAATCAGGATTGGACTTGAAGCAAGTTTAAAGGATCATAAACAGGTAGCTATTGTACATGTAGCTAATTTAAATGATATCATAGTAACGTTTTATTGATATCTTAGTAACGTTTTATTGATATCATAGTAACGCTTTATTGATATCATAGTAACGTTTTATTGATATCTTAGTAACGTTTTATTGATATCATAGTAACGCTTTATTGATATCATAGTAACGCTTTATTGATATCGTAGTAACGCTTTATTGATATTGTAGTAACGCTAAATGATATAATAACGCTTTCAAATGTTCTCTGAAGATTCATCTCATGCAAACTGTTAAATTTTCTGTACTGTGTATGTTGCATTTTGTGTCACTGCACCATGAACATCTTTTCTTGACGGATATCATGGCATTATAAATTTCCACTAATTAGTATAGTAAGGAAGTATGTGTTATGTAGCCAGGTTTAGTGATATCTTTTCACAGACAGGTGTTATGAAAGTAAGTGGCTCAGTGGAATCATAGTAAACCTTGTATATAGTCAGGTGTTATTTTGGTTAGGATTACCTACATACCTCTGAGGATTCTCAGCATAGATTATAAGCTGTAAACTGCAGTTGGCAACTTTAATGAGTCACCCAGTGATGACTCAAAATGTCCTACAACCCTTCCCCCTGCTGTATGGAGCAGATCCAGATTTGGAGATAAGGGAGCTCATTTGTTAAGGACAAAGCCCTCATGTAAGAGTACTGAATAATTATGCTTCAAAGCTAGGGGTCTTCCCTTTGAAAATCTTGGGATGAAGAAGCTGTTATATGCCCCTGGGTTGTGAGGGCACAACAATTCAAAAGAAGGACATTAAAGAAATTTTCACCAGCACTAAATACTAAAGGTCAAGACTAGAGACAGAATGCCACAAAGAGAGGAGATTGAAAATGTGTCAAATATATCTTCAACAAAAATCTAAACCGGTTCGGGGCGTTTGAGTCACCACCTGCATACACGCAAAACCCTCGCACACTTATAATCAGAATGCAAACATGCATTGAGATTTGGATGAATTCATTTCAGTAAATGTTAGCTTTAATTTAACTACAAAGGCTCTAAAATGTTAATGTTCTGGATCAATGTGATATATTCACACACCGTGTATGGAAAATTGCCATGATTCTTACTTTGAGGTTTCATATTATCAAGATTTTCAGAATTTGACACAAGCTGAAATGACTTCTCACCAGACACAAAAACAACATTCACAACAACAGCATTTTTGTATTTAATAGGGTGAATTAAGCCATTTTTTAGTTTTTCAAGCTTCCAAGCATAAAATATCTGGCCTCACATACTTATACAAAGAACTAAAGGTGCATTTATGACAGAGGTTCATGGGTCCTTCCTTGAAAAAATTTGCAAAAAAGAAGCAGTTATACATGATTTCCCAGGTTCCTAGAGCCTTGATGGTGATTCATAATAAACCCCTCAGTCATACCTGCTTGCTTGAATTGTGTTGGACTTTTTGAAAGCAGAAATGTGTACTTTGTGTAATGATGAACAGAAAGTACATTGAATAATGGAGACATAGACTTTGTATGCTCAATACCAACTGAAGCTGCTGTTTATAAACAAAAGTTGTGTGTGCAATTGTTTGATCTCTGCTATGTCAAGTTGAAAGGAGAATATAGTCAATATTTTGTGTTTCCCAGGTTCCTGACATGATTTTACAACCTTTCCAATATTCTTCACCAAGGGAGTAGTCAAGGGGGTGGTTTGGGGGTTGACCCCCCCCCCATGGCCCAAGCTTGAAAAAATACATGAGACTAGAATTCAATAGGAGGATTTAGCCATCAGGTGACTTAATACGTCTATATTTTTTACCCGGGAAATGGCCTTTTCCCGGGGAACTTTGGCTAAATGAGCCTATTGAATTCTAGCGGCATGATGGCAAAAAACACATGATCACTATTAACTTTATTATGCTTGAGGCACAAACATTGCACCATTTGGCATCTGGAGAGCTAAAAAAGCTGTTTTTTCTCCAAAGGGGAGGGGGTGTGTCCCCTCTCCTGTGTCGCACTCCTGTAAAACCACCCCATGACACAATCCTGGCTACTTGCCTGTTCTTCAAAACCCAAAGATTGGATCTTGAACCAAAGGTAACCGACCATCGCTCCTAAAGGGGCTCATTGAATTGGTATCGATTATTTTGTGACAAGTTTGAAGGAAAGCATTGCATGAAAATACTTCTAATTAGCTGCATTAAGTCATTTATCACTTCCTATAGTTACAGAAACTGAAAACTGTAGTAGGCCTATTTGTGGGCTAAAGAGCTTGTATATCACAATGTTCATCCAAGCCCTCGGTAGACCGGACTCTCTTGAAAAAATACAAGTACAGTAAAACCCCGTTTATCTGAACCCTGTTAATCTGAAACCCCGTTCATCGGAACTAGCCATCACATTTAACAACACTAATATTCAACACAATTACAGTAGCATCCACCAAGTTTTCAGTGCTTTACAAGGCAGAATTCAATGTAAATTTTTGCAGAGATGCACTAATTTTTCTCGGGACTTTTAAAGTCATGGAAAGATGTCACGATGTCTAAAACAGCCAACATGTGGACATAGAAAACAATGTTATCTCTGTTAAATTTGGAAGAAAAATTGTACATAGTTGCTTTGAAATTCTTGTTAGGAGCCATGAGTCAGTATAGGCTCAGTATCTCTTATACAAAAATATGTTAGGCTAGCATAAGTCCTAGTTTCACTAAATCTGAAAAGTTAGTAACATAGTGAGCTTCATACCTAAAAATAGCAAAAGTAGACCTTACAAAAACATTGCGAATTGCTGTTTGGGAGTCTCCTTCAAATGTGTCTCTAACATTTTTGGAAATTTATGCAGAACTTACACTTTAGATCCTCTCCAGATCATTACAGCTAAATTCTTCAGCCCACAAACTCATTTAGTGTGCAGAAAGCATTGGTCATTCAGAAGAGCCAAGGCTCAAATTTTAGGAATAAAATCTCTCTGTTTTAGAAGTCTTAAAATTTATTTGTCATATCATCAGTCACAAAAAATAGTAACCAAATATTTTGGGGGATATTTGTCTGCAATTTTTAGCCTTTTCAGAATTATTTTGGAAATGTTTTGACACACTGTCTTATGGACCCAGTACCCCGTACTTGAGGCAAAAATTTGAAGCCCAGTTTATCCGAATTTTTTCGTTATCCGGACTACCTTTGGTTCCGATGTGTTTCGATAAACATGGTTTTACTGTATGTACAGCGGAAGCCTTGATGACAATAGCTGTTCATAAGAGGAGTTACCAGCTTGTCAACAAAATTGGTATATGCTTCACTCATTGGTTGCCTTTGAACAGGGGTTGCATATAATTACTACCTAATGGTTAAATGTGTCTGATCATGAATTTGTAATAAATGATTTCATTAATTACCCTTTCATTACCATTTCGGTTGGTTGGTAGATGTGCAGAATCTCTTAGTTTGATCATTTACCACCAAGATATGAGTAAAACTCAACAGGTGTGACAAAAATACAGGAGGTGCTGAATTAAAAAGATGCACACATGATTTATAGATTCATATATATTTCAAAGTCCTGTAGATCCAATACATATTAACTTAGTTGTGTTAGAGCTGGCCTTTAATATGTCCACTTTGTTGCATTATGCACTTCATATATAGACAGTGTCATTTCTTATCAACAGCTGAACAGTCTACAGGTTCGTCTTCATGATGCTCTAGCCCGCTATTTCACCTTACGTGGTCTGTATCATCAGAATGAACTAGCTGGATTTGAGGAGAACTCACAAGAGAATGCTGAAAGAATTCTTTCTCTTCAGAAGGAGATGGATGAAGCGATAGAGACCATTAGTCAGTTTCTGTCCGATCAGGTTGATGGTACAGCTATGAAGATGGTGTTAGCAGCAGCTGACTCAGCTATCAAGAAAGACCCTCAGTTACAACTGCAGGCACTGGTGTCTGCATAGCAGTCATAGTTTGTATCTGGGTTTGGTAGCATGTATGTAGGCTGTAGCACATAAAAATGTGCAAAGGCTCTGTTCAACAATTATGTCATGTTTGTCCCATTTACTGAACATGCAGTTAGCTGAACTACTACTCACATACTGGACATTAATACTCAGTTGTATCTTCATAATACTGCCTTATTTATTATCCATGTGTGTACAGCTTAAATTGTTTTTCAGTGCTAGCATATCCAGGTTTTGTGGGTTAACTAGCAGCCTCTGTTTGTCATACTAAAGAAAGAAAATATTTTGATTTAAAAGACATTGTTCTTTTGTTATTCTATCAATGCACAGTGTCATCTCCAGTGTACTTTTAAGTAACACATCTTAAGTATACTTTCAAGTGTACACTGATACCATGGTGGATGATGGGTTCCTAGTCTCAGCTAATATTGTTGTGATATTTATTGACTGCAAGGAGGCAGTATTAAATGTTTAACTTTAATGACCAAGATCCCAATGGAACCAGCAGCAATGTGTCTATCAGGCCAATGAAATTTTCTGTCTCAAGTTTGAGCAGTTATGCAGAAATGTCTGGGCAAAGTTGTGAAGCATCATGGGAAATTTCATGCATGTTCGACTAGAAAGCTTAAACCCTTGGTGTTTCTTACCCCTTCTTTCAAGCGGTAGCCCCCAGGCCACTTGCAGCCTACAATGTGCACTAAAATGGCCCACAGAACACGGGAGGAACTCAAAATTTAGATGTAAAAAACAAAAAAGTTCTGACTGCTACGATGGCCATGCAGTGAAAACTCAAGTTAAAAGTTACCCTCTACTTATAACACTTAAGGACCTTTGTGCTAGGGTTAGAGTTAGATGAGGTTTTACAGCTCAGTTTCTAACCAATTGGTTTAAGTCGGGCCAGCTACGGCCTTTTTTCCAGTTGTGGCTCGCTGGCTTGTTTTCCCTACTCCATTGCTTATGCTGACCTTTTTGCTGGGTGCTACTATGCAATACTTTGCTTTGTGGGGGAATAAATGGTGGTGCAATTCCGAGCAATTTTTAGTTTCATTCTGGTTTTAGACATCTTGAGCAACTTTGTTTTAAGCAGTAAGATATATTTTTAATATGTCAACTTTGTTTAAAGCAGTTAGATATTTTTTTAATATATATGGGGCACCTTCATCATGGCAAATATGACCACTGTCCAGTTTCTTGACAGACCCTGCATTTAAAGAAGCTATGGCATGCCCCAAACATGTTTAGAAATATCTCCATAGTTCTAAATCCAGTTGGTAACTGTACTTTGATTGGCATTCATTCTAACAATAATAACACCACTCTGGTTGGTAATGATGACTTGGACAGTCAGTTGCATTCCTAATTTGGCTCCACAGTCACACACAGTTTGTTTTTCAATATTGCCTGGAGCAATTGAAAAGTGCAGTGCAGGCATGGCTCAATCATTACAATTGTCTGTGTTTAAACTGGAGGCGGGCTAGAAGTTAGGTTTATTTGGGAGAATTGTTACTGTCTGGGGTGAACTTAGAGGGCCTTTGAAAGATTTTCACTGTTTGACCTCTGGTGACCCCCAAACTCACACCATTGCAAATACGCAGGTTTCTGCGGTCAGAAACTAGTTGAGCTCAATTTTTCTCTGTCTTTGACCGTTTTTGTTTGTATGTGAAATTTCTCTCAAAACATCTTTTTTTTTTCATTTTTTGTTGTATTCATAAGCTCTGCAGAATCTGTTATTGTTTGTATGCAGTTGCCCTTAAACCTTGTAAGTATGGAGCTGGCTCTCATTGGATGTAATTAAACTTAAAGCCTTGGATCTGATCTAGGTAGCTACTATAAATAAACATGAATTTGAACTTCAGCTTGATTTGAACATGAAGTGGGGGTTGTGGTATAAACTTGACCTTCAAAGTAGTGTAGTAACCTTGAAATTATAGCCATGTAGTAAACCTATGTACCTGTAGTGGAAAGATTCACCTGGTATTCCACTAATCTAGGAGTACTCATCCCAAGTTATCATCTGACTGACTTCCATACCTAACAATTCTGCCTCATCAATGTGCTTCATTGTATCAAATTACCTTCACCTTAATAGTGTTGAACAGGGAAACCTTCAGTTGTCTGGTTACACCTCTTTACTACACAATGACTCAAAACTCAGATGCTACTTGTATTTATACCACACATCAGAGCTGAACCAGCTGCATTGGTCAAGTGGTTAGAGCATCCCACTGGCAGCAGGAAGGTCTGGGGTTTGACTCCTGGCCAGGTCACACCAGAGACTTTAAAAATGGAACCTACTTCCATTGTGTGTGGTGCTCAGCATAAGCAATGGAGAAGGGAAAACAAGCCAGTGAGCCACAACTGGAAAAAAGGCTGTGGCCGGCCCTACTTAAACCAATTGGTTAGAAACTGAGCTGTAAAACCACATCTAACTCTAACACATCAGGGCTGAAGGCTTGGGTGGGGGCAGCAGGAGGGTGGGGACAGCAGGAAACGTGGGACTGAAAAGTTATGTCACAGGGGAGGCCTGGGGTACATTATGAAGATCAAAACCCCTTTTTGTCTGTGAAGGTTAATTTTATTGGGACAGTGCAGTGCAGTATGCTATGGGTCTAGTGATTGTTGGACTGTCAACATTGAAGAGACAAGTAAAACCCTGTTTTTAGCATCATTGTCTATCTTAACACCATAATGTCTAAAGCCAGTGGTAAAATTCTGTGTTGACCAAAGCATTCAAGCAAGGTAAGATCCTTTGAGGGGTCCATTTATGGTCGTGCAACACCTTTTTTGGAGTTCATTGGGGAAGTCACTAGTTATACACTCAGAGAAGGAGGTAAACAATACATTGTATCTGAAATTCCATCAAGTATTTATTCAGTCAAAAGAATTTCGTAAAGAACATTGAAACATCATTTTTGATCTTTCAGCTTTTTAAAAATGTTAAATGATTTCATTTCAGCCAATTACGATTTCCTCCTGATGTTGGTTGCATATTCAAACTGTTTGCATATTCATTTTAAGACACTTAGTGATTCCTAAACATGGTGTGAAACACCTGCAAGCTAATTTACATATTAATAACTTAGCTAACTACGAAAATACTGTACGAAAATATCTCTTAAATACACACACAAAAAATGACAAAAAAAAAAAAAAACAAAAAAGAAAACAAAGTCTGCAGCATATCATTGTAAATAGATAAAATATAAACTTGAGAAAACTATCAAATTAATGAGATTACTGCCAACCTGGCGAGCTCTACTCCATATCTTTAACTACCAGATGTAGGACCAAACTGAAGTGAGAAATACTTCAGTTTTGAACTCACTCTGTAAGAGAAACATAGAACTGGGTTAATGTAAAATAATGCTATCACAGGTTGCATAGTATCAGAAAGTTAGAAATTACACATCTAGTTTAATACTTTCTTCTGATAATACTTTTAATGTTTATGATGAATTTACCTACAAAATTACCAACCCCCTCCCCAGTTACTAAATGAAACAGTGAGTTGCTAGGTAAGGGGAGACTTGGTAGGAAATGAAGTTTGATGAACAAAGAGTTTAATGCACATTGTAACAAAGGCAATGGCTAAACTATGTAATACTTCAGACAAATATCAAATCTTGCCATGTTTACTCTTCACAACCTTGTCACTAAATGCCTTCACATCCTATAGTATGGTGCATTCTCTTCATAACCTTGTCACTGAATGCCTTCACATCCAATAGTATGGTGCATTCTCTTCATAACCTTGTCACTGAATGCCTTCACATCCCATAGTATGGTGCATTCTCTTCATAACCTTGTCACTGAATGCCTTCACATCCTATAGTATGGTGCATTCTCTTCATAACCTTGTCACTGAATGCCTTCACATCCCATAGTATGGTGCATTCTCTTCTTGTACGTACAGTTCTTTCAGTTGCAACAAATGTGAATCAACTTTTCACTTAAAATGAACTCATGTTTGTGCAAACTTGACTCCTTAAAATCTTCGCTCAATCAGAATGTGTAACAAATTTAAGTAAAGGAAATGTATGGTACAGTTAACATATATATTTATACTGCATTCTAGACCCTTCACAACTGACTGGGTGCTTACTCTGTATCATATGACAACACCATGCAGCACTAGACTAGTGATGAGCAATAGGCTACCTTACCATGGAAAGATAACTGTCAACTTTGGTACAAAGTGTTTCTTTCCTAACAGCTCCCTGGTCAGAGCATTACATGTATGCTGTCATGCTTATGAGTGCAGCCAGGCTAGCAATACTCTCCTCTTCCACTCAGTAAAAGTAATAACAAGTCACCATCTTAATTACAATTTTAATGCCCTATGAAGTGTGTCTTATCACCATGACAATTAATTATTGCATATTCTCACAAAGGTTTATATGAGGAAGGTTGAACTAAAAAAGTTAGATCTTTCATGCATCTTACTAGTATGTCTTTTATTTAGTACACTCCATTTAAGATCTGTCAAATTTTAATCATCTTTTATGCATCTTATTACACTCCTTTGAAAGTATGTCTTTTATTAAGTACACTCCATTTAAGATCTGTCAAATTTTAATCATATTATTGTATTCGTTCTTTCCTTTGGCCTATGAAAGTACTTCTGTCTCTTGCTCTATGAATATTCATGATCCTTCAGCCCTGATAATCACCACTAAAACATTCCTCCTGTGCCTTACAGTGGTGTATCCAACCGTACTGTTGTTCAGAGCATTTTGTGACCACTCTATCTACTGAAGCAATACAAGTCTTAAGATCGCTTTTTGATGACTTTTAACCAGGGGGTTCTCAGGTGATTTGATAAAGTTCAACTTTCACTAGAATATTCTTAAGTGTTGTTTAAATTTAAGGACCCTTACATCTTCCGGGCCATTTAATTGAATTCTGCAGGCCATCACTCGGGAATCTAGACTTTAAACATTCCAAAATAGTTCATGTTCTCCAGAGCATTGCCTTTATGTTAATCCTATAAGGAAGGTTGGCAGTGTTGTTGGGATCTCTTGCATGCAGGTGAGTTTACATTTCATTTCACCTTTGACCTACATGACTAAGAAATAACATGACTGCAAACCACAGTCCAATGTAACTCACAGACAATTTACAAAGTTATCTACTACCTTAACACTTTGGATAAATAAATAATTTAAAGACAAAGAACTTGCAGTTCTATTGTTAAATAACACTTACTGGATTTGAAGCAACATCAATAGAAACTTTGGTTTGGTACTATATTCATCATTACACTTAGGATAAAAACATTACCAGAACTACATGGACACGTGGCATGATAGAGATTTTTGAATGTTTTGACTATTCAGTTTATACTGTATCACATGTGGATGATACCCTTGCTAAATCTGTAGCTTCAATGTTACATTACACAACAGAGAGAGAGAGGAAACATAACTGTCTAGCAATCCACATCATCACAAACTACTATACAGCAGTTAATACCTTGTCACATTCTTCACATACTGAAATGTACCCCTAGAGGTAACAAATGGTCACATTTCAGTTGTACTACCAACATCTGAAGGGAAAACCCCAATAATCCAGTACTCCATTTCTCCAGATCACAAGGACTGATAGCTAAGTGTTCACCCCCAAGTCATGGTAGCTCCTATTCCTTTGATGAAGGGAGGCAGTCAATGTGCTTGAAGGAGACTATAGTCCTTGGGACAGACAGGAACAAGCCACAGATATGATGGACTATACCCTCTTAGATGCAAATGATAACCAAAAGAAGGTATACAAAGGTCCATTAGGTAAAGCCTGTTTTACAACATATCCATACAAGAGAGAAATACAGTAAAAGTTGCTTGCTTTCGGCAGTGGCTACCTACCAGCCCTAGAGGACATCAGCCAGTGCCTGTGACAGTGTCTATCAAACCTCAAGGATGACTCTGACAGTACCTAAGAAACCTAGGGGACACCAGCCAGGGACTTTGACAGTACCCACCAGCCCTAGAGGACACCCAACCAGTCAGTGACTGCGAGTACCTACCAGCCCTAGAGGACACCAGCTAGAGACTCTGTGAGTGCCCACCAAACCTAGAGGACACCAGTCAGTGACTTTGTGAGTACCCACCAGCCAGCCAAGGAGCAGTCTTTCTTTTTATATCACTCATATTGCGCTCAAATCTAAGTCTCTCAGCTTTAAATTCTTCCTCGTTTTGTCTTCTTCTTGCGATGACTGTTTAGTGATGAAATCTGAAAGAAAAAAAATAGCAATATTAATAGCATATCTGAAAGTAATGAACTGTTACTTAGCCAGAAAGACGAAACCTTTCTTGCCACTATCATCATAGCATCCTAACATGCTACAGATACTGTTAACAATGTGGTAGTCATTCATGGCCCTACATACATGCAACCGCCTTGCCATGTTTACAGAAATTTGCTCACAAACTAGAACACCACAAGGTACAGAAGCTCATACCAGATAACTTTCAGAGAGAAGTCAGTCTCCACAGTTTGTTCACAAATGAACAAGACGATCCTAGAAGTGCAACCCTTTATCCCACTAAATGCATTAAAACTTAAAATGGAATACCACCCTGCACTGTAGCTGGCATAGAATTAACAAATGCTGTACGTTTGACCTATTAGCATTATCAACATCAACAATTTCTACACTGGAACTTTACACAAATAGTTCAGGGCCGTAGCCTGGGTGAAATCCGGGGGAGGGGGGGAGGCAGTTCATGACATTTTTTAAGCAGAGCACCAAGTGGCATGTCTACACATAGTTGACACTCAGGCAAACCCTTCCTTTTCCATCCGTGCATGAGTGCCATCCTGGGGGAGGGTGCTGAGGGGAGGGATATATGTAAAGCCTGGCTTAGGTGAAAAATTGTGGGATCCTTGGCAAAGCTTTGAACTGATTATTCCATTTAAAATTGTCATTATTTAGCGATATTCTTCTTATTTTTGGATGGTCATAAGTCAAGAGGTGCTGTCTACGAGAAGTCTACTTTGTCTACTTTGAATTGTTTATATGTTAAGGAATCCTCATTATTTAGTGATCTTTTTTCTATTTTGGTAGGGTGTAATTGAAGGGGGATGTTGCCTCAGGGGAGGGATGACACCTCTACTCTTTGAGAAATTTTCTTGTTAAGTTTTCGTAGATCCAAAATGGTGTTGTCTTTGGTAAAGCTTTGGATTGATAACATGATCTGAAATTTAACTTCTTTACTGAATTTTTTGGCTGTTGCATGGCACCACAAGGCTGGTACTTGATGCGGGCTTCTCCTTAGCGCTCTTAGTATGCCACTGAGGGAGCCATCATCTGTGGCATTTTCTCCCAGATGGGAGAAAATGACACATTTCAAACCATAAGTTGCATCTACACATTCTTTACTTTTAGAATTAGTGCTCTAGAAACAAATTAAGATTGCCAGAGGAAAAATCAGATTTGATTTAAAGAAAAAATGCATTCACCCTAGTTTGAGTTAAAGTAACCAGGTATCCTATACCATGAATGGCTTTTGAGAATCATTTTACAATATGTTTCTCACAGAGTTGTGAAATTCACACAATAGAGTAACTGCTTGGTTTACCTTGAATAAGCAATTTTATGTTCTAACGTATCATGAAAGATACTTGAAGTGAAATAAGAGGATATTTGTGACATTTAGCTGTTGTTACAAAAATATGTTTGTGGGCGACTGCTTATGCCCTTTATATAACTTTAAATGTTCACGTGCCAATCATACTTCTGAGCTACTCTGATGATAATTATGATAATTAATTACTTAATGCACAGATCTAGGAGGAGACACCATTTGTAATATTTAGAAACCTAGGGCACAAAATGACCCTCAGGTAACCTTTGAACTAAGTTTTTCCACACCCTCTAAAAGGTGCACATCACTATTAGAGAAAGAGCCCTGTCATGAAAAGTAGTACCAAAGTACACTGTCAATTTTAGGTCCTTTGTATTTGTGAATTACTCATGTTAAGATGATCAATTGATGGGTATTCTTCCTGGATGTGAAAGAGGGCATGCTAATGTGTGGGTGGTGCAAAATTTTGATTGAAAGTGAATAAGGCCATTTTAAAAATTGTCTGAAGAAAGTGGAGATTTCCTTCACCTTGCAGACTAATATGGGTGCAAGGTGAAGCCTAAGTAGCTCCCACCAAATGTTGAAAATGACATACCCAAACAATGCCACACCTATCATAGACCCTTTTCCAAGTAACAATTACAAAGGATTGTGGGATAGAGTTTGGTATGTGTCGTTTTTGTCAGTGGCATATCACTGTGGCGAAAAATGACGCATACAAAAACACTATCCCACCGTTCTTTGTAATTGCTATTTGGAAAAGGTCTATGATAGGATACTAATGGCATCTTGTAGCGATATATTATAAACCTCCTGTGGATAGGATGCTAATGGTATCCTGTAGTGACATATAACATAACTCCTGTGATAACATACCTCCTGTGATAACATGTTAATGGTATAATGAAGTGACCTATTACATACCTCCCCTCCTGTGACAGGCTGCTAATGGTATCATGTAGTGACATAATACATACCTCCCCTCCTGTGATAAGATGGTAATGGTATAATGTAGTGACCTATTACATACATCCCCTCCTGTGACAGGCTGCTAACGGTATCATGTAGTGACATAATACATACCTCCCCTCCTGTGATAAGATGCTAATGGTATAATGTCATACCTCCCCTCCTGTGATAGGATGCTAATGATATCATGTAGTGACATAATACATACCTCCCTTCCTGTGATAAGATGCTAATGGTATAATGTAGTGACCTATTACATACCTCCCCTCCTGTGATAAGATGCTAACGGTATCATGTAGTGACATAATACATACCTCCCCTCCTGTGATAGGATGCTAATGGTATCATGTAGTGACATAATACATACCTCCCCTCCTGTGATAAGATGCTAATGGTATAATGTAGTGACCTATTACATACCTCCCCTCCTGTGACAGGATGCTAATGGTATCATGTAGTGACATAATACATACCTCCCCTCCTGTGATAGGATGCTAATGATATAATGTAGTGACCTATTACATACCTCCCCTCCTGTGATAGGATGCTAATGATATAATGTAGTGACCTATTACATACCTCCCCTCCTGTGACAGGATGCTAATGGTATCATGTAGTGACATAATACATACCTCCCCTCCTGTGATAGGATGCTAATGATATAATGTAGTGACCTATTACATACCTCCTGTGATAGGATGCTAATGATATAATGTAGTGACCTATTACATACCTGCTGTGATAGGATGCTAATGATATAATGTAGTGACCTATTACATACCTCCCCTCCTGTGACAGGATGCTAATGGTATCATGTAGTGACATAATACATACCTCCCCTCCTGTGATAGGATGCTAATGATATAATGTAGTGACCTATTACATACCTCCTGTGATAGGATGCTAATGATATAATGTAGTGACCTATTACATACCTGCTGTGATAGGATGCTAATGATATAATGTAGTGACCTATTACATACCTGCTGTGATAGGATGCTAATGATATAATGTAGTGACCTATTACATACCTGCTGTGATGGGATGCTAATGATATAATGTAGTGACCTATTACATACCTGCTGTGATAGGATGCTAATGATATAATGTAGTGACCTATTACATATCTGCTGTGAATGGATGCTCATGATATAATGTAGTGACCTATTACATACCTCCTGTGATAGGATGCTAATGATATAATGTAGTGACCTATTACGTACCTCCTGTGATAGGATGCTGATGATATAATGTAGTGACCTATTACATACCTCCTGTGATAGGATGCTAATGATATAATGTAGTGACCTATTACATACCTGCTGTGATAGGATGCTAATGATATAATGTAGTGACCTATTACATACCTGCTGTGATAGGATGCTGATGATATAATGTAGTGACCTATTACATACCTGCTGTGATAGGATGCTAATGATATAATGTAGTGACCTATTACATACCTCCTGTGATAGGATGCTGATGATATAATGTAGTGACCTATTACATACCTCCTGTGATAGGATGCTAATGATATAATGTAGTGACCTATTACATACCTCCTGTGATAGGATGCTGATGATATAATGTTGTGACCTATTACATACCTGCTGTGATAGGATGCTGATCATATAATGTAGTGACCTATTACATACCTGCTGTGATAGGATGCTAATGATATAATGTAGTGACCTATTACATACCTGCTGTGATAGAATGCTGATGATATAATGTAGTGACCTATTACATACCTGCTATGATAGGATGCTGATGATATAATGTAGTGACCTATTACATACCTCCTGTGATAGGATGCTAATGATATAATGTAGTGACCTATTACATACCTCCTGTGATAGGATGCTGATGATATAATGTAGTGACCTATTACATACCTCCTGTGATAGGATGCTAATGATATAATGTAGTGACCTATTACATACCTCCTGTGATAGGATGCTAATGATATAATGTAGTGACCTATTACATACCTCCTGTGATAGGATGCTGATGGTATCTTGTAGTGATGTAACAGCCAACATCATACTCTGCATTTCCTCCTCCAACTGTTGCAGTCTCTCATCCAAGCCTTCATCATCATCTGTTATCCTAGCAGTCTGAGGATGATGTAGCCTGTTTGGTTTCCTGTCCACAGCTTCTTTCTTTCCCTTTTTGCTACCAGCTCCATGGTCTACAGTACTGGTATTCTTATAAACATCTGCTTCCACAGATCGCCTAGAACGTACAGGTCCTACAGTTAAACTGTTTATATATAAATCTGAAATAAAAGTGAATAACATTTGGTATCAAAAGCGTAGCACAAGCTTGAACTTTCCACTCACATTTTAGAAAGCATTAAAATCTTCTCCCACAAGCCCTCAGTAAGCTGACTCAGTGCAGTGTTAAAACTTTTTATACATAAGACTCATGGCATTGTTAAGGAATTATCACCCATTTATTAATATTAAAATGTTCTTAACAGGTTCACAGGTTAGATTCCAGTGATTAACTTTAAGCAACAGGATCTACAAATCTCTGTGTCACATTCACTGACCCTGAGTGCATGCATGAAGTAAAAGGGGGCAAGGATTCATGGTTGAAACTCTCAGTTTATTTGTCCAGTAACTTGCCTTCAACAAATCATCCAACTATGACATTGTATGTACACCTTCTTAAGCTTGAAGACTGACCAATAAACCTTGGATTAAAGAATCCACAAAATTAGTGATGTTTGTCATGCATTAAGAGTTGCCTAGAAGGTTAATGAAGACAAAATATAACAGACTAGTAAAATAGAATCCTTGAACACAGTTGCACAAAGAATTCAGCCATTACCTGATCAAGACAATAAAAGCTAAAAGCAACATGCACCTACTGACCACAGACAGTAGAAATACATGGAACAGAAAAAAGAGGCATGTCTAGATTGCACTGATGTCCTGCTAGAATTGTGCAGGTAAGTAACCAGTTAACTGGGATATCTGTCATGTCCTAACTTCAAGCTACTGCATATGATGGATATATCCGTCTTGTATATATATATGCACTGTACTTAATTCCGCAGTGGGATGAAAGTTACAATATCTTAATTCTGCAGTTAACTGGTTAAAGAGATTAACAGGGTGGTGGTAACAGCTGCAAGTCTACTAGAAGTCTGTCTTCATGAATGCAGTTTGAAGCATAACCCATAGCCAAGGACCAAGGCCAGGTGGAAGAGCTGGGGAGGGGGGTGGGGAGAGAGGGAAGGCGGTGATGAAACTGTCACAGAGAGTAAATATGTGGAGACATTAAAACAAAGCCTGCTACAAAAATTCATCTGACTCCTACCCCACCCTCCTTGCATCCTTCGCACTCTCTCCTCCCCCTTAAAAGGAAAAAAAACCCACTTATTTTCCAATGGTCTTGTTACATGCACAAGCTCAATAGTTCATAGACTGCAATAATCACATGTTATGTAAGTACTGCCTTTATCAGTATACTGATACACTTACACAGTGTAACACAGTATACTCTCACAAAAGTAAATCATATAAGTATAAAGGTTAATGGTATTCATCTAAATAGATATTGATTTAGTATAAATATTTTTAGTTATAATACTAACCAATAAGTAATGTTATAACAAACTCAAACAGAAGCTAACACATTACACTGGTTTCATAGTGACTATTGCATGCTAAAGCTCTGTGTACATCTGTAGACGTTGTGACTTTTACACTAAACACGTATCACAGCAGCATATAAATAAGTCCTTTCACATCATAGTTTTTCTATGAATATTCAGTTTACATCTGTAGATGCTGTGAGTTTTACACAAACCACATACTACAGCACCATCAGTCTATAAGCTTCTTAGTAGTTGGTGTGCTAGTTTTCTATGAATATTCAGTGTATACCTGCAGATGCTGTGAGTTTTACACTAAACACATATTACTGCAGCGTATAAGTCCTTTAACATCATAGTTGTGGGCATGCTAGCTTTTTTATGAATATTCAGTTTACATCTGTAGATGCTGTGAGTTTTACACAAACCACATACTACAGCACCATCAGTCTATAAGCTTCTTAGTAGTTGGCATGCTAGCGTTCTATGAATATTCAGTGTATACCTGCATACACTGTAAGCCTTACACTTAACACATTTTACTGCAGCATGTAAGTCCATTAACATCATAGTGGTGGGCATGCTATTGTTTCCATGAATCTGTAGATATGAGTTTTACACTAAACACATATTACTGCACCATATACACCACAGTTGTGGGCATGCTAGTGTTTCTATGAATATTCAGTGCATACCTGCTGATGTGGTACATAATAAACTAACCAGACACAGTGCCACCAGCACAGTAGCTTTACAATCACATAACTTTCTACAAAGCATACTTGTTCTACACATACATGTTTAAATCAGTTTTGTTAATGTATGGCACCTAAATTACTGTTTTTTTTTTTACACTGCTCTACTTGAGTTACATTCAACCCTGCATATGTTATGAGATGATATCAGCACAGGATTGTAGATGGCAACAGTTACCTTACAGGGCTACAGTAAAACTGCCTTCGATGGTTTTAGAATCAGTCCCAACACATAATAATAAGGATGCACCTGATTTCATGCACAGCCATTTTACATGGTCCAGCATTGCACACGTGGTTTCAAAGCTTCTTCAAAATTTGTTACATCTATAAATTTAAAGGGATTTACCAGTGACTGAAAAATCAGCTGTTTTAGCACGTAAATACCCCATCTCAATAGCTTGTAGCATTTGCAAGATATTAATTTGCTATAATTTCTTCCAGAGGTACAGTGCAGGATGGGATATATGTGATTGCATTGTGTGACATTGCGTTGTAGTCTTTATGATGTTGACATTACTCTATGGAATATTTAGTCATTATTTTTTGCAATACCCTACATATGACAGAGTTTTATGCTATATGTACATGGGAAGATATTTAAACATTCCAACAGTATCAAAGATCAAGGACAACCAGGACATAAACTAATAATGAATAACAAAAGGAATCTGAGGCAAAGTGCCCATTTACATTCCAGTATGTGACCTTCAGGTGAACTGGAAATGATTCTTAACAAAGAAAGCAATCTTGAGTTAGTTATGGAGTCTTGTTTCATGTCCTTCACACTGGATCCTTCTGCAATGCCACTGCAAGATGCCTTTAATACTAATTTTACATGTTATACCTTAAAAAAAAATGTCCCTAAAATTGTAATAAATTTACTACACAGTATGATGTTGAATCTGTTTGTCAGTGTTAGTATTACAAACTATTAGTGAGTACAATGTATTATTAATAACATTGTGATAGTATACTGGACTGTTACAGCAAACTGTGTTAGCTAGTTTTATACTTGAGTAGAGGATGGACATACCAGAGTAAGCCAGGGAGGATGGTGGATAGGAGGAGAAGGAATTTAAGTCTACAACAGATAAGGAAGAAAGTAAATTAAACATACATATCAGCTATCAGTCAAACTGACCAATCACAACAGTTCTAACATCTCTGCTAGAAGAGTGCTGAAGAATTCATATATGTAATGTGTGAATCACCCAATCCGTAACATGATGTCAGGCAAGTAAGAAGTCTCATGCCTTCTAACCGTATATCTTTCCTGATTTCTTTTACCCTAACCTAACCTGGAGACATGATGTCATGCATATATGCATGTCTTGAGACACAAATGTGTCACCTTACAAAACAAAACGTATGGATTTGGTGTGTGAATTGTATATACTGAAGTCAATACTAATGAACAGTTTTTAATGATATATCGTAATTTGCTGGATGAAATTCCTTCAAAGCTCATCCAAATGTTTAAGTACTGTTAACTTCATTCAATTTCTTAGTTATAAATGATGCAGTGTGATGTTGTTGCTATGTAGTGTAGTTAAGCTGCCTAGTAGTGTGGTATAGTGGAGGTTACTTGCCTGTGCTAACCACACCCCTGATAATAGAGTTGAGCCTGATAATTAAGTAAAACCCTACAATTTGTACCATTACTCACCTTCAGGGCATTCTGCCCACATGCCTAGATCTATTGCAGGAATCTCCTTACATTTCTTGTAATCATTAATATTTGATATAAAGATAAAAGCATCATCATTTATCCTATTGATGGTGTCTCCATTGTCACATAGAACCCTGGCCAGACTGATTTGTTTGAGTTGTGTTAGCTGTCCTGGTGTAAATACTCCAGTATTCTCATACCAGAATCTAAAAACAGAAATAAACAAAGGAAAAATCTAAGAAATAGATAAACAACTAGCATACAAAGCAGCCAGTTAAAATTTACAAAACTATGAAACACTCAGAATCACTTTCCCTAAAATGCTTAACAGGTCTCCTGTACTTTAACACTCCATAACTCCATGACATTTACATATACAAGTATTCCATGACATGCGAGCCAGTGAGCCATAACTGGAAGAAAGGCTGTGGGCGACCCGACTTAAACCAATTGGTCAGACACTGAGCTGTAAAACCACATCTAACTCTAACTCCATGACATGTACAGCAAGTATTCTATCACATGTACAGTAAGTATTCCTTACTATGTACAACTAGTATTCCATGACATGTACAGCAAGTATTCCATGACATGTACAGCAAGTATTCCATACTATGTACAGCTAGTATTCCATGAAGTGTACAGCAGGTGTTCCATGACATGTACAGCAAGTATTCTATCACATGTACAGTAAGTATTCCATGACAGGTACAGCAAGTATTCTATTGCAGCAAGTATTCCATACTATGTACAGCTAGTATTCCATGACGTGTACAGCAGGTGTTCCATGACATGTTTCAGTAAGCATTCCATGACATGTACAACTGTATTCCATGACATTTACAGCCTGGACAATGGAACACATAAATTCCATAAGTTTCCATGTTTCCCATGACCTGTAAAAATCCTCTTTTACAAAGGTTTCAAAACCTAAATTGTTTTTGAGGAAGGTATATATGTCTGTAGTTTAATATATTACTATAATTCAAATTTCATTCATGAAATGACATATGTGAATCAACACTGTTAGATAACTTACATCAATATAGGGTTACACTACAACTACTAAAGTAAACACAATAGTAACTAAGCAGCCCACAGGCCCTGCAGTCCCTCTCCCAACCAAGTTTCAACTCACCTGTCCCCATCTCTCAATTTCTTGAACTGTTTGGCCAAAATGCAAGAGAATGTTGGTCCAAGTAGACTGCCCTCCACTGGATCCTCAGACATACCACCAACAAACAGATCAATGTTACCAGGGTGACCATACAGAGTCTCTAGTTTTGCCCGCACCTCGTCATTAGAAATTTCATCTTCCAAGTCACTAAAGGTATGTACAAGTGGAAGATTGCAGTATTTTCTCCATTCATTGTATGGAGGTAGAGCATGGTCACGTCCTCTGTGAATGTTAAGAGCTCCAAGGTCCAGTGCAATTGTATGAGCCATGTGAAAAAGACGTTCAGTTAGCTCAGAATTCATCATCTCTTCTGGAGAAGGTTGCTTTGAAGGTGTAGCATACAAACCTCTGAGGATAGGATCAATACCCCCCTCATCTACCAATCTAAAAGGCGAGAAAAATGCTCTGTGAAGGGGGAGGTCTCCATATTGAATTGTCTGAAAACTTTCATTTAATCTTCTCAGTACTGGCTGTATAAGGCCATGACCAAATCTGAAAGCAGCAGTGGCAAAGACGTTGGCAATAGAACTATCCACAGTAGGATCATAGCCTTCATACTTGTCAAGAAGGGCCATGCCTTTGGGCCCTATTACCTTGGGAAGCCAAAACTTGTATGTTATGTGTTGCATTGCAGCTCCAATAATCTTTCTTGTTTCATGGTAAATGGTATCATCATTCCAGTGAGGATTAATGTTGAACAAAGCATCAGCAATACGATTATGCTCTCTTAGCCACAAAGTGTGCATAGCAGTAAGCCCCACCTGTTCATTAGCTCTGACATCACCAGCAAGGAAACATGGGATAGGACTCTCATTTTCATCACGATCACAATCTATTGGGAAGTCATCATTAAATGGTAAGAACGGTCTACCAGACTCGTCCTGCTGTCCAACTCTCAATCTACCATGATTGCCATCCGATTTATCTCGCAACTTCTCTGCCAACTCTTCAGAGCTTCCATATACATTAGATGCATCTATGTAGGATGTCAATGAATTCATCTGTTCTCTTGGCATGATGAAATCAAAGAAGGCAGAGGTACTACCACTTCCACAAACAGCACTAGATCTTGTAAATTCCATACAATGGTGGCTCTGTATACGAGGATCATCTTCAGGTACCTGAATAGGGAAGCATGGTGGTTCATTATCACAAGTATCTTTACATTCAACACCATCCCTGAAACGAGCTCTGCTTAAACTTGTCACCAACAGGTCAATATCGTGATCTAAGAACTGTCCCCATTGCATCAACATATGTGAGTAACCTGGGTGGTCTGTTACATGTCTGGTGGCAAGAATCTTCGATGACACTTCTCGAGACTTTGGTTTAGGGAAACCATGGTAAAGTTTGGAGCTATTCCATCCAACTGGAGTACTTAAGCCATTTTCATACACAGGTTTCACAAATCTCTGGAAAGGTGTGAGAGAAGAACCCCACTGCTTATGTTGGAGGTTGTTACAGGTTCCATCATATGTCCTATACTTCTTATGAAAACAGATATCCGAGCAGTCTATGTCCTTCCTGAAAGTAGTGCAGCCTGAATAATTTGCAATTAAACTCACATAGAAAGGTGAAACCAAGTCATTGTATTTAAATTCTGTCAAGAAAAAGAAAATGTCAATAGTAGCAATGGTGCCAAGGGAACAGAATCAAATTTTTAAACATTCAAAAGTTTGTTAAATTTAAATCATTTTGTAACTCAACTGGGTAATTTTACTTTATTTCACAGCAATAAAGACATAACTAAAACCAATGCATGTTATGTACCAAACAGAATAATTACTACTTGGTGAATTCAATTACTGTTAAATGTGCAAATACACACATATACACATGCACACCAAATGATATCTACCTACAAAAACATCAATTTAACACTGTTGCCCTCCTGTTAAATTTACACATACAGGACCACACCCACTCATACACTGATATATATATATTTGCATATACAGGACCACACCCACTCATACACTGATATATACCTACCTACCTAATCCTGGCCGGGTAATACCAAAGACTTTAACTAGAGCAGCTATGCTGCAGTATCTCAATACTACCATCAAACATCAATAATTTATGTACAAAGTATCATACTTATAGCCAAATTATATCCCAAGCAACTGATTTAGAATTAGTTTTTTAAATACATTCAGTCTGTATACACAAGTTTTCCATTATGGCTTCGTCATTTGTAAAACAAAGAAGAATCCAGATCATGTTATCAGTGGGACCAAAACATTAAGAGGAGGAGAGTTTCATTGGTCCCAAACTGCATTGCAAAATATATGTAAGCTACATACATTGCTAGATACCAAAAAATGTGCATTTAGAATTTGGGGAGAAGGAGCTATAGTAGGTAAACTCATGATTTCCAAGTCAGAAACAAAACGGTCATCAGATAAGTGTCAGCAGTACATCAGTAGGGAAGAAAATTGTCCAAAAGATACGATGAAATGAAATTAGCCACAGGCAGCAGCAGACAGAGTTCAGTTGCTGTTAGTTACAGTCACACAAGCAATAATTTTTAGAACTCATCTCTGGCTAAGGCTTTATCCTGGGGGCTAGGTCAACCTTTTGGCTACAAAAGATAATCCTTTTTGAATGATCACAACATCTCCTCAATCTCCCTGCACTGCTACAATGTTATGGTCATCATGAGAAAGTATGACACTGATACTTGCCATTTCACTCTTCACTAAGCACGTACAGGTAGAGGGTCATGTGTCCAGATCACCTGTGAATTACAGTATTTTAAAACCAACCATGCACGAGGGCTGTGTGACCTTATCTGTCCACTGTACAGCCTTCTAGAGGATTTGTTTCCTATGTGAGTGATGTATACAAAGAACTCATGAGTGACCTCTTGATTTCTGCCAGCTTCAATAGGGGACTCAATGCACACAAGGGATCATGGGAAATAGGAGTACAAACAATGCGCTACCATTGTTCTGTTTTCATTTTCAGTAATTTAGTCCACAAGTACAAATGTTACCCACCACATCTTTTTCCTCTACATCAAAAGTACTTGCTCTCCAAATAGGGTCATAAACAGCCACAAAATGACAATTTTATGAAGCATTTTGGCAACAGCTAGTGACCGGCTAGTGTGACAATATCTCAATACAAGTTATGTATTGAGATAAAAAATGGAACCTACTGCCTATGTGCTTGGTGCTCAGCATAAACAATGGAGTAGGGAAAACAAGCCAGTGAGCCACAACTGGAAAAAAGGTCGTGGTCGACTCGACTTGAACCAATTGGTTGGAAACTGGGACGTTAAACCTCATCTAACCTACATCTGTAACATTAACTATGTTGACATCCTTTATGTCTGTTAAATGTGCACACATACCCACTCACACACACATATGTACCTACCTACGTCTGTAAGGTTTACACTGTTGCCTTCCTGTACCCTTTCATGGATCATTTCAATAGTCAGCTCAAATACCTCCGCAGCAAGAGCAATGTCAAAGGCCTCAGAAGAAGGAAACTTGAAAATTTGCAAAAGATCACTAGGTGATTTATGACGGCTTTTGTCAAAAAGACGATCAATGGTTGCTTGAACAGCTCTGTTGACATCACTCATGGCTATTCTTATTGTTTCATTCACAATAGAATCCACATCATGTTCAACATCAAGCACTGTAAAAATGATAAAGGAAATACACCATTAGTGCAGTGTAAGTACCATACATTATTACTGGTAGCAGTGTAACTACAACAAATACCACTTCATAACTGGTAGCAGCAGCAGTATAACTACCATACATACCACTAAACATTTCAACTGGTGGCAGAAGTGTAACTACCAAATACACCACTTTGCAACTGGTAGCAGCAGTGTTAATGCAACACATGTGTACTAGTAGCAGCAACGTATCAGCCATACATCTATACTGGCAACAGAAGTTAAAGTACCATGATGCATTACTAGTAGCAGCAGTTAATCTAACAACTACCTCTACCGGTAGAAACAATGTAAGTAAAGTATTTTTCTTTGCTGAAGCATAACTAAAAACCATCTCCACTGGTATCAGTGTATTTCTGATAGCAGCAGTTTAACTAGCACCTTCTCAATGTTAGCAGCAGTCTAACTAGCATGCCTTCTCACTGGTGTCAGCAGTCTAACTAGCATACCTTCTCACTGGTGTCAGCAGTATAACTAGCATACCTCTCACTGGTGGCAGTAGTTTAACTAGCATACCTTCCCAATGGTAGCAGCAGCGTAAGACAAACAACACATCCAATTACAGTTGATACTTTTCTATCTGCTTTACATTTAACAAAATTACTTATTAACAGTTGTCAATGCTACAACTTCCCAGCTAGAAAAGAATGTACCTCTACTCAACTCTGTGTGTGAAGAATGTTTATGAAGAGAGTTTGAAGTGATGTTCTGTCCCCTCTTACAATGGAAGTAGTGGTGACACCTACTGGAGACACAGTTTTCTACCCTGGTTGCTTTACTTACTAGTGATGTCCAGTTCCATATGAGTTGCAATATAACCAATACTATTTCTGGCTGCACACTGGTACCTGCCCTCATCATCCTTTCCAACATCACGTATCAAAAGGCCGTCCTCAGTAATGACAAACTTAGTACTGTCAGTGATCTGGACACCATCTTTTGACCAAATGATAATAGGAGTAGGATCACCAGTTGCTGCACAAGGGAGACGCACAGAGACTCCCACTGCTACGTCCAAGTCATGAGGGGACTGAGTAAAGATTGGTGGTTCTGCAGGAGGAAAACAGACAACAAAATTGGTCACTGGACGATAAGAAACGTTGATGGAGAAAAAAACACGAGATGTTATGAGATACCAAAACATAAAAAAAAGCAAATAAAAGGATCACATATTCCTGAAACAGAGCAGAAAAACAATAAGGCTAACTTTATTAAGATGAAACACCTTCCAACATGCTTGAGCAATTGTTTTACTGGAGATGTACCAAAACTGACAATAGCATTTAATATACAATATGTCAAAATTCACCATTACCACGGATCATTGTAGAGAAGTGTAGAACATACAAGCAACAGAGAAACAAAAAGGAGTTTGAAAGTTGCCCGATGACACCTGGATTTGTCTAGACTCTGCAAGATAACTTCCTCATCTGTTAACTAATTAGGGGAAAAGGAATGCTTACACTGGGAGGAGAGGATGCAGTATATAAATGTATGGGATTTGCTACTATGAATGATCTAAATTTTAATTACAATGAGAAAAGCCTTACCTTAACATTGACTTAAGTAAATCTCATCCTTTCGCTGACAGGAATTGTTAGAGCAGTCATTATTCCATACATATTGCACAATCCATCAGCTTTTATGCACTTTTTTTTAGAGATGACTTAAGCTTTTTTAAGGTTGGTCATGACCTTTCCTCTTTAGATGTAGTAACTACATTCTGTAGCTGACCATAATACCATATATCTTTGTTTAATTTCTACCATAGCTTGTACTTTATACTTGCATCTTGGCTATAAACATTCAGTACTGCAGTTTAATACATTACCTCTTTGTTTAACCTCTACGGTAGCCTCCACTTGACTTTGTCCTGCCCTGTTTACTGCCAGACAGGTGTATTCCCCTGAGTCTGACTCAGTGGCACGTACAACTCTAAGGGTCATACCGCCCATAATCATGTAACGAGGATCATTTGGTAAGGTCGCACCTTTGAAATAAAAGAAAATTGCTCATTTCATTTTGGTTTGTGTCAGCTATCTTATATTGGGCTCTACTCTGTGTAACTACTCTGTAGTTACGTCAAACTCAGCAAAGGAGCGGATGCTGAAAGAGTTTAGGAGCTCTCTCTAGTATTGTATGCTACTATGTGTAAAGCAGTGACAGAGAGCAAATTACATCAGACTGACAGACAAGAAGGTTTTGAATGTATATCAAGGCATATTTACAATCCCTTCACTTGGATATAAATATTTAATTTCAAATTACCTGCTTCAAATGAGAAATATTTCTATGCAATACTCACATACACACAAACACACATTCTGACTTGATTAAAACAGACAACAGTGTATTTACACTGTACTTTTCCATATCTGGGTGTGGAATCAGCATTACAAAACAATACATACCAAGCAATAGGGTTCTCTGTGCAATGACCTTGGTTAATTAGTGAATGCATTAAAAATTACAAGTTACCCATGATCAACTTGAATCATCTTTTGAAATACTGGTTTACATGAAAGACAATATTTTCTAAGATATATCAGTAACACTCTTATATGCACAGACAGCTACATACAACAGACTGACTAGTACCACTACTATAATAATAATATTCTTACATGCATGGACAGCTACATACAACAGACTGACTAGTACCACCACTATAATAATAATATTCTTACATGCATGGACAGCTGCATACAACAGACTGACTAGTACCACCACTATAATAATAATATTCTTACATGCATGGACAGCTACACACAACAGACTGACTAGTACCACCACTATAATAATAACATTCTTACATGCATGGACAGCTACATACAACAGACTGACTAGTACCACCACTATAATAATAATAATATTCTTACATGCATGGACAGCTACATACAACAGACTGACTAGTACCACCACTATAATAATAATAATATTCTTACATGCATGGACAGCTACATACAACAGACTGACTAGTACCACCACTATAATAATAATATTCTTACATGCATGGACAGCTACACACAACAGACTGACTAGTACCACCACTATAATAATAATATTCTTACATGCATGGACAGCTACACACAACAGACTGACTAGTACCACCACTATAATAATAATATTCTTACATGCATGGACAGCTGCATACAACAGACTGACTAGTACCACCACTATAATAATAATATTCTTACATGCATGGACAGCTGCATACAACAGACTGACTAGTACCACCACTATAATAATAATATTCTTACATGCATGGACAGCTGCATACAACAGACTGACTAGTACCACCACTATAATAATAATATTCTTACATGCATGGACAGCTACACACAACAGACTGACTAGTGTCACCACTATAATAATAATATTCTTACATGCATGGACAGCTACATACAACAGACTGACTAGTACCACCACTATAATAATAATATTCTTACATGCATGGACAGCTACATACAACAGACTGACTAGTGCCACCACTATAATAATAATATTCTTACATGCATGGACAGCTACACACAACAGACTGACTAGTGCCACCACTATAATAATAATATTCTTACATGCATGGACAGCTACACACAACAGACTGACTAGTGCCACCACTATAATAATAATATTCTTACATGCATGGACAGCTACATACAACAGACTGACTAGTACCACTACTATAATAATAATATTCTTACATGCATGGACAGCTACATACAACAGACTGACTAGTGCCACCACTATAATAATAATATTCTTACATGCATGGACAGCTACACACAACAGACTGACTAGTGCCACCACTATAATAATAATATTCTTACATGCATGGACAGCTACACACAACAGACTGACTAGTGCCACCACTATAATAATAATATTCTTACATGCATGGACAGCTACATACAACAGACTGACTAGTACCACTACTATAATAATAATATTCTTATATGCACAGACAGCTACATACAACAGACTGACTAGTACCACCACTATAATAATAACAGACACATCCATAATACCACCAGTAAGCCCTGATCTTGCAAGTTCCAATGCCAGACAAGCATGTGGTGAAAATATTTTTTAGAACACTCTTTTCATGACATGTTACCTATTGATGCCTCAAAGCATTCTGATTGCTAGGGTTACATTTACAAATACTCTGACAATAGCAATGATTTCACAGGAGACCTGATAGTGAAGACTTAGTTAAATGAAAGATAAACAAACAGGATGTGATGGGAGTGTAACCAACAAAAGTAACTAGAGCACCAATGGTGCAATAGCTCAAGCCCAACCAAAGTGATCACACTTATACCTATTTTAATGAAAGTAACAAAGAGAATGATTGATACCATTTTTCCTCCAGTGTATGTCAGGTTCTGGGTAACCAGTAGCTGAACAGTGTAGTTCTACAGTGCCACCCTCCAACACAGTAAGGGACTGAGGTTCAACTTCAAACACAGGAATAACTGTAGCACAATCAATAAAGAAATAAATCAGAAATTTTCATTAATTCTTTTTCTCTAAGAATCAACTTAAATATGACAGACAAACAATGGTATATTGCAACATCACAAAATACACCGATACAAGTACTAGGGGCTATGTGAATGCAAATATGTATTTGC
Source organism: Holothuria leucospilota (assembly GCA_029531755.1). Classification (NCBI taxonomy): domain Eukaryota; kingdom Metazoa; phylum Echinodermata; class Holothuroidea; order Aspidochirotida; family Holothuriidae; genus Holothuria; species Holothuria leucospilota. Next base: position 55,014,636 of record CM055971.1, read on the forward strand.
ATAAATATGTACTGTGATGTATACTGTGATAATTGAGCTAAGAACGATAGAACTACAGGAGTCCTCCCTCTCATAAAATCACATTAAAAATAGAGACTGTGTGGTATGTATGAATGTACTCCTTGAAGAAACAGAAGTCATACACTGCTGGTACGTAGTCTTATTTCTATTAACACTACACTTGACATTCAATACATCAAGTACTAACATGATTAAAACAAGAAATCATCATCTATCAGGCAGTCTACCAGTGTTGGAATCTTCAACAACTGTCTGGCAGGCAATCCTTGAGGTTATTATTCTTACAAGAGATTCCAAGATTACTTCAATAGGACTATAAACACCTACTAGCACACTATGTACCTACGTACATAATTGAAGAGCTATATGTATAATGGATGTGAAATCATCTGTATACATCCCAGACTGAAAGATTTATTTATCTGTGTAACATCTATCAACAGTTTCCATCAGGTAGTAAAGGAACTATCTTATCAAGTACAATAAGGTTAGTACTGTTCTAGCTTGCCCCTTCATTATTATAAGCTCCCAGTACTAAAGCAACTACCTTTATACCAAGTACAATAAGGGGCCTTATCCAAATTCGCTTATGCAGTTTTCCACATGCCTTTGATGCTGCTGCGGAATCACAGTTCTGTTGTTTATAACACTCTCCTCCAGAAAAGAAGCAAGGCACTGCACTCCCTTCAAAGTCGCTTGTGCTAGGAACAGTCTTGCATTCACGCACACAATAGTAATCAGCTTACGTGCCTTATCCTGTTACACGTAGCGTAAGTCACACGGGTGCAAAATCACCTGAATGGACTGAGGACTAAGTTTACCATGACAAGAATCTCTACAGTGTATAGGTACAGACTGCTTGTATTTAAATACAAAAATATTGCCCAAACCGTACAGTAGTAACTGTGTAGTACACATTTGTACTTGTTCTATGTTAAACAGAGATGCATGTCGGTGATACTTATCAGTCCCATTTGCATTTGGAAAACTACTTGTCCTAAAATGTGTGCAGACAAACAGGTAAAATAATGAAATGAAAGGAAGATTCACAAAGCAGTAGTAGTGTAAGCTATATAACACTAAACCTGTGTATAACCATAGGCCATGGCTGCGCCAATGACCGCTGGCCTACAAGACAGCTCGTAAGGGTAACATCGCAAGGTTCTGATAAATACCGAATTGCACAAATGCTGAAAGTTTTTTTAAATCAGACTGAACAACGCACAACTGGGTGCAGCAACAACGGTTCGTCAACACAAATACTGACAATGTGGACCAAATGATATGACAAATGAATAGCAATACACTCCCGAAGTGGGAATACCGTACGATCTTTGACAACATCGAATGGAATGGGGCCTTCACAAATGTTGCATTCTTTTCTTTTTTGATTGGTGTTTATGCACTTGTTTCAGGTATATTCACACAGGTTACACCATGGTTAATACGCACATGGTTACATCCCATAAAATTAGTTAATGTACTAATGCAAAGTTATTTATTTTTTGATGCAATAAAGGTATGGCCTACTTACTCTGTTTTCGCCGGCATATCACCAAGTGTTTTAAGGATGCATGCGTGTCTTGCTGGCTGGCACTCGTTGGGGAGGGGGTGTCCTAGAAGTAATTTTGCAATCCCCCCCAAAAACTTGACCCACATTTACATTTCCCGACCGTGTGAAGAGGTATCATTTTCACATTTCATCAGGCTGGCGGTGGGCTGCCTGGCTGGTGCGTATAAACCATGAGCCTACACTGGCTCATTTATACTCCATCCAACACTGAATTCACTTGCTTTAAAAATGCAGTTTTTAAGACTCCCCTCTCACTAGATGTCATACGCCTAAAGGGTGCGGTGGTTCGCTGAACTTGTTAGCCTACAATCATTTGGTTTATATAGGCTACGCCTTACTGTCAGTGGTAATTTTCACCACAGCATAACCGGTTGCGTTCACTGTAGATTGTCTTTTCAAAGACACTAAGTCACAAATTTTCTTTTCCACTTAACTACTGCATGTGTCCATTTCCTTCGTCCTACGAATTTCACCCGGTTGGTGAAAATTGATGAAAGATGGTCGTTTTCGCTTCCTGACACTTTCTTTACGAGAAGCAGGCAGGAACTGATGTGCTGAAAATTTCTTAGTATCAAAACTAAATAACTAAAATAACAAAAAAATATGTGTGTACAGTCATTAGCTTATGCTTATTTCCGATCTTCGAAAATGATTCTGTGAAAGTTTGGACCTAACTTTTCCAAAAAATTCAAAGGGAGGGGATACTGCAGGCCGACGATCACAGAACATACTGCAATCCCCCCCCGTGTGAGAAATCCTGGCTATGCCACTTCTTATGAATTAACCTTTCTTGGCACAGGCATTTTTGTCTCGAATGTAATCCTTTTTTCGGGAAAATTTCCAGCACCCTCCCCCCACAACTCATCGATCCTTCGGGAAGGCCTGTCCTTCCTCCAACTTGTAGAACATCTCTGGTCATCAACAGCCCTGTCTAGTTAGCAGGCCCAGATTTCCCATTGGGCCACATGAGCCAGGGCCCAGGGCCCCCAAAATTCAGCCTAAAATTGTTGAACATTTATGGTCTGTATATAAGCGCCCAGCTGCTGAAAAGGTAGGTTCACTCTTATAGCCCAATCTATCATATCAGTTCTTTTTTCACTAGGTTTGTGCCCAGGGCCCCCACATTCGTAAATCCTGCCCAGTAAGTTAGGGGCCCAGTAAGTTAGGGGGCCACTGTCACTTAAGGCTTATCATACATGGGATGGGATAATGCTGTTATCTGTGTTTTACCAAGCCATCTTAAGAGAACCTAACTGATTGGCCCTCTTTTTTTGTTGGGAATGGGACTTTCTTCATGTCTGAAAAGACTACATGTGAAACATGTTACCTCTGGCAGGATTACCCTGACTATTGCAACATGAACAATCATTGGAGATTGTGGTCGTCATTTTGAGAAAACTAAATTGCTCGAAAAAGTAGCACATTGGGCATTTTTCAAAATCTGTGTGCTTGGAGTGTTAGAATTACATATTTGATACACGGTAATGGGTGTACTTTGCATAAAATGCGTATTTTCACTACACTTCACGTCGCTGATATTTTTGTCCAGGCAGCATGCTTCATAATGACGTAGTTTGAACGCTCTGTTAGGCTATGTTCACTTGAAGCACATTCTATGTTGACCTATACCCGGAAGGATACAGGGTGCAATCATCACAATGTCACTTAGTGTTGCTTAGGGACTTGTTTCCAAGATCTTGGGAATATGTCACATGGACCGGGAAAAATTTGCCCCTGCAAAATACAAAATAATCATTGTCTCATGGCAGTTTGAATGCCTCCCTCCTAACTTAAAATGTCTCCCCCAGGAAACTGTTTCTTCCTCCTTCTGTAAACCTATCTTGCCTGGCTACGGGCCTGGGTATCCCCCTCCCCTTGGAGAAATGTTCAGTGCTTGAGCGGCCCTACATGCAATTTGGTGCAATGTTCGTATTGTGCTATTTGAAGGATAATTTTTTCCTTTGTAAAATTATTTTTAGGGAGGGAACAAAAGGGAGTTTTCGTCAGTCCTGGAACAATATCAGGGCATATGCACAATTTTTGTCCCCTCACATTTTTGACATAAAGGGCTCGATTCTCCCCCCCCCCCCCGCTTCTTCCTTCTCTCTACCGAAGGGAAGTCTGCCTCCCACACTGAAAGCTAAAAAGTTTCTTTCAGTGTCAACACACCACCTCCCTTCTCCCAGCAAAATAGCCTGTTCAAGTCGAAAGATGTCGTTCTCTACAACGTATATCTCATGATTGTTTGCAACTTAGGAAATTTTCATGGCTGCATCGTTTGTCCTGATGGTAAGCTGTTCAGGGAACATGCACGTTTTCTTGGAGACTACTTGGAATTTGGTTGTTCTCATTCAGGGACCGCGGAGACGGGCGGGGGCAGCCCCCGCACTTTTTCTGCTGTGGGCATTTTGGTCTGCCTTAAAATGCTTTTATTTTCCTGAACATATTGGGCCGCTTCAATGATCAGCCCCCTTCAAAATTGGTTCCGCAGTCCCTGTCATTACCTGAAAGCTCATTGTAACATACTTAGAAAATTTAGGATATTTTCATTGCATATTTCCTTGTGTTTTTAACGAAAAAAGAAAAGAGACAGAAAACTACGAATGAATAAACAAGCGAGTGTGGCCTCAAACATGTGACGTACCACCAGTACCTAGCACTTCTTTGATATTTTGAGCTCTGCACATTTCTAGGCCTACGTGTTCAGTAGCTAGCTTACTCTGCCGTTATCATTTAAGAAAGAAATGCTGTACACACCTCCTTTGACAAAATCCTTAAAAAGGTACGTACATTGGGTTAAAATGAAAGATATTCAAAGATGAGAAACAGTGAGTAGAAACTATAAAAGACACATACGGTCTTTGCACTTTCTCAGTCAGTGGTAACTTGCAGCTAGTTTTCTAAGACAGTAGCCTAGCCTATGGTGGTTAAAGTTCTTACAATCAGATCGAGGAGTGTTTCTTTTCAATTTCAAATTTTACCAACCATTTCCTTCAAAGTATACTTGGTATGAAATGGGTATGGTTTCGGTGTGACTAAATAAATATTGCCAGTGTCAAAAAATACTGACACTGGTTACCTGCAAAATTGACTTTGTCGCTTCTTGGTGCGTCTTTATGATATGGCTAACGTAACAAAGTCCTAGATATAGGCCTAAATTATGTGTAGCCTTTCTGTCGTGTGCTCATTTTCTGTGCCTTCAATTGCTTCAACTGTTTTGATTTCACGACCAAGTAAGTTAGTAACCCACACAAATGGATAAAAAAAAGTCTGCCAGAAAACATCCCTACTGTATGATGGAATTTTACCATCTCTCAAAACTTTCGTAAAGCTTTCAACAAATACGAGGTTTCATGGTTCTGCTAAGCTCCGAAAGCAATGGTTTGATGCCTACTTATTTGTAGCATTGTCTCTGCTATGGGTTGAGTAGCTTGCAGACTAACCGGCGGCTTGGCGAGCTGAATAGTTTCTTGACGGCACTGCTCCAGCGCGCACCTCTTAGTGTGCAAGAGCGGACTTGGATTACCAGTTGCTACTGTAATCAGCACGCATACCGCACTCCGAAAAACATGGAAAAACACCTTTCCTTTGTCTGACATGTTCTTTGCCGTGAGTATGGAGAAAGATGCATAAGATAATTTGGATAAGATCCCTAAGTGCTGTCCTAACTTGCCCCTTCATCATCATAAGCTTCCAGTATATAAAGCAACCATCTTACCAAGTACAATAAGGTTAGTGCTGTTCTAGCTTGCCCCTTCATTATAAGCTTCCAGAACATAAAGCAACTATCTTACCAAGTACAATAAGGTTAGTGCTATCCGAGCTTGCCCCTTCATCATTATATGCTTCCAGTACATATAATCCTTGGTCACTCTCAGTCACTCTCGATATATATAATGAACCATTCTTTAGGATTCTAAACCGCTGGTCACTCAAGACATTCTGGCCATCTTTACGCCAGGTGATCTGTGGGATAGGGTTCCCTCTTACAGTACAAGATATGATGGCTGATGCCCCCTTCTGAACCTCTACATCACGTGTATTGATGACTGCAGATGGCTCTCCTAGGGATTACATTACAACAGGGGTATGATTAATAGGAACAGAAAACTAACATCTTTCATTATGATAATGATGATTAAGAGTGATATTTCAGGGTTATAAAAGTGCCATGATTACCATGGGAGCAAGCAATAAACATGTGTAGAATTACTAGGCCAGATGGACAGACAGCCAGGCAGACAGATATAACCATGAACTCACTTTGATCAATCAATGACAGACTGTAAGCCAGGGATTTGACTTCACCAGCTGAATTCCTTGCCATACATTCGTACTGGCCAACATCCTCTGATCCAGCACTCTGAATCATCAACGTTCCATCACTCAGAATGTGTATCCTATTGTCAAAGGTATCTTTCTCTGAGATATCAACCCTAGATTAAAGAAAGAGGTATCAGGATGTTAGGATCATTCTTAATATTGATCAGGTTCAAACTACTAATGAATGATAGCACAAGTGAGTGCCCTGTCCTGTCTTTGATTTCAACAACAGAGCTCTTCATTAACTCTTGTGAGGATGTTTCAAGTTGAATCCCTCTAAGATCAGTAATTATTGACATAAGTGTAGCACAATGTACATTGTTAAATCTATATACTACTGTAGCAAACCAAGGTATATTTCTTTGAAACTGAGGACCTGTCTTACAAACAATCAGTACTGTAAAGTGGGGATACTTGAAACAGTTTCAGAAGTTCATTTTGCACAAAAATTGCAGGCTTAACCTGAGTTATTTTTACACATGATATAGGGGTTGTCATAGGAATTTGTTGGACAGTTTCTTTTATTCTTTTTTAACTTTGGCACATAAATTTTTATTTACTTAAAAACTGTCTCCAGTTACCCAGGGGTCGGAGATAACTGAGACAGACACATGATTTCAGTTCACAGAGTGGGAAAATATAGTTAAAAGCTGTGTCTAGCATAGCTTGAAAATTTCTACATTGTTATACAAAAGACAAGAAATATGCAAGGATGGAACTATGTCTCCGCACCTTTTTTGTGTCCTCAAGTGGGTTTACTTGAGACACTTTCAAAAGTTAAAAAAATATTCTAAAAATGTACATGTAATCTAGATTATTGCTACATGTGATTTAGGGGCTTGACAAATGTGTATATAGGGCAATGTCTTATATTCTTTTGTAACTTGGGAATATATATATATATATATATATATATATATATATATATATATATATACACACACACACACACACACACACACACACACACACACACACACACACATACATAGGTAGAGTGACGTAGTGACTTTATATGAATGAGTCAATCCACGCTATATTAAACAGTCGCACAGAGACCTTATAAGGCCATTTTTCCTCTAACATAGGCACTTGCCTATGTTATGTATATACATACATATGCATATACATATTTACGCTCCTTAACATGGTAGTGCTACGGTAAGACCTTGTTTTGTTGAGCACTCTCTAGTTTCAAGATGGCACTCTGCTTGTGTAGTCTTGGCATTTTCACCTAGACACAGGGGCGGCGCCACAGGGGTAGGGCAGGCATTTGCCCCCCCCCATGGTTTTTCAACACAAAAAATAAAATCGTCTAAAAAACGTTTTGAGACACATAATTTTGTAGGGGGTGGGGTGAGGTGTTACAGTATGTAACAATATCGTATCACAATATTAGTTAAATTGTTCGTTACAAAATATCTGAAACTTGCAATCCCCACACGCATAACGTTTTCTGTTTTCTCCATTGTTTACGTGAATGCAGGTTTAGTATTACATAAACACTAAGGCCCTTATAAATAACGTGCAAACAAAAAAGAGCACAGGAACCGAGAGTAAAGCTAAAACAATACAGTAGTATACCCTAACGGCAAGTTATTGTAAGACCATACACATATGGTGTCACAGACAAAAAGTTCTCCCTCTCTTGGAGAAAAGGTGCATAACATTGCAAGGTGCACTTTAAATTCTAGGCAACTCCCCTTCCACAATGACCTGTGCGTGATAACCAACTTTGGAGGTGTTTGCACAGTATGAAGGAGAAGCAGAAGCAGAAGTTACACCAAAAAATACAAACAGCTAATTTGTGTATCAGGGGATACGCCTGATCCATGAATATCTCTATCCAACCAAAACCCCAACCCTACCCGTAAGTTGGAATATATTTTCGTCCGGGGGAATCTTCAGTCTTTAGTGAACCTGCGACTAAGTGAACCTTTCGTCTATGGGTATTCCCCCCTGTCCGGATTATGTAATGTTTGGCAATCTCAAACATTTACTGTCTCTCCATTCCCAGCATGTGTCCATTTAAAGTTTAGAATGTGAACATATATCTTGGGGTATCATAAAAATATAAAAAACATTTAATAAAATGAATTAAACTTTGAAGTAATACCATATGTCTCCCTTATTGCATAAGTGTAGGAAGCGGGGGACTGGGGGCTAAATCCCCCAGTCGAAAATCTGGGGGCTGAAGTATGCTTCTGCCCCAACATCCAAGGCCAAAGAACCTTTATTTGTCTCTTCAGTAAAAAATGTAAAAAAATTGCAGTAATTTTCCCATAAAATTTGCCCAAAATGCATCTGAGGACCCTCAAATACCCAACAATTTTCCAAAGGGGAGGGGTACACCATCCCCTTAGACCCCTCCCCCAGGACGGCGATCCAAAACAAAACAAGGTTCAGCCCCCCCCGCCCTCCCCCCCCGTATCGAAAAGCTACCTATGCCTATGTCTTACTGTGCTTTATTTTGGTGTTGTCTCGACTGAGTAATCCATAGAAAACGAATTTTAAATAGTAGGTGCATGGCCGCACACAACCCAATCTTTACTGTATGAAGAAATCTTGAGTCAATCAGAAAAAGAGCAAAGAAAATTAGGGGCGGCGCCACAGGGTTCAAGGGGAGACCGCGTCCTGTCATTTGCAAGAAGAGGGGGAGAGAGAAGGAAAAGAACAGGAAAAAGGAAGAAAAGGAAAAAATGAAAGAGAAGAAGGGGAATCAAAGGAGAAAGAAGAAGAGAAGAGGAGGGGGGTGGGGAAGAAGAGAAGAGGAGGGGTGGGGAAGGTATCTATTTGATCCATATAATTAGTCCAAAGCTTCCAGGAGGCCCTATACCGGTGTCTGCCAGCCTTTAGTAACCCTTTTCTCTGTTTATAATGCACATATTACTCAACGAAAATATTCGTAAAAGTTTGTGCTTCTGTTGACACTACGCACACATTTTTGAGTGAAATCATACCCATACACAAGGGGGGGGGGTGGACTTCAGGAGGTTTGTTGACTACATACCCTTCTCTTAGACAACAAAGGCTACTGTCCTCTACAGCTCAAAAAATACTAAAGACATCACCATTTTGCATCTAAGCAATTTTAAATTGATAAAAATTTCTCAAAGGGGAGGGGTGTCCCCTCCCCTTAGACCCCCTCCTCAGAATAGTATCTTTCCCCAAAGCAAAAATTGAAATTCAATAAATTATGAACACTCTCTTCCATATATGATCAGTTCAAAAAATATACCAAAAATATCACCATTTTGCATCTAAGCAATCTTAAATTAATAAAAAATTTCTTAAAGGGGAGGGGACACCCCTCCCCAGAAAAAAGCATCTTCCCAAAACAAAAATGAAAATTACTTAATTATAAACTTTCCAGTCATATATGATCAATTCAAAATATGTACCAAAGACATCACTAAACCAACTAAGCAACCTTACATTAACAAAAAATTTTCCAGTGGGGACACCCCCTCCCCTTAAACCCTTTCCACAGGACAGCGGGTCATCTCAGGCTTTGTCTCCCCCCCCCCATCGAAATACCCTGGCGCCGCCCCTGCCTAGACTAATGCTGTTGCTCTATGCATAGCACGCTCCTTAGAGCTTGTGCACTCTGGTATTCATGAGCAGTGTACAGTGAACAGCTGGACTGACGCAAGTTATGCTTCTGTCAGCCTTGTCATTCAGTCTTGCGACATACTCTGAGCTGCACTGATGAGATCTAACAAGATCGAAACAGTTCTGTCTGCAGATGTAATGTATATATATATATATATATAATATGTATATGTATATGTATGTATGTATATATACATATATATATATATATATATATATATATATATATATATATATATATATATATATATATATATATACATATACATATACATATATATATATATACATATACATATACCTATATATATATATATATATATATATATATATATATATATATATATATATATATATATATATATATATATATATATATATATATATATATATATATATATATATATATATATATATATATATATATATATATATATATATATATATATATATATATATATATATATATACATATACATATATATATGTATATATTATATATTGTATGAAAAAACGTGCCTAAAAGGGGAAAAAATCAGGTCGACTTTGCGAAATCACACGCTTTTTATATAGGAATACGTAAACGGATGGTAACGTCCGTTTCACCACATGATTTACATGCTATTACTTCAATGTTGACCAAGTTACGTACCCGTATCTTTTAACACGTACGGGTGGTGGGCCATTGAAAAAGCATTGTTGCATATCTGGTTTCCAAAAGGGGAAATATTTTTTAATGTATTTTATTGTTTTTTTCTTCGCCTTAACGAAACCGCGATATATCGATTTCCCCGTACAGTAGGAATTAGCATTATATATATATATATATATATATATATATATATATATATATATATATATATATATATATATATATATATATATATATATATATATATATATATATATATATATATATATATATATATATATATATATATATATATATATATATATATATATATATATATATTAAATATATAACGCTTGATCGACCTGTCAGGTGAAATCGGTATACTGCCAATACAACCGGCGAAGAAAAAACAATAAAATACATAAGATCACATTTTCCCTTTTGGTTCTGAGATATATATATATATATGTATATATGCACATTATTTCAATGGCCCGTAAGTCCTCAGTGTTAATGGATATATGCACGTAAGTTGGTGTGCAGTTAAGTTATTGCATGAACATTATGTGTTAAATCGGACTTGCATATAGAGTTATGCATTCCTATATAAAACAGTGTGTAAAACGTTAAGGCGAAACCGTTTTTTCGCCTAAGGGTTGGGTTCTCCCAAGAGTCGCGTTTTTTCATACGGTTTTTCGCCTAAATCCCAAATTATAGAAATCTACATATATATACAGTTTAATATATTTTTTATTTAACATTCAAAGTTTCTGTTTTATGTGTACTTTTGTAATTTTCTCTTTTCATACTTCAATCCCTTACATTTTCTTCTCTTTATCAGTTTCTCTCTATTGGTTGCACTTTGTCAATGTTTTTTTTATTCCTCTTACCTTTTAATAAGATTAAGATTAGTCTGTTGAGAACCAATGGAGTTGTCAAAGTTAAATAAATAAATAAAAAAATAAAAACTTAAAAAGTGTCTCATGATACCTAGGCATATTTGATTTTTCACATAGTTAGGTCACACAAACAAATTCAGTGGAATGAATTAACAATAGTCACCATTTAAGAGAGACACCTTACAGTTAGATGAGGTTTAAGGTCCCAGTTTCCAACCAATTGGTTCAAGTCGAGACGACCACTGCCTTTTTTCCAGTTATGGCTCACTGGCTTCTTTTCCCTACTCCATTGCTTATGCTGAGCACCAAGCACAAAGGCAGTAGATTCCATTTTTAAAGTCTTTGGTATGACCCGGCCAGGATTTGAACCCTAGACCTTCCAGCTGCAAGTTGGATGCTGTAACCACTTGGCCACCTTACAGAGTGTACTAGTATAGGTACCAGTCATGTAGCTGCCTACCTATTTAAGCTGCCCATTAGAGTTTTCCAATAGTCCCTTCTGCACAAAATTAGCTGGGATTCACTATTAAAGAATACCTCTAATTAATATACCTCCACTATTTGAGACAGGCATTTGTAGAACAATTATTACCTTGTAAAAAAATAACAGTATCAACAATGTAAAATCAAGACTGGAATTACCATAATTCACTAATGAATCTTTAAAAGCAGAAACTGTCTCAAGTTACCCAGGCATCTCAAGTATTCCCGCTTTACAATGGTACTCCTACAATCTTTATTTCACGTCTCCCCGCTACCTCTTTTCTTTTCAAAGTATTTCTTTTTTGGTATACTATCACTGTATCTCAAATTATTCCAGGATCAATGTAGTCATTTATTGTTTTTTTTTTCATCCATAATGTGTACAAATGTATTTCACTGATATTTTTGACAATGAACCAGAGGACTTCCTGTCTCAAACTTTGTCTCACTTGAAGAAGTTCTGATTTTCTGACTTTGTCATCTATTTACTTTCACTTGTGGTAGGTGGTTGCACCAAAACACAAACACCCTAACCTTGTCATTTGACAAGGTCACATAGTGAGGGTTTACTGATGTATTCATTTACAAGGTCACATAGTGAGGGTTTACTGATGTTTTTATTTACAAGGTCACATAGTGAGAGTTTACTGATGTTTTTATTTACAAGGTCACACAGTGAGGGTTTACTGATGTATTTACTGAGAGGGGATGATTCAAATCTTTCTTATATAAATAAAAATAATACAAAACCCAGTTAATTGATGTGACAGACATGATTCCTTTTACTTCTGTTTTCTACTTAATTGTTTTTGCTTTATCCTTAAGTCTCTAATTACAGTAATTACAGCAATAAAGATATTGAAGTAAGCTATTAGTTCCGATTGTAACACTCACTGAGAATACCAGTGCCACACTTAATTTAGTTTGACCTTAACTGTTTAAACTAAACAAGAATAGAGGGTAGTTGAACAATTCCAAAATGCAGCAACAACACCTGAAGGTTAAATAGATTCAAGTACATATAACCTCATTCATTATTATGAACTGATTGGAAATTTAATCCCTTAATTGTTAACTGATTCATAGAAGGGAGGTAGGTGAGTATTAACATGTATCCTTGAAATACCCTACAATGAGAACCAATGTAACCATCAGCTGTCAAAATCCCCATCAATAGAATGACTGACCTCACAGAAAGGCTAAAATCTGACAAACTTATACAACAATTCAAACAATCTTTAAGAAACAGAAAATTCAAGCAACAACTGCAATAAAACCATTGTTGGATAATAGATTTGAGAATCTTTAAAACTTGGGTGGATTAAAAGGGTAAGGACCATGGTATGTTTACCTTGTAAAACTATGTTACCTTGATTTACTGTAATATGTTACCTTAATCAGCTAACCTTAAATACCTCCATGCCTAGTCATGGAGAAAATATAGGTTATAGGCCATCATTACTGCAAAAAGTGGATAAAACCAATACTTGTAATATTAATGTAAATTACATGAAGATACCACCAGCATCATGTGTACTGTAGGAACACAGTACCCTTCAAAGCATTAACATAACATGGGTGACTGAATGGTCAACATTATACTGACACATTTACTGCATAATGACTGCATAATCCATGCATTGTCATTTAAATGACAATGTGAAATATTCAAACGCTGACCTTTAACATATATTAGTTTTGAAATGAATGCAACCTAACAGATAATAATTTCATTGTACTCATTTATGTCAGAGTGAATCCCAATTTATACTTTTAAGATGATATTCTTACACAGGACTAAAACCACACAATGGTTTGAGAAAGGTATCTCACAGAGGTGGTAAGAGTGATCCACTAACAGCCAGCCAGTACGTGATTTAGCTTTGACCACAGCATGAACTGGCAGGTAATGGTTTGAGAAAGGTATCTCACAGAGGTGCTAAAAGTGATCCACTAACAGCCAGCCAGTACATGATTTAGCTTTGACCACAGCATGAACTGGCTGGTAATGGTTACAGCAATAGCCACACCGAAAAAGAACTTACCCATTACTAAACCAGAGAATCTCTGGATCAGGGTCACCAGTAGCAGCACATCGAAAGTAAACATTGTTACCCTCTGTAGTGGACACATCTGAAGGAGGTACAGTGATATGGGGTACCCCTGAAACAAATAATACCAAATGATTAGCTGCATGCTGAATTCCCTAAAATACACCTGAATAATACAAAAAGACTTCAGGTGTAACTATAAAACTATGATACCATTAAAAAAACAATACAATATGTAGCCTATAGGACCTCACAATTACATCAATGCATGATGGATATAGTACAGACAAAGACAATGCAAGGTAGATGTACAATTTAGTTAATTGAAGTAACAAAAACCCAACACAGGAAACAATTAAGCTATTGTATATACATCACTTAAGAAGGCTAAGAATGGACATAGTTCTCCTGTGGTGTGATTCCAAACGTCCAAGATAAAGCTCAATCACATATAAACAATTATTCCATAAGTTTCAATGTCATGTCTATCAATAGATCTACACAGATGTTAAATGAATTGTTCAAAGCAAAGACAGCCTACGTGCTGTAATAATCATCTTAATCAAAACTATATCCGCTAGAACTTGAATTGAAGGAAGTTAACAAGTAAAATCAATGGCCTTGATGACAACAATCATATCAGAAATGATTTAAGTAGTTAAATACTTTTACTGAAGATGTTTTTGTGCTACTTTAATCACATTGTAAACACATATGTGACATGGTTTATGACCTTAGCAGTAAGTAATCAATCACGATGCTTCCAGACATGACTCCACATTCTCTCACATCCATGCTAACATAAAGGGTACCTTCCAAACAATTGTGTTGTGGTGTTTAAAGGTTATACCAATGTATGCAACAACATATTAACAGCTACAACTTGCATGCAATACCCAATGGATTTAACCAGCTTAAAAGCAACCACATGAACCACCATCGATACAGTTGTCTTTTTCTCCCACAGTCACACTTTAATACACATTATACATGCAACTTCAATCACAATATTTGTTATGGATGTAATATCTTACCAAAGATTCCTCCAAACATCTTTGTCCATCCTGCATATCTAATGACAGCAACGTGTCAATGGTACACAATGTTGCTTCACTTTTACCTTAATATACATCTAACAGAGATGCCAACATTTACATCCAGAAATCAGGGAGGTTGCACACAGAAATCAGGGAGGTTTTTAGAATTACATGCAACTTAATAGGGGAAAGTCCTTCTTGAATCAGGGAGGTTGTCATATTTGTTAGTTGGAATGGACAGAAATCCATGAATTTTCAGGGAGCCTCCCTGAGAATCGGGGAGGGTTGGCATCTCTGCATCTAACAAGGCTGCAAATTACTTAACAAGATAGTGTCAACCTTTTATAAACTGTTGCCTCACTTTTACCTGAATATACAGCTTTAAAGTCTGTTCATCCTGCAAATCTAGTGATGTGATATAGTATCACCATGACTCAAGTATAGCTCATCTGTCTGGCCTGCATATCTAGCCACAAGATGGTGTCACCCTTTAAGCCAGTGGTATTATTATACATGAGGGGACACCAATCTTCTCTTTCTGTATCCCTCAATCAATTCAAGGTGATATGTGAAACTTACTACAATTTAGTTCTTCTGCATTCAGTTCCACCAGGTTCCTTCCAGCCAGCCGTGCAGGCTTAGCACATGTGGCTGCTGCCTGTGTATTCTGGGTCCTACTGGCAGATGTCAACATTTGTACAAGCCATATAAGTTTACAGTTGCACACTAAGCTGTTACCATCCAAGCGTCTGTACAATAAAACAGTACACATTTATGTCAGCTATTGACCTGTATTATGATTAAAGACAGACTGTCATCACCCCAAAGTATATTTTTAGTGTATGTATATCAAAATTCTCAGTTGGTGACTGCTGTTTGATTGACATCAAAGTTTGAAAATTTGAAAGATGCAGAGTAGCTCACATTCCACACAAGGCAGAGAGAGTACTTTTATTACATTTTATAGCTTTGTGCGCTCACCAGGACATGGCCTTAAGCAATAAAACAGGTTTATTCTTGCACAAGGAAGATCCTCATACAGTTATGGGAGGAGCTAGAAGATGCATAGTTGGGAGAATTGGAACTGTCTGGGATCATGAAAATTCCCCTTTAAGTCAAAAACTTTGTGTTGCAGACTCCATGTGAGTTTACCATCCTGAAGAAAGTTGAATGCATTCATTGTCACATGTGGTAGCATGTTGATAAGAACCTATGTACTACATAGGCAAAACCTCTTGGTGGCGGCATTAAATACCAGAATAATTTGTCCAGCCATGTAAAACTAAGGGTATTACATTCATTAACAGTGTCCGCTGCTGTAATGTATAAGTATGAAATTTCAGGGCATCATGAACAGTGCCCCTGCTGCTATATGCAAGTATGACAAAGTAGGGGCATTAGATAAATGGCCAATGCTCCCTGATGCCCTGTATAGTACGACATGAAGGGACATAGGATACAAGACCAGTGCCACTTTCTGTCATGTTCAGAAACTTCTCCTGCCATGTACATGTTGTAGCAAGGTCATTTTGTACAATCTCAAGTTGCAAGTGATCACTACATCAGAAACAAAGTTGAATGTTAATGATAGCATCTACACAGCAATTAGATTCCAGTCTGCTCCAAGTGAAATCAAATAACGAAGTATTATATTTATAATAGCCTGAGTAATAAGTGCTGTAAGGTGCAAGTATACCTGTAAGAGTATTATTAGGCTAAAATAGTATCATTTATATTGATGTGACAATTAGTAGGCCCATTCATGACTACACACCAAAAACATCTGGTCATACAGAGGCTGGACCCACACTGAAAGCAACCTATGGCATTTATCAGACATGCTGTCCATTAAACAACTGCCAATGACCTACTGAAAGTAAACAAATAAATTGAACTAATTACACCATAGCATGCAAGGTTATCTCTGATATATAATACATTAGGATCATTTGGATCACTTTGGCAAAATAAAAGTGACATTTTGGCCCACCCCTCCACCCATGACACTTTAAATGATATTCATTGACTATGTGCACTAGCTACCCTGACTGTTCTCTGCTGTAAGACCATGACTTCGAGTGTCACAATGATATCGCCGTTTGAAGGAGGTAGGATCAAGCCACCGTCATCTTACAGGGTGTTCATTCCCAAGATAATCTATTCTAAAGGTAAGTGTTGTTAAAGAAATTTGACTAATTGATGAGAAGATACATCAATCACACAAGTCTGCATATCATTAACTGCCTAGGTCAAAGGTCACCACAACATGAACCCTAGTCAAGACTAACATGATTATGCATGACTTTGGGCTATTCTTATTCTCTTGTGGTTCCTGCTGAAAGAAGAATGGGCAATGCATTAAGCAATATATAAAGACACTGAAGTTATTACTATAATGGCAGAATAGAGTATAGCTTGTATTTGATGAGAAGAAAAAGGTTCAACAATGAAGTATACATAACTTACAATCTATTGATCTACTATACAGTAGAATGAAAGTGTATAGACCTACACCCACAGTCAAGATACTACAGCCAGTATATATGTCAGAAAAACACAAATGCAATCAGATTCCAATGTTAATAACAGTTAACTTTTATTACTATACAAATTAATTGTTGGTTGCAACTGAGTGGGTTACCCAGAATGCTTTGCTAGTGGCATAATAAATATGGTATACAGCAGAGAGCCTAATTATAGCATTAGTAGAGTTAGCAAGTCTTAAAACTAAGTAATCATGCAGGCTGGTATCAATCATTTCACTACAGGTTAATAATATTTCTAGTACATTCTATACTTTTAGGTCTTCTCACATGGCACAAAGTGACTAAATTAATGTTTTATGATACAGAGCACTCTGAACATGTTCACCAGCTAGCTCACACTGAATGTAAATTATGTCCACCTTGTACACACTGATACTTATGTTTACACAACACATTGAATATTTATATTAGCCCAGCCCATGCTGAAAAGTCAGCTCACAATGAATATTCATATTCACCTAGCTAACACTGAATATAAATTATGTCCACCTTGCACACACTAGGTGCGTTCGACTGGGTGGCTCGAGTACCTCGAGCTACTCGAGTTACTCGAGCTACTCAAGTTGCTGTTCGACTGGAAAAAACGTCACTGATATGTCACATCTCGAGCCAGTCAAAGTGGCCAGCCTCCAGAGGTCGGCCACTTGAGCCAAGTGACGTAATTTACGTCACACATAGTCTACCAGTGTTATAAACTATCGTGACCCACACAGTTGAACTTCCTTTGCAAAGAAAACATCGATGATTGTAAAAAGTGGCGCAGAACAGTACTCTTCACAAGAAGTGACACACGTTGTGTTAATGAACACTTCTGAGCAATTGTAGTCATAAGTGTCGTTCTCGGTGCATTTGGTGATAGGCGCGATCAGCGATCAGTGTGATTACTTGAGTCAACTTACAACACTGTAGTGCATCAGTGTAATAAGGTGCTCGGCAAAATTTTGAACAAGAGGGACTGCGTCTCTTCTCCACTGAAAAGCCGCCAAGAAGAAAGGAAAAGACATTGGGATATGCCGACTTGAACTGCAATGCTACTAAACCTTGCATTTCACTGTTATTTAAGTAGGGCCGAGATAATTAGAGTTGAAATCGCAAACTTCTCCCCCTAGTACGGGCAGTCATGTCAAATTCCTAACTGTCCATAATTTCTTCACCTGAGTTTAAACAAAGCACGCACGCACATAGCCATCAATACCTGCATTTCAACTTGAGCTACCATTCAGGTTACCGGCTCAACACGCATGGGTATAAGCCCCAACTGTTGACGTCAAAGTGACTCGAGACATGACTTGACTCGCCCAGTCGAACGCACCTACTGATAAATGTTCATACAAGACATTGATATTTGTGTTAACCAAGCCCAGGCTGAAAGTCAGCTCACACAGAATATTCATTTTCACCTAGCTCACACTGAATATAAATTATGTCCACCTTGCACACACTAGGTGCGTTCGACTGGGTGGCTCGAGTACCTCGAGCTACTCGAGTTACTCGAGCTACTCAAGTTGCTGTTCGACTGGAAAAAACGTCACTGATATGTCACATCTCGAGCCAGTCAAAGTGGCCGGCCTCCAGAGGTCGGCCACTTGAGCCAAGTGACGTAATTTACGTCACACATAGTCTACCAGTGTTATAAACTATCGTGACCCACACAGTTGAACTTCCTTTGCAAAGAAAACATCGATGATTGTAAAAAGTGGCGCAGAACAGTACTCTTCACAAGAAGTGACACACGTTGTGTTAATGAACACTTCTGAGCAATTGTAGTCATAAGTGTCGTTCTCGGTGCATTTGGTGATAGGCGCGATCAGCGATCAGTGTGATTACTTGAGTCAACTTACAACACTGTAGTGCATCAGTGTAATAAGGTGCTCGGCAAAATTTTGAACAAGAGGGACTGCGTCTCTTCTCCACTGAAAAGCCGCCAAGAAGAAAGGAAAAGACATTGGGATATGCCGACTTGAACTGCAATGCTACTAAACCTTGCATTTCACTGTTATTTAAGTAGGGCCGAGATAATTAGAGTTGAAATCGCAAACTTCTCCCCCTAGTACGGGCAGTCATGTCAAATTCCTAACTGTCCATAATTTCTTCACCTGAGTTTAAACAAAGCACGCACGTGCATAGCCATCAATACCTGCATTTCAACTTGAGCTACCATTCAGGTTACCGGCTCAACACACATGCGTATAAGCCCCAACTGTTGACGTCAAAGTGACTCGAGACATGACTTGAGTCGCCCAGTCGAACGCACCTACTGATAAATGTTCATACAAGACATTGATATTTGTGTTAACCAAGCCCAGGCTGAAAGTCAGCTCACACAGAATATTCATTTTCACCTAGCTCACACTGAATGTAACTTATGTCCAACTTGTACACACTGATACTTATGTTTACACACAGCACACTGAAAATTTATGTTAGCCCAGCTCACATTGAAAAGTCATGTCACCTGAAAAGTCAGCTCACACTGAATATTCATATTCACTTAGCTCGTGAACACTGAATGTTCAGCTCTGCCAGGATGCAACCAATCCAGGGTAGGTTCACTAGTTTTCTGTATTACGCATGTTTCAAGGAGGCTATTTGACTGGTGCAACGGCATTAACAGTCCCTCCAATGATCTATGTGAAATATTAGCTCTCATGCTATAATGTAATTAATTGTAATGTAATTTTTTTGCCACTGACAAAAAACTGAACCTAACCAAAGATTCTACTCTACCATGAAAAAAAAAAAGTAAAATTTGACTCAAAATATAAAATCATGCAACAAAATGGTGTGCAACTGTGAAAGTTGGTAAAGTCTACAATGGTTAAGTAGTAATCTGCAAACAAATCAAACTGGAAGCTACTTGGTGGACAGCAACGGTTAATTGTGTATAGCATGATTATGTAAGACAGAATAAACAAAGGACTCCTTTTTTGCACCTGCAACAAAGAAATGACACATCAGTCTGGTAGAGCAATCAGTCTTTGGAAGTAACAAACAGGAGAGGTCAAAAATAAACACCCCTAGGGCAACATAAGAGAAAGGGAAAAATCATAAATAAACACCACTAGAGCAACATAAAGGCGAGATAAATAAAATATAAACACATCACAACATTTCACAATGCAAACTAAAAAAAAATATATACTTGTATTTCAAACACACATTTTATTTTTATGTGGAGCAGGGTAGATGCTTTCTTCATTTGCAGTAATTATTGGCAAGGTCACAAACTGTTACAGAAACCATTATGAGATATGCAATTATGTAATGTATGTGTAGTTAGTCATGTTAACAAGGGTGTTTACTATAACCTTAAACAGGACTGATATGATATGAATTCAAACCAGAGAAGCAATCTTGAATCTTGTACTTGTCTTTTGATGACAACTGTTATACAACACAGCACAACACAGCACTGTCCTGTATGACATGTTACAATACAAGCAATACCTTGAAACTCAATAGCAAAGGACACTTATACACAGAACATACATACTCATGCAGGGCTATAACTGAACCAACACACCCATGCAGGACTGTTGCTGGACATACATACCAGGCCTATTTCTGGACATACATACCCATGCAGGGATAGCTATTACTATATGTAAATACCCATGCAGGCCTTTTTTTGGAAATACATTCCCATGCAGGGATAGCTATTACTGGACATAAATACCCACTCATGCAGGCCTGTTTCTGGACATACATTCCCAAGCAGGGCTATAACCAGACATACATACCCATGAAGGGCAATGACAGCATGCTGGAGTGTTGAAACAATAAAGTAAAGTAGCCTAAACAATTAAGCCCTACCCTTGCTTCCTTTGTGTCATGGTTTCTTTTATGATCTACAGTGTATGCCATCGTGTAGTGACTATGATGACACACATCATACATCCATCCAGTCATGACCCACCATATACTCTCATCCAGTCATGACCCACCATGCACTCCATCCAGTCATGACCCACCATATACTCCATCCAGTCATGATCCACTATATACTTCATCCAGTCATGATCCACCACATACTCCATCCAGTCAGACCCACCATATATACTCCATCCAGTTATGACCCACCATATACTCCATCCAGTCATGACCCACTATATACTTCATCCAGTCATGATCCACCACATACTCCATCCAGTCAGACCCACCATATACTCCATCCAGTCATGACCCACCATATACTCCATCCAGTCAGACCCACCATATACTCTCATCCAGTCATGACCCACCATATACTCCATCCAGTCATGACCCACCATATACTCCATCCAGTCATGATCCACTATATACTTCATCCAGTCATGATCCACCACATACTCCATCCAGTCAGACCCACCATATATACTCCATCCAGTCATGACCCACCATATACTCCATCCAGTCATGACCCACCATATACTCCATCCAGTCATGACCCACCATATACTCCATCCAGTCATGACCCACCATATACTCCATCCAGTCATGACCCACCATATACTCCATCCAGTCATGACCCACCATATACTCCATCCAGTCAGACCCACCATATATTCCATCCAGTCATGACCCACCATATACTCCATCCAGTCATGACCCACTATATACTTCATCCAGTCATGATCCACCATATACTCCATCCAGTCAGACCCACCATATACTCCATCCAGTCATGACCCACCATATACTCCATACAGTCATGACCCACCATATACTTCATCCAGTCATGACCTACCATACACTTCATCCAGTCATGACCTACCATATACTCCATCCAGTCATGACCCACCATGCACTCCATCCAGTCATGACCCACAATGGGTTCTAGTCAACAACAATACCTATTCTTCATCCAATCATGACCCACAGTATGTGCAATCCAATAATGATTCATAGCACAAACCATGCAATTAAGATCCACCATACATTCCATCCAATCATGACCCACCATATACAGTACTTTATCCAGTCATGACCTCCAATGCACCCCAAGTAGTCAAGACCCACCATATAATCCATCTAGTCATGACTTGCAAGATGTGCCATCCTGTAATGATGCATACAATTACACTGTGATCCATCAAATACCCCACCTATAATGATCCACACTGCACTAGAAGGAATGTATCTATTTCAACTACCAAGGTGTCTCTTGTATGTAGAAGTGAAACATCAAATGCACAACACCAACTTGTATTCAAAGACTGATAGTAGGTAAGAGTGACAAAATGCTACATATCTTTGCATGCAATACAGTGCAAATTTGCCAATACGAGCATGTGCAAACCTAGTTGATGTGCAGAGTTCAACAATGCATGCAACCGATCACTGAGCTGTGAGGGGACATCGGGGTAATCCTGAAGTTGATCAGTACAGAATAAAAAATCTACCAATCTTGTATCACTACTTATTACTTATACCTTATCCTAAGCTAATCACTTGCCCCAAACAAATCTTTTTCCTTTATCCTAACCTAATTTTCATCACTTACCACTAAGCTTCAATCCTTTATCAGTAAAGTATCTCTATGCTTCACCACTACCTAGCTTTTCCTTTATCACAACCTGATCCTAATCCTTTGTCACTGTCTGGCATTGCCGCACTGAAGCGTTGCTACCACTATCAGCTTCACTTACAGGGCTTAACGTTAGAGGGATTAGCTAACGGTGCTGATAACTGGCAATGTTAAATAAACTCACTAACGGTGACCACTGCACCAATAGTGACTTTGATAGCACAGGATCTCCTTCAGAATAGATGAGGATGTGGTGCCTAGCAGCCCACATCGATTTTACTGATGACAGAGTGAAAAGACAAAAATAAAATCCCTATAAAGAGGAAGGTGACAATGAATTTGCCAGAGAGTATCTCTTATCAAACGAAGTTTGCCATGATCTTTTGGTTACTGTATGAGTTTTATTACAAAATGGAACGTAACGGTGAGTTACAAGCAAGTTTCTGTGACAAATACATACAAGGCAAAGCAACATGGATCACGGGAAATTCTCCCCCACTAACTTGAGTAATTGGCATAATTAGTCCAATGGGACAGAATGGCTGCAGATTGGTCTTCGCCCTACCCTAACCCCCCACCACCACCACTTTTTTGAGCTTCCTTTGACATAGTATACATAGGTCAAAGTCACATTCCTTTCTTTTATTCATATTGTGCTATCTTTCATTATACTTACAGATCAGTGGCAACCCAGGTAGAGTTTTGTCAATCAAGAGGGGCATAGAGGGAGGACTTATGAAATGGAAACATGAGTGGATGGGGACTTAAACATATTGTATCATAGATAAATGACACGTGAATTGGAATTGTATCTAATAAGGGGCTGTATAAAAAATAGTGGTTGCATACAAAACATTTTTATTTTATGCCTACTTTTATGTTAGGTTGATAGGCTTTCCTTTTTTATAATGTTTATTTTTTGCATTTGAGGTACCACATCATGTAAAGAGGATCACAACCATATCCCTTTGTACCAAGATATGCCACATAGGCCGATGTGTTAATCCTAGGAAGCTACTACACCTCATTACAATGGTGGGTCCCTATAAACTGCAAATCCCTTACTGTATAGTCTCTTACGAGTATTATTTACATTCTGGCTACTTCACAGCCATGGCACCATTGACTACAACTGCAAACTGCACTACACTCCATTACTTTGCACACAGGAGATGTGTACCTTTAGTTGGAGTCATGCATGGTTTCATCCTGTGCCACCAGCACTTGTATACATGCTGCTATGTTGTCAATGATACAGTATCTTTGGCAACATGCACCATTGACCAAACGAGCATGAACTGAGGCCATAGAAGTCCAACAGATGCAACTATGGACCAGTACTGCACATGCTATTTGCCCTGTACTGAGGTAGCACCCATAAAACACTCCAAATGGTGATTATACCGGCCAAACCAGCTTGAAAATCCCTTATCTGTAAATAGACTGTTATGCCAGTAATATACAAATGATCCCAACAGAGCCTTATCTGAGTGCAGCTCTATCAGTGTCTTCTGTGCCATGATTTTGCACCTTCTGTTAGTGGCTGGCTTGATATCAAGGCTGCCACTATCAACGCTTCTGTTCGGCCCCTCCTGATCTTTATGCCTTACCACCCCCCCCCCCCAGTCTTTTTTCCCTCATCACTACACTACCTGACCTATATCCACAAGTACTACTTCATCCTCTATAACCATCTAGTCTTTATCCCTATACCCAATCTTTATCAGTTTAATATCTCTACCTTGTCTTATCCTTTAAACTACCTACTTTATTTTATCACAGTCTAATATTTACTCTTTAGCACCATATAACCCCTTTATCACTACTTGATTTTTATTCTTTTGTCCCAAAGTAATGTTTATCATTTATCAATGTTGTACTTGAACTTGGTATGTGTGATATGGTAATTTATGGAATACTGGATCAGTACATACAAACAAAACTTTAAAGTCTTAAGAAGCAGAGAGTACTGAATCTGTTATCAAGTAGCATGTACAAATATTCACCAATAATCTATGCCTATAACCAGTAACCTTTACCAGCAGTAAGCTATACCAATAACCAGAAATTTATACCACTAACCAATGCCAACAGCCAATAACCTATACTAATAACCTATACCAAAACCCCCTGCCAATAACCTATAGTATCCTTTACCAATATCCTATACAGTAGCAATAACCAGTAACCTAAACTAATAACTTATACCAATTGTCTGTACCAAGAATGCATGCCAATAACCTTAACCCATGCCCATTACCTACATATACCAGTAACCCATGCTAACAACATAAAACCTTCACCCAGGTCAAATAACCTATACCAATAACCCATGCCAATGACTAATACCAATAACCCATGCCACTAACCTATACCAATACCAGGTAACTTATACCAATAAAACATGCCCATAGCCAATGACTTGTACTAATAACATACCAAAACCCCATGCTTTAATCTATATAGTATCCTATACCAATAACCAGTAACCTAAACTAATAACCTATACCAATAACCCATGCCGATTACCTACATATATCAATAACTGGTGCTAACAACCTAAACCCCTAACCCATGCCAAATAGCATATACCAATAACCCATACCAATAACCTATACCAATAACCCATGCCAATAACCTATACCAATAACCCATGCCAGTAACCTATACCAACAACACATGCCAATAACCTATACCAATAACCCATGCCAATAACCTATACCAATAACCCATGCCAATAACCTATACCAACAACCCATGCCAGTAACCTATACCAACAACACATGCCAGTAACCTATACCAACAACCCATGCCAGTAACCTATACCAACAACACATGCCAATAACCTATACCAATAACCCATGCCACCAACCCATGCCTGTAACCTATACCAGCAACTCCCTGGTATGACAGACCTCTAGCAACTCCCTGCCTATACCAACAATTACACATGCCAATAACCTATACCAATAACCCAGACCAATAATCTATACCAATAACCCAGGCCAATAATCTATACCAATAACCTATACCAACAATCCATGCCAGTAACCTATACCAACAACACATGCCAATAACCTATACCAATAACCCATGCCACCAACCCATGCCTGTAACCTATACCAGCAACTCCCTGGTATGACAGACCTCTAGCAACTCCCTGCCTATACCAACAATTACACATGCCAATAACCTATACCAATAACCCAGGCCAATAATCTATACCAATAACCTATACCAACAGCCCATGCCAGTAACCTATACCAACAACACATGCCAATAACCTATACCAATAACCCATGCCAGTAACCTATACCAGTAACTCCCTGGTATGACAGACTTCTAGCAACTCCCTGCCTATACCAACAACACATGCCAATAACCTACACCAATAACCCATGCCACTAACCCTTGCCAATAACTTATACCAATAACCGTTGCCAATAACTTATACCAATAACTGATAACAATAATTATGAGCTATAAAACAAAGTTGAGTACTTCAATGGCATCATCAGCTGAGCTGGAATTATGTTCAGGCGATTCATACAGGCTGTGTGTGTATAAATAACATATTGTCAATGTCAAATTCTTTTAAACTGAGATTGTCAACACTTGAGAAAACAACACTGAGTATAGTACCATTCTTTAGTACTTACACCTGATCATTAGCTATAATGTTAGTATGAGAGGGATGTTGGTGAAGATTAATGGTTGAAGGTAACACCAAAACTGAGTTATGACTGCTTGACACCCACAGCAGTCTACAGATACTTACAACCGTTTCAGAGAAGGCAGCTGATTGAAGGTTTCTGGAGCAACCTCTGAAATGTTGTTTATATTGAGGAATCTGTGAAAGAGCATGGTGGTTTGTTAGATGGCACCATCATCCACTTTACAGGTCCAAGGAGGGGAGAAGGAAAGGGTGGTTAAGGGGATAAAAAGGACACATAAAGAGGTTGTGATGAGCCTACCCTTCACTGGGTGATGATCAGTTGATGAAGTTCAGAATCATGGTACGAATAAACCTAATCCTAGTAATACCAAAGAATGACCTTCACCAAGGGCTCCAGTTTAACCAGTATAAACTTACAAACTAGAGTCTGTCTGTCTGTGGCATATAGATCTGCTATGTCACACACCACACATGCCCTCTGAAAGTAAATGCACTGCCTTCTTAAGTCAGCCAGACTTTCTACACAGGGGGTGAAGTGCTGAAAATGTCACAACAATTAAGTAAGGATTTTGTTGTAACTATACTTCACCCTAGCATTGAATAACGTGCAGGCGGGTTGATCTCATTTGTAATCTGATGTATGCACATGGTGCCCATCTAACCTTGTGCATTGCAAGAAGAAGCATTTATGACAACATCCAACTTTTGCCAATGTGTTTTGAAGTAGTGACCAACCTTTCATGGTACACAACAAACTGTTGATGACTTCAATTGAAATGCAGCTCAATCATGTCTGCCATAAATGGCACTTACAGTAATATATCTGACAATACTAAAACTAACTGTACTAAACATGATGTACATATACCACAGTGTACAACATTTGACTAAAAACTTCACATGAGGTGGCAAAGTAAGCAAAATTCGGATTCCTTTTTCTTTAAACTGAAATGTAATTTCAGTTATACTTGTAGCTGGTGGGCTAAATACACCTGTCCTGTTAAAGTGTGAGACAAACAAATATGACTTTCAATAACTGAGCAAACTATAATATATCTAGGATTGTCTTAAAACAACAGTGAAATGTTGATATTAAACCCACTCATCAAGGTAACAAAGTAAATAATTTAATGGATCAAATTTTACCTTAAAATAAGGTCTACCCTAAAAATGACATCTACATATCCATCACAGCACCAACTATAGATCCACTCTAGCCATCAAGCCATCATAATGACATATCACCATACATCTATAGAACCCCAGGCTGTACCACCATCAGGCCATCAAGATGGCATCTACCTATCAATTAGAGCACCAACTATAGTACCACTGTCCTTCCATTATCAGGCCATCAAGATAATATGAACACAGGCCATCAAGATAATATGAACACAGGCCATCAAGATAATATGAACACAGGCCATCAAGATAATATGAACACAGGCCATCAAGATAATATGAACACAGGCCATCAAG
Organism: Holothuria leucospilota; assembly: GCA_029531755.1. NCBI lineage: Eukaryota > Metazoa > Echinodermata > Holothuroidea > Aspidochirotida > Holothuriidae > Holothuria > Holothuria leucospilota. Next base: position 55,042,476 of record CM055971.1, read on the forward strand.
ATAACATTATAGCATCAACTATGACTCTGCTGTCCTAACATCAGGAGCACTATCAATTATTGCAGCAACTTTGTCACTTATGCTGTTTCTCATCAGGGTGGAACACATCAACTTTTGACAATATACCTAAACATCTGTCAACAAGGTACCTACCATTTCAAACCAAATATATCACTAATTCTACACATCCTCCCATCAAGATGGCACAACAGACAGTGTATGATAGTACATCACTATGCTCCCATCAAGATGGCATCAATAGACAGTGTACATATGACTAACTGTACACATCCTCCCATCAAGATGGCATCGACAGACAGAGTGCATGATAGTATGTCACTAACTCTACACATCTTCTCATCAAGATGGCACAACAGACAGTGTATGATGGTAATCATGGTATATCATTAATTCTACACACCTCCCATCAAGATGGCACAGTGTATGATAGTATATGACTAACTGTACACATCCTCCCATCAAGATGGCACAACAGACAGTGTATGATGGTAATCATGGTATATCACTAATTCTACACAACCTCCCATCAAGATGGCATCAACAGACAGTGTATAATAGTACATCACTTATTCTGTATATCCTCCCATCAAGATGGCACAGTGTATGATAGTATATGACTAACTGTACACATCCTCCCATCAAGATGGCACAACAGACAGTGTATGATGGTAATCATGGTACAGTATATCACTAATTCTACACAACCTCCCATCAAGATGGCATCAACAGACAGTCTATAATAGTACATCACTTATTCTGTATATCCTCCCATCAAGATGGCACAGTGTATGATAGTATATGACTAACTGTACACATCCTCCCATCAAGATGGCACAACAGACAGTGTATGATGGTAATCATGGTACAGTATATCACTAATTCTACACGACCTCCCATCAAGATGGCATCAACAGACAGTGTATAATAGTACATCACTTATTCTGTATATCCTCCCATCAAGATGGCACAGTGTATGATAGTATATGACTAACTGTACACATCCTCCCATCAAGATGGCATCAATAGACAGTGCATGATAGTATATGACTAATTCTACATATCCTCCCATCCAGACGGTATCAATTACAGACAGTGTATGATAGTATATGACTAACTGTACACATCCTCCCATAAAGGTGGTACCAACAGAGTGTATGACAGTATATCACTAATTCTACATATCCTCCCATCAAGATGGTATCAACAGACAGTGTATGGTAGTATTTGACTTACTCTAAACATCCTTCCATCAAAGTGGTACCAACAGACTGTGTGTGATAGTATATGGCTAACTCTGCATATCTTCCCATCAAGATGGCATCAACAGATAGGGTTCTAGCCAGGTTATTCAAACTGGGTGCTGCACCCAGTTTGAATTTACTTTTTTAACTCAGCACCCAGTTTGAAATTTCACCACCCAGTTTGAATCTCACTACCAAGTTTGAAATTTGATCACACTCTTAACTGTAAATATGTACAGTATCAGACACAAAACATCATTCAATTGAATATTGTTTTGGAAAAAACCAAAAATCATGCAACTGACCACAGACAATGTCATTTAGTTCTTGAGATATGGCCAACATCACATGAGAATGATGCAATGTTGATTAACTCCCACCCAGTTTGACATTTTTCCTAGCTAGAAGCCTGATAGTGTATTACAGAAATATACCAACATCATATGATTGAACTACTTCAATGCTCTGACCCCAATGATAGGTGAGGAAAGTTTAAAGGTAGGTGTGTTTGCACCATACAAGAACAAAGAAACCATGACAGCCAAGGTTAATACACTTGATACTCCTGAAAAGCAGGGCAAAAGTAATTCTGATGCCTATTTCAGGTTAACTTGACATGATATCCTAAATGTGACTGAAGAAGGGCAGTGACAGAACACACACCCAGCATTTTGGAAATTTCAGATCCATCTTCTCCCTGACTCCCATCTCATAATTTAACTGTGTCACCTAATATTTATGTAACATGCTGCAGAGCTGTAGACCAATGCACTCTTCCACACATTTGATGGGCTTTACTCATGAGGGACTCTCTCACTGCTACTATAATCACATTGAATAAGAATGTTAGTAGTGTTTGATATGCACTAGTATGGTAATGAGCAGAGCTAGTTCTAATTGAATCCTGCACTAACTAGCTAATCAGCTATTCTAACAAGCTTGGAGTGTACAAACAATGGTAAGCAGCCATTAAAAACTACTGATTAAACATTGCATTATCTGTGTCAACCATTCCTAAAAACAAATCTACCAATCCATTACAACATGCATAACAGTAGAATAAAAAGTTTACTTGGACAATGCTAAAATCTTTCCTAAAACAACATGACCATAATGATCCTTAAACATTTACTTAATACTTATAAAGACTAACTTTCAAAGTTGCTGTAATAAAGAGATTCCTCAAAGATTAAAATGATGGTAAACATAATCCTTTACATTTGTAACAAGTACAGAGTTTTCTGCTGACTTGTGACACATACTGTCTAAATAACCATACCACAACCTAGCATAACAACACCAGGAACCTGTTTCACAAAAGGTTATGCTCAATCTCAGGTTTGATTTCGATGTGACTATTGTACTGTAGATCAAACTTAAGATCGACTGCAACTCATTATGAAACAAGGCCCACAATGAAGGGCAAAATGGGATTAAATCAATACAAATGTAAACAGGAGGTAAACTGTGCCTCAAATATTAAGGTACCATGTGTCAAACAAATCCAAGGGACAAGCTTATTCATGTGATGGTATATAACCAACACCCATCAAACAACTAATGTTATCACCAACGTCATAAATATACAACTTTTTTATAGAGATTAAGAACCTCATGTAGAAAATGTCAGGTTTACAGGTATGACAAGCAACTCCAACAACGAGGTACCTAGGGGGTTCACAAGTGAAGTATCCAACAATCAGGAACTTCAATAAGGGCTTTACAGGTATTAACAATCAGGTACCTATTAAAAGAGTGACAATTGTAAATTGTAACTACAAAAAGCTAACCCATAAATGACCCTTAGTTGAAGTACCTCTGACAAAATTCAGGAAACTCAACAAACCAATAGTGTTGTGAGATACCATAGAATCAGGTGAAAGAACCCATCAAATGATAGTGTGCTTCAGGTGGAAATAAATACCAGGTCAGTAGAACTGAGTACATTGCATGTCCCTGGTGTGACAACATCTAAGCAAAGATCCCAGTACATAATCATTACTTCTAGGAATATCCAGGTAAGAAACACATTCAAACAAACATCGGACTTGGTATAATGAAACTGTGTTAGTGAACACATCATATAACAATAAACTGTGCTAAAATGACAAGCAAAGGACCCTTCACATTTAATAACGTATGTCATAACAAATCTCTGGTAAAGCCCTTAACCGTCAGCATCTGGTTACCTTGTGATAAAACAACCAGGAACAGGCAAACATTACTTCCATCAAAATCATAGTAAGAGACACATTGAAACAAATATTGGACCTGGTGTGAAGAAACTCATGCGGTAGTGACACACCAAATGATAATAAGTCATGCTCAAATGTCAAGTAAACAACTTTTCACATGAAGTGTCTGATGTAACAAGACTCAGGTATTGACTCACAACCATCAGGTTACCTTGTGTGACATGCAAGCCGATACTAGTCACTGGGGGACATTAACCCCATTCACTGACTATTAATGACTGCAACACAATTACACAATTTAACTACAACTTCTGGCACAAAATACCTGTGTAGCCATAGTCAAGATAGTGGGCCCTCACTCCACCAACACTGGTTACTTTTATAGGATACACCACTAGCCAATTTAAGGTAGTAACCTATGGTACTGATTTTAAGGTCAAACCAAGAAAGTATCCGTATCAATAATCACAATAACTTATTATGACAAAATTCCACTTTTTCCACACCTCAAATATTTTTAAACAATGTAACCACTTTTAATTCTGCATAAATCAATCTACAGTAGCAATCCTATATGGCAGCTACATACACTGTATGTACACAACATAGTTTCTACATCACTGCTCCAATCAAACCTGAAAATTATAAGCAGAGAACAGTCAAGTTAACAAGCTGGAAAACTCCAGGAACTTACAACTTTATTTTCTAGTATATCAATATTTTCTATAGCTAACCCTGAGAGAAAACATCAAAGCCAGGTATTGCATGGCTACATGTAACTAATCAACACATGATTTAAACAGCTGTATACAGACCTCATAAACAAAGAATGTATCTGGACTAAATCCCTAAAAAGAAGCTAAAAGAATTAGGTCAGGCACTTCTAATCCAAATCAACAATGCACTTTAAAGTAGCCAATCAAGGGATTCAAGTACTTCCGCCATTATAGTTCCTGCCATCACCTTCAATTACAGTCCTATGGTAGTACTGTGAATTTTACCAACAGTTGTAGCAAATGGAAAGCGGATTTCCTGGAACCTGCGAACTCTCCCTGGGAAAGCTTTAAGATACTTGTACTTGATATTTAAAAAATGAAAATGTATGTGAACTTTCCTTGGATTTATGAATTATCAAAACAGGAATCCAGAGGTTGATCTTTGTAGTTTGAAAATCACAGATTGAAAAGCTTCCTTGCAGATAACTGAGGTCCAAATAGCAGAAGAGAGAAGATAAGGTGTGCAGAGAAGAACACGTACATCATGGTCATGATAACAATCTACAAAGTCGACTAGGGCATGTATTCTGCAGCAATGTTACAGACACCAAGTTGGTCAGAGCATGCACAGCATAGAAACAATTTGCAAAGTAAGAGCATGTACTCTGTAAGCGTTACATACACCAAGGCAGTCGCAGCATGTACATCATAGTAATCTTACAGAACTACAAAGCCAGGGCATGAGTTTTGTAGTAATGTTACACATACCAAGGCAGTCGCAGCATGTACATCATAGTAATGTTACAGAACTACAAAGCCAGGGCATGAGTTTTGTAGTAATGTTACACATACCAAGGAAGTCAGGGCATGTACATCATAGAATTCACAGCCGATTGAAAAGCAGTCAACTGACTTACTGAAGGCAAGATACATAAAACCAAACTAGATGACAGTCAAAGGAAAAATGTGTACGGAATGAGGATGGACAATGAAAAGCACCCTCAAGTAGTAGAAAGCTGGGATAGTGGCACCTCCCCAGTTGCAATGGGTAAATCTCTGGGAGTGACATCTCTGTGGTTGAAGAAGGGAAGTAGGCAGAGTGGAACATCTCTGGTAGAAGCGAGGAAAGTAGGGAGAGTGGCATCTCTCTGGATGAAGCAGGGACAGTAGGAAGAGTGGCATCTCTCTGCTAGGACAGGGGGAAGCAGGGAGAGTGGCATCCTTCTGGTTGAAGCAGGGAAAGCAGGAAGAGTGCCATAACTCTGGTAGGACAGGGGAAAGCAGGGAGAGAGGCACCTCTCTGGTAGGACAGGGGAAAGCAGGGAGAGAGGCACCTCTCTGGTAGGACAGGGGAAAGCAGGGAGAGAGGCACCTCTCTGGTAGGACAGGGGAAAGCAGGGAAAGTGGCACCTCTCTGGTAGGACAGGGGAAAGCAGAGAGAGTGGAACCTCTCTGGTAGGACAGGGGAAAGCAGGGAAAGTGGCATCTCTCTGGTAGGACAGGGGAAAGCAGGGAGAGTGTCACCTCTCTGGTAGGACAGGAGAAAGCAGGGAGAGTGGCATCTCTCTGGTAGGACAGGGGAAAGCAGGGAAAGTGGCATCTTCTCTCTGGTAGGACAGGGGAAAGCAGGGAGAGTGGCATCTCTCTGGTAGGACAGGGGAAAGCAGGGAGAGAGGCATCTCTCTGGTAGGACAGGGGAAAGTAGGGAGAGTGGCATCTCTCTGGTAGGACAGGGGAAAGCAGGGAAAGTGGCATCTTCTCTCTGGTAGGACAGGGGAAAGCAGGGAGAGTGGCACCTCTCTGGTAGGACAGGGGAAAGTAGGGAGAGAGGCATCTCTCTGGTAGGACAGGGGAAAGTAGGGAGAGTGGCATCTCTCTGGTAGGACAGGGGAAAGCAGGGAGAGAGGCACCTCTCTGGTAGGACAGGGGAAAGTAGGGAGAGAGGCATCTCTCTGGTAGGACAGGGGAAAGTAGGGAGAGTGGCATCTCTCTGGTAGGACAAGGACAGGGGAAAGCAGGGAAAGTGGCATCTCTCTGGTAGGATGGGGGAAAGCTGAGAGAGTGGCATCACTCTGGTAAGACAGAGGAAAGTAGGGAGAGTGGCATCTCTCTAATAGGACAGGGGAAAGCAGAAAGAGTGGCTCCTCTCTGGTAGGACAGGGGAAAGCAGGGAGAGAGGCACCTCTCTGGTAGGACAGGGGAAAGTAGGGAGAGAGGCATCTCTCTGGTAGGACAGGGGAAAGTAGGGGTAGTGGCATCTCTCTGGTAGGACAAGGACAGGGGAAAGCAGGGAAAGTGGCATCTCTCTGGTAGGACAGGGGAAAGCTGAGAGAGTGGCATCACTCTGGTAAGACAGAGGAAAGTAGGGAGAGAGGCATCTCTCTGGTAGGACAGGGGAAAGTAGGGAGAGTGGCATCTCTCTGGTAGGACAAGGACAGGGGAAAGCAGGGAAAGTGGCATCTCTCTGGTAGGATGGGGGAAAGCTGAGAGAGTGGCATCACTCTGGTAAGACAGAGGAAAGTAGGGAGAGTGGCATCTCTCTAATAGGACAGGGGAAAGCAGAAAGAGTGGCTCCTCTCTGGTAGGACAGGGGAAAGCAGGGAGAGAGGCACCTCTCTGGTAGGACAGGGGAAAGTAGGGAGAGAGGCATCTCTCTGGTAGGACAGGGGAAAGTAGGGGTAGTGGCATCTCTCTGGTAGGACAAGGACAGGGGAAAGCAGGGAAAGTGGCATCTCTCTGGTAGGACAGGGGAAAGCTGAGAGAGTGGCATCACTCTGGTAAGACAGAGGAAAGTAGGGAGAGTGGCATCTCTCTAGTAGGACAGGGGAAAGCAGAAAGAGTGGCTCCTCTCTGGTTGGACAGGGGAAAGCAGGGAGAGTGGCAACTCTCTGGTTGAAGAAGGATTGTTTGTACAGTAGATGAAACAAGACTCCAGGATCCAGCAGGAAGTCGCCTGCAGTACTAACACAACCAGCACAGACAAAGGTTTTTGTAGGATAGCCAAGCATACACATACAACTGTTCAATCTCCAACAGTCTGTTTTGGAATAGGCTGGGTGACTTTATTGTCAAATAAAGAGCATTAGTACATACATACACTTATAATATCTTAAAACAAGCAATTGCACAATACAACTGTGCTACCTCGAAGCCTGAATGATGCAACAGTGCAACAGTACAACAATTACACAATACAACTATGCTACCTCGGAGCCTGTATGATGAAAGAATGCAAGAATTACACGATACAACTATGCTACCTCGGAGCCTGTATGAAGAAAGAATGCAACAATTACATAAAACAAATATGCTGCCTCAGAGCCTGTATGATGAGAGTGCAACAATTAACACAAATATGCTGCCTCAGAGCCTGTATGATGAAAGAATGCAAAAATTACACAATGTAATGTTGCCACCTCGGAGCCTGCATGATGAGAGTGCAACAATTAACACAAATATGCTGCCTAAGAGCCTGTATGATGAAAGAATGCAACAATTACACAATGTAATGTTGCCACCTCGGAGCCTGTATGATGAGAGTGCAACAATTAACACAAATATGCTGCCTCAGAGCCTGTATGATGAAAGAATGCAACAATTACACAATGTAATGTTGCCACCTCGGAGCCCGTATGATGAGAGTGCAACAATTAACACAAATATGCTGCCTCAGAGCCTGTATGATGAAAGAATGCAACAATTACACAATGTAATGTTGCCACCTCGGAGCCCGTATGATGAGAGTGCAACAATTAACACAAATATGCTGCCTCAGACCCTGTATGATGAAAGAATGCAACAATTACACAATGTAATGTTGCCACCTCGGAGCCTGTATGATGAGAGTGCCACAATTAACACAAATATGCTGCCTCAGAGCCTGTATGATGAAAGAATGCAACAATTACACAATGTAATGTTGCCACCTCGGAGCCTGTATGATGAGAGTGCAACAATTAACACAAATATGCTGCCTCAGAGCCTGTATGATGAAAGAATGCAACAATTACACAATACAACTATACTTCCTCAGAGCCAGTTTGACAAAAGAGTGCAACAAATTTTCAAAACCACGTCAAATGAATGCCTGCATATACCAACATTACGTGATATCGCCCTCACTCAAACTGACTTTTACTGAACAGTGCAAAACCCGACCTTCTGGGGGGGAAGTCAGGATTTTACTTGATGTTCACACCTACAGATTATTGCCTTTGGGACGCTTATGGTTTTATCATATTTTTATTGATTTTTCCAAGTTCTAGGCTATTTATTAATCTGTTGAAGTGAACATCTTGTAAAATCCTGACTTTTCCCCCAGAAGATCACGTATTGCACTGTTCAGTGAAAGGCAATTTGAGTAAGGGTGATATCAAGCAATGAAGAAATACAGTCATTTCACCATCTGAACTGGTGGCAAATTCACCTTAAAATCATCAAAACCCCATGAAGCTATGATCAGAAAACACGTAGGTCATTAACAAAAATCAGCAAAATTCTGCCAGGACAGGCTTCAGTTTGCCTACACTATAGTGTGTTGGGCTAGGTCGCTTGTGTGTTACAAGTGTTAACTGTCTTCAGAATCATAACCAGACAAGTTTAGGACTTGTTTTCAACATAATGACTCCAAAATCTGAAAATCACAGAGAGCGGTTATGCTTGAAACCGAATTTTGGGGAATTTGGAAAGTTAAAACAGAATTTTGTCATTTGTGAAGTGGAAAATCAGTGTCCCTACCTGTATGATGAAAGAATGCAACTAGAGAAGCATTGCTGCAGTTGCTCAACCTTTCTGATATAAAGACCTGTTCAGTTTTGAAAGAATGCAACAATTACACAATACAACTATACTAACTTGGAGGAATGATAACTGAATTTAAAGCAATTACAAAAGAATCCTCTACACATAGCCATGCTAGCTCTAAATAATTCTTGCAGGTAGTGGTTACAGTGGGCCATTCTTAAACCAAATATTTACACATCCTGAACTTTCCCTGGTGGAAATATTTAAAGCTATCAAAACTGCTGATTTATTGATACTGTTACATCACATGTGTCTACATTGGATAATTCATTTGTTATGTTCTATTGTTGTTAGATCTGCAAACAGTATAAATCATGATGCATTGTTTACCAATTAACTTCCTACCTTTCTTCTTTCTTTTATTCTCCCCCCTGACCCCTCCCCCAGAATCAGCAACCTACCTGACCTTGCACAGTAAACAACACTTTAATTCTACAGGAACTGAAATTCACCTGCCAAAAAATATGTGGGTAACAAAATCAATTGGTGACTTTGAAAAGAACTCAACTCTGAAGAAATGCTTTCCTTGAAATGAAGATAATATCTGGACTATTTGATACTTACAATCTGTCTAAGGATGGTAGATTACTAAAGGTGTTTGGATAAATAGTTGTTAAGTTATTGGAATATAAGTAAAGTTGTGTAAGGCTATCCAGGCCTTGGAAGGCTTCACTCTCAATCTCAGATATCTCATTCTTGAATAAATATCTGTGGAGGAAAGCAAATTATAAAATTGTTTTTGTTTTTCATATTTCCTTGATTGCTTAATCATCTGTCATTGATAACATCTCAACACTATCATGCATGAAATAACTACATATAAATGAAAGCAACAATGTCAGTTGTTTGACCATTTATTATTAAAATTTGGACATTTAAGTTGTTACCAAAACTATAAACATATATGATAGGATTAAAAGATGTCTTTCTACAGAATATTTGAAGTTAGAGGCAGCATGTACTGAGAATAAAGTTCAGTAAAATGGAACAGTTTTGTAAAAAATATTGTCACAGAGGAAAACCAATGATTGGTTCCTGTAATATTGTACAGTAGGAAATATTCCAGGGTCCAACCTTGTGTGTTGACTGTCTGATGGCAAGCATGAAGAGGACTAGAGAGGCTACCCTCATCCAGAGGGAATCCTCTACCACTGTGCTACTGGTTTGCCAGGATCTTACTGCAGGTATCATGTGGGGATTACATGTGTACATGAGGCAATGAGGCCACCCTTGGCTAGAGGGTCCCTCCACCACTGTGCTACTGGTATGCCAGGGTCTTACTGCAGGTATTAAGTGGGGATTACATGTGTACATATGAGGCAATGAGGCTACCCTCGGCCAGAGGTTCCCCTCCACCACTGTGCTACTGGTATGCCAGGGTCTTACTGCAGGTATTAAGTGGGGATCACATGTGTACATATGAGGCAATGAGGCTACCCTCGGCCAGAGGTTCCCCTCCACCACTGTGCTACTGGTAAGCCAGGGTCTTACTGCAGGTATTAAGTGGGGATTACATGTGTACATAGGAGGCAATGAGGCTACCCTCGGCCAGAGGTTCCCCTCCACCACTGTGCTACTGGTATGCCAGGGTCTTACAGCAGGTATAAAGTGGGGATTACATGTGTACATATGAGGCAATGAGGCCACCCTCAGCCAGAGGTCTCCCTCCACCACTATGCTACTGGTAAGCCAGGGTCTTACTGCAGGTATTAAGTGGGGATCACATGTGTACATAGGAGGCAATGAGGCTACCCTCGGCCAGAGGTTCCCCTCCACCACTGTGCTACTGGTAAGCCAGGGTCTTACTGCAGGTATAAAGTGGGATTACATATGTACATAGGAGGCAATGAGGCCACCCTTGGCCAGAGGTCCCCCCCCCCACCACTGTGCTACTGGTAAGCCAGGGTCTTACTGCAGGTATAAAGTGGGGATCACACGTGTACATAGGAGGCAATGAGGCCACCCTCGGCCAGAGGTTCCCCTCCACCACTATGCTACTGGTAAGCCAGGGTCTTACTGCAGGTATTAAGTGGGGATTACATGTGTACATATGAGGCAATGAGGCCACCCTCAGCCAGAGGTCCCCCTCCACCACTATGCTACTGGTAAGCCAGGGTCTTACTGCAGGTATTAAGTGGGGATTACATGTGTACATATGAGGCAATGAGGCTACCCTCGGCCAGAGGTTCCCCTCCACCACTATGCTACTGGTAAGCCAGGGTCTTACTGCAGGTATTAAGTGGGGATTACATGTGTACATATGAGGCAATGAGGCTACCCTCGGCCAGAGGTTCCCCTCCACCACTATGCTACTGGTAAGCCAGGGTCTTACTGCAGGTATTAAGTGGGGATTACATATGTACATAGGAGGCAATGAGGCCACCCTTGGCCAGAGGTTCCCCTCCACCACTATGCTACTGGTAAGCCAGGGTCTTACTGCAGGTATTAAGTGGGGATTACATATGTACATAGGAGGCAATGAGGCCACCCTTGGCCAGAGGTTCCCCTCCACCACTATGCTACTGGTAAGCCAGGGTCTTACTGCAGGTATTAAGTGGGGATTACATATGTACATAGGAGGCAACGAGGGGCGATGTAGATTACACAATGAAAGCATTACAAAGCATGCACAGTACAGTAAACTGTGTTATAATACCCTAACCAGTGACATATTATACATGGTTTGATGACATGTGAAACATACACATTTGCAAATGTAACTGAGCAAAACTTGATTCAGACTAGAGGGAATTCAGTCAATACCTGAATGATTTGATAAAACAGCACTTTTACCAAGCCCCCCCCCCCCCCGCCACACACACACACACACATAAGAAACTTATTTCTTGCATTTAAGGAATTAAGGACTGGATATCTCTACACAGGATTTGAATTGTCTGGGACATGAAGCAAAGTTGTTTCCCTGATTGTTTTGCAAAACAAAAGTGTATCTGTTGGCCACTTCCACATATTAAGTTGCATTAGGCTTCCCAGAGAGTTTTAGTATACAGTGTCATAAAAGTTCTTCATCACTACTTTGATAACTCATCTTAGGGATTCCCTGGTCAGCATACAGTAACAAACTCATTTCAGCAACTGTATGAGAAGATAGAAAACCAGAATGCAAAAATGCATTGAGGTTTCGATGATACATGTTTTATTCCAAATAATGCCATGTCCCATTTCTTTCAGTCACTGGTCAAATGCTCTCTTAACGTATTGAAAAAACACAGTTTTGTGTTCATATTTGATCTTGAGAATTCTTGGGAAATTCTGCTCTTTGACCTTTGGTGACCTCAGATGACAATCTTGCTTTTTCAGAGTTTGACCCCTGCTGACCCTAGATGACCTTTGGCCCCCACCAAAAACAACAGAGTTCTTAGTCTCACCATAAGGCATCTCCATCCTACGTATGAAATCTATCCAAGCTTCCTACCTCGAGATACCATGTTAACAATGTTTTCAGGGTTTGACCCCTGGTGTCGCAGATGACCTTTGACCTCCACCAAAAACAATGCGATTCTTTGTCTATCCATGACGCATCTACATACTAAGTATGAAATTCATCCAAGCTTCCTACATCAAGATATTGTGTTAACAAGGTTTTCAGAGTTTGACCCCCAGTGACCCCAAATGACCCCAAATGACCTTTGACCTCCACCAAAACTGATAAACTTCTTCTCACTATAAGGCATCTACATACAAAGTAAGAAAATTTATCCAATCTTTCTACCACGAGATACCCTGTTGACAAGGTTTTCAGACTTTGACCCTCAGTGACCCGAGATGACCTTTGACCTCCACCAAAAACAAAAGCGTTTTTTCCCTCACTATAATGCATCTTCATACAAAGTGTGAAATTTATCAAAGCTGCCAACACTGAGATATCGTGTTAACAAGGTTTTCAGCCTTTGACCCCCCGTGTCCCCAGATGACCTTTGAAGGCCACCAAAATCACAAGGGTTCTAATTCCTCTTTCCATAAAGGATCTACATACAAAATATGAAATTCATGCAAGCTTCCTAACTCAAGATATTGTGTTAACAAGGTTTTCAGAGTTTGACCCCCAGTGACCCCAGGTGACGTTTGAACTCCACCAAAAACAATTAGGTTTTTCCCATTACCATAACGCATCTACATACTAAGTATGGAATTCATCCAAAATTCCTACTTCAAGATATTGTGTTAACAAAGTTTTCAGGCTTTGACCCGGTGACCCCAGGTGACCCTTGACCCCTACCAAAAACAAGAGGGTTCTTCCTCTTACCATAACACATCTACATATTAAGTAAGAAATTCATCCAAGCTTCCTACCTCGAGATATCCTGTTAACAAGCTTTTCAGAGTTTGACCCCTGGTGACCCCCAGTGACCTTAGACCCCCACCAAAAACAATAGAGTTCTTCCTCTTACCGTAACACATCTACACACCACGTATGAAATTCATCCAAGCTTCCTAACTTGAAATATCCTGTTAACAAGGTTTTCAGAGTTTCACCCCCGGTGACCTTTGACCCCACCCAAAAACAATAAGGTTCTTCCTCTTACAATAATGCATCTACATACTAAGTATGCAATTCATCCAAGCTTCCTACCTCAAGGTATTTTGTTAACAAGGTTTTCAGAGTTTGACCCCTGGTGACCCCAGGTTACCTTTGACCCCCACCAAAAACAATATGGGACATCTATGTACCAAGTTTGAAAACTGTCAGCATTTCCCTTCTTAAGACATCGTGTTAACAAGCAAAGTGTCACAAACACACAGACACATACACCCTCACCTGCACACACACATGCCATCATGAATGCATAGGTTTCTCTTATCATCGAAACCAACTGGTGCACATATGCACTCTAAATTTTATTTTAAAGCTTGTGGTATCATGGTAACATCATTTCTACTCACAAATTATGTGATGAATCATTCAACTTTTTAAGCCTAACCCTTAATGAACACTATAGAGGTATAGTACTTACAAATATTCCAGTCTAAGAGGTATAGTACTTACAAATATTCCAGTCTAGAGGTAAAGTACTTACAAATATTCCAGTCTGGACAAGCCAGCGAAAGCCCCGTTGCGTATCCTTGTGATTTTGTTATTATTGAGTAAAAGGGTGGTGAGCTCTGGCAAGTTACGGAAAGTACCTGGAGGTAGGTCTCGGATCTGATTAAAACGTAGATCTCTGTCAAGAAAAGAAAAAAAAACGGAACTCTACAAATGAGTCTGCATTCAATAGTTGTAGAACCAATAAGTATTAAATAGCAGCATTTTAAAAATGGTTCAATATACAGTATTGGTCTATTAACAACATGCTAATGTATCCTCAGAAAATGGCAAATTGGCTAAATTACAGAGGCTGCAGGTAGAATGCTGGAAGGGAAGGGGCATACTGTGGCTTCAGAGAATACATTACGCCTGTACTAAATGGACTGGGGGTTTACAACTTATTAACAGCTAAGCAGCATGAAAGGGTGAACCATCCTTACAACAAAAAGACTCACTGTACAAAATTACATATCCTGCACAGTTACGTACTGTACACTACACAATAACAAAACGTAAAATTAAATTACTTCTAAGAAACAAACAAGCACAACACTGGCATTTTATACAACTGGAAAAAAAGAAACCGTCCCTCTAACACAATTCTGCATTATGTGATCTTTCAGGATATTTTGAAGTTACTGAAATATTGGAGCTAAGAACTTAAGTTATTTCATATAGTATTTTTGGTCCACAAAAACAAAATATTATCCTCTCAGGAAATTATAGTTTACCTACGACAGAATGGAATCAAGAGAATAATATAAGCTGCACAGGCAAAATGAGCATGTTTATTTCAGAGTTAGTATTAAGTTGATGAGATGCAAATAAGACAAAAGTGATTCATTAATACATCAAATATGAATAAGGCATGCCAGACAGCATCCTCGTTGTAAAAAATTGAAATAGCCCTATGGTAGGATATGGTAAGAGGAAGTAGCCTGCTAGGGTTGGTACATGTACTCTACATGGCATGATACTACCAGGTTGTAAATTACAAAGATAATTTTATATTCCAATGCCACGAGAACTCTTGTTACAATCATACTAAATGTGATCTTTCCACATTAAGTCCATTGACATACCATTGAAGAAAACAGCCACATTTAAAGGTAAGTCATAAAGTTTATTATCAATGGCTAGGTCAACTTGTCGTGGGGACCTAAAGCAATGTGCCTGAAGCTACAGAATGTCTTATAACAGAGTTCATATTACACAAACCAAGTTATATTTTGCTCAGCTGGTTTTGAACAGAGTTCAAGAAAATCCAAATTGCAGTGGGAATAAAAAAGATTTGAGTCAGCAGCATCAAATCTCCATGAAGAAACTTGCTAGCTTTGTGTTGGTCATTTATAGAAGTGGACCAAAAACAGAGCCTTGGGAGAAACTGAACTTGAAATCAATTAAACAATTTACAGGTATTTAGTATTTACAGTAACAGTCTGGGAACAATTTGAGAGATAAACCTTGACCTGGGTTACAGCAGGGCCCCATATGTGATCAAATGTGCTGATGACGGCAAAATTTCTTTGGGGGGGGGGGGGGGATCAAAGGGAAATCAGAATCCCCCTTAACGGCAATTCATTATCTTTTAGACTTTGAACACTTTTGGGTAGAACATGCATTCAAGGCTGCCTGTTTCAACAATCTTACATTACAGTGGTGTTCCGTCGAGGTTGACACTACCCGACTATGTTGGCGATAAGCTACTATAAATTACGGTAATGACAATCAGGCGATAAATTTCCTCCCCGACGATAAACATGAGACTCCAGCCTCCTTTCAGCTTGACGATACGCCAGCGATACTGACCGGCTATTCATGAAAAGATTAGATCGATTTTCTTTGTTAAAATTATCGCCGAGTAGCATCAGATAATCCCGACGATGAAGCAGGATGTTGGCACAATAGAAACGCTGCCCTGAATATAGTTTGGTCTGGTGTTCCATCAGAATGTGTGACAGTATTAGCATGTGGGTGAAATGCACTCAGAAAATAACGAAAGTTGTTATGCGTAAAATATGAAAGAAATTCGACGTAATTGAAGGTATGGTGGTAATTTTATACTCTTGCAGGGATCGCAAGTTCGCAGCGCAACTGCACATTTAACCGGGAACAGAATGTTACAAACATGCTATCATATTTGACATACAAAGTAGTACCGCTGTTGCATTCCTATGCGAAAAACCAAGATCACTGTTTTCGCTTTAAAAAACTACTAACTTCAATGCCCTATGTACAGCGGCATGCCCTTACGTATTGTGTATCGACAAAGGGAAAGTCAAAAAGAAAGTTGCGTTCTTACTTATTAGCACACGCAGTGTGTAGGTCTGTAACGTAAAGTATGCTACATACCATTTTTTTCCCCCCCGCTGGCCATTTAAGGTAAGTATGATTTTCCCCCGCACATTACTGCACAAGTTTTGCTCAACTTCTGTTAGTACGTTCTTCTTTCTTTGACTTTTCACGAATGCCAAAAAAATGAACATGCATCTCCAACCTGTGTTATTCTTGGCTCTTATTTATCTTGTTTGCCGACAATTCTGCTGAAATGATGGTCTGCCATTTCATTCCCCCTAATTCCGATGTGACAAAGTGATTCATACACGAGAATTTGCCGTTACTTATTTTAGAGACTTAGCACTTAATAGGCCTACTGAACACCCGCCCACGATGGTGGCTGAGCCGTATACCGGCATTCAAGATCGTTGTTGCGGCGTAACTTGTTAGACTAATAAAGTAAGGCAAAAGTTATACTTTTTGGGAAGGTGGATTTAAACTATTGTTAAAAATAGTGTTACCCTTGGTAAGGATTATATATTCCCCACAAAAAGCTTGTATGATCCAACTTAAATCCGATTAAATCAATCCAGCCTCGTCAACATGGGCGGTTTTAACACGTTGACCAACTTCGATATAGCCTACAACTGGCCTACAGTGTTAAGATATCCAACGACAAGAAGCTGTACTGCCTGGCACTGACTGTTCATAGCCTCATACAGCACAGCGCAGACTACCGCGTATCTGGTGTAAAATGTTGTCACCTGTTGTTTTCAAAACATAAATGCAAACCTCGTTCTCCCAGGGTACGATCCGAGATGCCAGTATATTGCAGATTATTTCATGTTGTACTAGCAATGCAAGTGAGAAAACTCTAAGAACAAAGACAAATTTCATATAACGTGGGACATGGCAAATGCATTTATTTTCGTTTAGCGCTTAGCCCACAGTGATCTTCTGGGGATCAGGTAAGTCATGATGCGCAGTACAGCAGTGCAGTGCTTGGGCAGTATTTCTATCAAACTCTTGTAAATTACAAAAGTCGGCAACTGCCTATTATTTATTGGCGCCTCTGAATTTTGTTCGCAACATATCACATGGGAAGTCACGAAAAACGGCATTTGCTCTTCCAAAGCGTTCAGTTAGTGTTGTGTAGAAGTACCAAGTGCGAGTTTGAGAATAGAATTTACTCTACTGTGAGAATGATTTGGTAACCGTCTCATTGTACGAAATCAGTTTATCACTTGTCCACAGAACTTATAACGAAATTCAACTCTGCGCTGCAAACCAGTTACAATTGTTTACCACCCTCACAAATCTGGGACAGCACATTTAAAAACATTACAACAACGATACAGAAGGTTGACAAACAATATTATAGGACCGCACTTTACCACTTTTCAGAAAACAAAAAACTTGAAGCCATTTAGGCCTACATTCATGCAAAATGGTAATTTATTTTACAAAACGCAAAGTAGAAAAATGAGGTTCATGAGACGGCAATAGTATTTTCAAAAATGTCAAAATATGAGGTATAGGCTTTACATGACTTCATGAAAAAATTTGTTCTGCTCAGGTTACAGTAATTGCAAGATCATCATGCTGTATTGAAGAGCCAGACAGGCCTATTAATGCAACAACAAATTTTCTTTTCGCCCAACAAAGTTGTGCTACGTACTGCTGCAATAGCCTAGCCATCTTGCGCGATGTACACGCAGTTCATTCACAACAAAGTAACACGGAGTAGACAAAAAAACAAAAACTAGGTGGGGAATGCTAGCTTATTCGCTAGCTTAAAAAAACCTTACGATGCAATAAACATGTTTGTGTATTCACTAAATGGGCCATTGTTACCAGCTATTATTCTGCACAGCCATCGCTGGCAAGGGCAGAAACCGCGGCCCATTGTGCGTCTCTATTGAACTCTATTTTATTGCCGACGGTAATGCAGATTATCCAACGTTACCAGCTGACAATACTCGCTCTGCTTGACGATAATAAGATCTGCTTGGGCGTCTTGCCTGAAAAAGTGCTGCTCGACGATCCGGCGATAAGTTACTATAATCTACGATGAGCGTCGGTAAAGCACCAACCATACTGTTAACCTCGACGGAACACCACTGTAGATCCACCACAGTTGGGAGAACTTACTGTAACTTTAGTGTTTGAAATTTACCGGCTGGATAAATCTCATCTCAAATTCACAAAAGGATGTCACTATTAGTTTCCCTGTATTGCCATGTGCTATTCCTCTTTCTAGAGTCTGACATCATTCCTTACCCATCCCTACACATATTGTAGACCCACGTAATGGATTCAAGTTCTGGTATTTATTTGTAGTTTAAGTTTTAATTCAGTCTTGCAGGCTAATCTTGACTAAGACAATAAACTAGTACTGAGCTCAGGTCTGCTGTCAGTTTGCTGATAGTGATTATAATCTAGGATGGTCATTAGTGTTAAGCACTTCCTCTGTTGTTATGGCTTCAATGATGACGTACATATTTGTTGACTGATTCACATCTCCTGAGTGCATGTGGATGATGTCTAGACTGGATTGTTCCTTTCTCAATAGCTCTACTACTAACACTAGACTGTAGCAGATGCAGGTCTTTGTATGTATCACAACTTCTGTATTATATTCTGGACTGATCTCTTGGAGTTATCATTTCAGATGGACTTGCTTCCTCTCACTTATTCCCATTAGATCATGATAAATAAGCACTGTACACTGACAAAATCTCATGTAAAGAGCACTTCTAATGCTCTTATTCAATGCAAGGCCTAATCACATTCAATGCATGTGCCTACCTGTCTAAATTGCTTCCAGCCAGATAATTACCCATGAATATACTGAAGAAAGCTAGTATTGATATCAAGGAGGAGAATTTGCAAATTGTTTTTTTACCCTCCCTTTATGTTTTAGTAAACTTAAGTAATACGACAAGGCTTGAGTTCCAGAGCGTATGAAACAGTATTATATGGAAGGAAACTGCAGAATGCATCCTGCGGTTTTGACATAAAAGTGTCAATTACACTAGACTTGTGTTTGTTCACCAGAAATGGCTCTATGGTATGTTATGAACCAATTAATTTGATCTGCAATAAATTCTGTGGCAAAACTTGCCTCCACCTAAATCAATAGAAGTCTTGGTGTATGGCACAATATTTCATTGAAATATCAAACAGCAATAACTGCTGCTGGAAATCCTGTCCCATCTTTTCAAAACCCCTTTCAAAGTCAATCTCAGGACATACTTCTTGAAGTCCTGACAGACATAAACCCGAACAACCCAACCATGTAAACCAACAGAGCAAACACTCCTAGGAACTGTCATTAATAAATAAAGGGTGCCACAAGCAGTTCAAAGAGTACAAATACAGGGATGCCACTAAACAACCCACACAGCTGACTCTTACAAATACAAGGGTGCCACTAGTGGCTCAGGAGTTGCCACTGCAAAATACTGAGATTGCTACAAGAAGTGTTAGAAGATTCCATGAATTACTGTCAGCACTAAACATTCTGGGGGAGCCATAATACACTACTAGCAGAGCCCTGCTACCTACCACACAACCTGAGTTGCAATCAGACTTTAGCCAGAGAGTAGTCCAGGAGTCATATGGACTCCCAGGAATCTTTAGATTGCCTCATATGTATAGTACATTTTTAATGCTTACAAGAATTTCACTAACAATAACAATAACAATAGCAATTACAACAACAACAACAACAATAATAACAACAACAACAATAATAATAATATACAGTTCTTATGAAGCGCCTTACACAAGAAATCTCAAAGTGCTAAAACTATACAACAAACAGTCAATAGGACAAAGTAAACATATGAGTTTTTAAAGTTAGTTTTAAATTTTCCAACAGTAGAAGAGTTCTTGACAAAAGATGGTAGGTCATTCCACAATTTGGCAGATACTGTTGAAAAAGCTTGATCACCATAAGAGTGGGTAACAGATGACGTGGAAAGGCCACATGCATCTGACTCCCCCAACATGGAGTAGTCTCAGTTACAGTTGTAGTATTACCTGAGTGTTTGGACTCCCTGAGCTCACTATCGTGACTAAAGCCTTACGATCAGCATACCTACATACTGTGCATTCTGACTCAGTACAATCCTAAATTGTCATTAACTACTGATTGTTGATTCAACAACTCAAGTAAAAACTTAAGCTTGGTAGGAAATGTTGTTGTGGATGTCACCATTTCTGACAGAGCAATGCTATCCTTGTTACACTGAGGTAGTAATCATCTAATTCCGCTGTGTGTTATTATTGGTTACAGTACAGGAAGGATGCTAACCAAAGGAGACTGCTGGTAACAAACAGCTGTTGGAATTAAATCACCTTGTCCGTTCTGACACAATGTTATGTCATACTTATTGATGTCATGCATGTTCTCTTCATGGTACATAAACTGTGCGCACAGAGTTGCATATATACCTGTACTTATAGGGCTCTGTGACCCTTACCTGCACCATCATAAACATTTTACACACTGCTACAGTTGGTCAGTTTTCTGACCAAAATGACATGACTGTTGGTCACTTGCTTTGATAACAGTCTTCTTCTGTTTTCTAGTGCCATCATATGTTTTTGCATCCACATATTTTTGTTTCAACTCGTTACCTTTGTAAAACATATGAAAAATAAATTTGAATTGAATTTGAGTTAATTTTGGCTCTTACACATGGCGATATTGACTTTATCACAGTGTTAAACTGAACAAAACATATGTAGACACCAAGTCATATTTAGAAAGCTGCTGATCCTACTGAGGTACTAGCTAATCCTTAAACTAGGCTTTGACAGGTTACTCAATTCTACTGCAGGTAAGTGGGGATTACAGGTGTAAACCAGAAAGCCAAAAGGCTTTGTGATTCCTTGCCATATGGGTATATTGTAATGTAACAGGAATCATCCACATGACAAGCATGAGATCCCTCACAGTTATCCTACTTGAGATATCATGTTAATACTTGGTCAAAAGCTTTGGAAATCTTGCCACCCAAAATACCCACATGCTAAATACTGTATGAACAATCCACAGGTCAAGTATGTGATCCCTCATAGTAATCCTCCTTAAAATATCATGTTTACTAAGGTTTTGACCTTTTATGACCTCAAATGACCATTGACCTGCATGAAAATTAATAGGGATCACCTACTCACTACAAACAATTTACATGTCAAGTGTGAGATCCCTCACACTTATCCTTCTTGATATATTGTGTTTACAAGGTTTTGACCTTTTGTGACCCCAAATGACCTTTGACCTTCACCAAAAATAATAGGGATCATCTACTCAATATGGGCAATGAATATGCTACGTATGAGATCCTTCACAGTTACCCTTCTTGAGATATTGTGCTTACAAGGTTTTGACCTTTTGACCGCTGGTGACCCCAAATGACCTTTAACCTCCACCAAAAACAATAGGGATCATCTACTCAATGTGGACAATCCACACAATAAGTATGAGATCCCTCACATTCATCCTTCTGGAGATATAGTGTTTACAAGGTTTTAACCTTTTGACCTCTGGTGACCCCAAATGACCTTTAACAAAAAACAATAGGGATCATCTACCTAATATGGGCAATGTACATGGTAAGTATGACATCCCTCACATTTATCCTTCTGGAGATACCGTGTTTACAAGCAATTTCCAGGGTATTTAACATTTGACCTCTTGTGACCCCAAATGACCTTTGATCTCCACCAAAAGTATAGGGATCATCTAATTAGTATGGGCAATCTACCTGCCAACTATGAGATCCCTCAGAGTCACCCTTCTTGAGATATCATATTTACAAGGTTTTGACCTTTTGACCTCCTGTGACCCCAATTGAC
The DNA here is from genome assembly GCA_029531755.1 of Holothuria leucospilota. Classification (NCBI taxonomy): domain Eukaryota; kingdom Metazoa; phylum Echinodermata; class Holothuroidea; order Aspidochirotida; family Holothuriidae; genus Holothuria; species Holothuria leucospilota. The sequence goes on from CM055971.1 coordinate 55,064,644, forward strand.
CTTTGACCTCCACCAAAAACAATAGGGATCATCTACTCAATATGGGCAATCTACATGCCAAGTATGAGATCCCTTGGAGTTACCCTTCTTGCGATATCCAACTGGAAGTTGGATCTTGTCATATCAACCCCTCCAGTGAAATTCGTAATCTAGGTATTATATTTGATTCAAACTTTAAAATGACAAAACATGTTAACAGCCTAGTCTCATCTTGTAATTATCATCTTAGAAATTTATTTCGCATTGGCCGCTATCTTGATAAAGAGACTCGTCATTCTGTTGTCCGTGCTTTTCTCCTTTCACGCTTTGACTACGGCAATGCCCTTTTGTATGGTGCGTCATCAAATGACCTTAATCGCATTCAATCCTTGCAAAATCGTTGTGCTAAATTTATTTTCTCGGCAGCTAGATTAGATAGTCCAAAACCTCTTCTGCGTGCCCTTCACTGGCTACCTATTCGTGAAAGAATCCAATTTAAATTTTGTTTATATGTTTACAAATGTTTGAATAACTTTGCTCCGACCTATCTCTCTAGTATGCTTCACAGGAAAACCTCACCTTTATATGGTCCTGTTACCAGGTCTGCAATGGATGGGACCCTACTCCTGATACCTCCTTCCAAAAAGCGAGTAGGTGATGGTGCCTTTTCTATTGCTGGCCCTGTGTTATGGAATTCTCTGCCCTTTCACATACAGCATTTGAAATCTGTTACACTGTTCAAAAAACAACTTAAGACTTACCTATTTAATTGACTGATATTTTGTTGGCATCGATTTTTCTTGTTTTGGTAAGCGCATTGATCATATGGAATTTGCGCTATATAAAAGTCAGTATGTATGTATGTATGTGTTTACAAGCAAAAGCGTCACACACACTCACACCCACACACCCTCCCTCACACATACACACACGACATCACCATCGCATAGATTCCTTCGGCCTAGCTTCGGCAAGGAATCAATATTGGAAATGAGTTGCGAGGTACATTCTGACTCCTGGCCAAGAGTCAGTTACCCATCACTACTGAGAATCTGACTCCTGGCCAGGAGTCAGTTACACATCTCTACTTGAAAATCTGACTCATGGCAAGGAGTCAGTTACACATTTCAACTTGAGAATCTGCCTCCTGGCCAGGAGTCACTTACCAAGTAACCAAACTCTACATGAGAATCTGACTCCTGGCCATGGAAAACTTTGCCTAACTCTACATGAGAATCATCCTAGCCAGGGGTCATTAGTAACAACCAGAGCTTTGAGAAAACTTTTAAGACTGATTGTGAATGTGCTAAAAATCATATTATTTTTTTTGGGGGGGGGAGGGGGGTACTAGGTTGTGTTCTTTGACAACTTTGCATAAAAAGTTTGCAAAAAAGGAAAAATGTTTATTTTTAGCCTTTTGTTTATTCAGACACTAGTTTTCTCTTTAGTTGACAACTAGATTCAATAAAGACACTAATGATGCCCACTTGCCACAGCTGCATACAAAAGTCGATAGTACTCAATTGGTAGGTTGCTGACATGAGGTGACTGGAAAGGCCACCTGCATCTGACTCCCCCAACATGGAGTAGTCTCAGTTGCAGTAACTGACAAAAGAACAATCAGACATAAGTGCATTGACCTCTGTGACTCATAGCTGCACCTCAGTGTCTGTCATGAGACTAGTTCAGCAGCCACAACAATGACATGACACAGTGATGACTCATAGGTCCCCACTGACAGCTGCATAACAACTATCTACCCTCTTAAAGCTAAAGCCAAGTCTTTCATTCCCTCAAAAAAATTTACAAACAGAGGTGAAACCACTGAGTAAACCTTAAACTTCGTTCAGGAAAAACTTTAACCTACCAGTTCATACTGAAACCTTTGCACCCTGTAGGGCTATGACCCAATAACAGTATAACTTCCATACAATGACATTGATACAAGGAACTGACCTTGGGAAGTTAAAAATAATTTGATTTCTAGTAATCATACAGTGCATTGCCCAATCTGCTCCCTAGTTTCAGTACATGTGGGACTACAATAAACCACCACTTTAAGTTGAATACAAACTACCAGCAATGTTTTTTAAATCTTGTTATTTATTCATGAAACTTGCTTACAGGTACTTCACTACCGGTATGTAGTGTATATTGCAATATATTAGAAAAAATGACAAGGGATTTGTGTAACATATATATGCAAAAGTACTGACAAGTAAACAAAGAAACAGTAAAAAGAAAGAAACATTTTAGAAATGTTATGTCAGAATAATTAAAAACCCCAAATTATGGAAAACCTTGCACCTTTTACATTGTAAGCCACACCATCTATACATGATGCACATGCAAACTTAAAAAATGAGCAATTTTTTCATAAAATGACAACTGCTTCAATTTTTACAGGCCCTGAAAACATTGCAGAAAATCATTCACAAACAAGCTAGGAGTAAACAAAATAGTTTGCAATTCAGGCATTGAATGAAAGGGCAGTTCTATGATTCTAAGCGACCACAAATGTGGGAGACCAACCAACTTGACAATTAATATCAATTTTTTATTTACTATTTATTCGTTCGTTCTTTCGTTCCTTCGTTCTTTTATTTATTTATTTTTTTGAAATTTCAGTTCAGATGGGAAAACCATAGATTGCTACTGGATGAAAACTCACCTTACTTTGACCCAGACAGGGATCAAACCCTAAACTTCCAGAATGCTATCACAATTAATAAGGATACATTACTAAACTAAAAGCATAATGAAGGAAATTTGCCTTACCACAAAAACAGTAAGCTCTTTTATGACATTGAAGCATGTAGTAAGTGATACGATTTTTTCCATGTGTAATCTTTGCAATTTATGACACAAGGCTCTTGTTGTTGGACAAATTCGGTCAAGTTTCAAAATTCAGTCACAGTTGGCTAGCCTATTATTATGCTAATTAAAATGTACAAGTAAAGGTACCATACATTTTTCTGTTCTTCTAGATCAGAAGTAATGCATACAGGTACACTACCATGATAACAATACTTCACACTGTCCCATTTAGCCTTACACAAAGGTGGTTTCTACCTTGAATTATCTAAGCTATACAGTCCATTTCAACCACACTACTGTGTAAACACTAATGGGAACCAAAGAGGTCCTTACACAATTATCCATGATCAGTGCGCACTCAGAGAAAATAGATGCTAGCACAGCAAGTTTTTCTGATATTCTTGAATGATTCAGTAAATTCATGAGATGGCATGTACTGGCAACTTAAAACAGTTAAGGTCCACATTCACTTCTGTAAATTAACCTTTGTATAAATGCTATGTCATCAGAGTGAAGTATTGTAGTGAGATGGCCTTTACTGCAGTCTACCATAGAGGCCCACTGTCCTTTCTTCTATGTGTACAGACCACAGTGATGACTCACTGCTTCAGTCAATCTCACAACAACAAATACCACGACAGTACTGTGACCACACACAACACAAACAAAGAAGAAAAAAGAACAAAGCTAAAAAGTTTCTTTGTAACATAGTCCTGAAAAATTCATGAATTAAGAATAGTCTTTTAATATTTAATTCATCTTTGAGAAACTTTTTTTAACTTTTTTTGAGGGGTGGAGGTTACTTTACTGGTATTACTAGAAAGTAAACAATAGATGTTCATGAATACGTGAATACTGTGGTTACAGGTATTTTTTACTCTGTAGATACCACCTACACTGGAAATGACCAAACACTTATTAGTAATAAATAGTACATGGTCTGTCCGGTTGGTTATTGACCTACAGTGTGGCCATGGTGCTGTGTATTCAATAATGTCATCAACTGATATGTGTACTCTGTAGGTTACACTTCTAACTTGGTCTGTGGGCTACGTCCATCTACTTTACACATATGCAGGCTATGTACGTACACGAATCTCCAGGATTGTTAACTGCTCATTATATAACAATGCTAACAAGTGGGGGTTTGTCCTACTGCACCTTAATTGACTGACATTTCAAATTTCTACTGTATTTGAACAGTGCTGGAAAAAATGTTTTCTTCTCTGGAAGAAAATCAAATCTCAAACATTCATTTTTACATGTTTCCATGTCCTTAAACCCAAAATTTCCCTTTAACTGCAAAAATTTCCATCCAAAAAAAACAAAATCTCCTGGGAAGCAGCTTCCCAAATTCCCCACTTTTTCCAGCCATGGTATTTGAGCAAATGTTCTACAAAATAATAAACAAAAAACAAACAAACAAACAAACAAATAAATAAATAAATAAATAAATAAATAAATAAATAAAAAAATCTGCTTCCTCTGTTGTATATACTATCTCATGAGGAATGCTTGCTTCTAATTAACTAGCCTAGTCAGGATAATGCCATGGATGACATCAACACTACTTAGGAATAATTTACTGTCACCAGGTATGAGACACTGCCACAGAAGCAGGTCTTCCTTTCAACAGTTGTCATCTCAACTATAGTAATGAAATCAGACACTTAACTCTCATGACACTCCCAAAATAATTTTCTTCAGTATCCTGGTTTTATATGGACAGTTGTAGTTAATGCTGTTAAAGAACAAACCAGAAATATTCCAGGTCATATGAGAGACACTTTATTGCCAGTAAAGTGACCTAGCTGGTCTCTTTATTACAAAGAGTCTCTGTTCTTCAGAGAAGTAATTACATGTCTAAAAGAGTGACCCCCTTGTTATATCAGAGAGTTGCTAATAACAAATAGCAACTCCCTGATTGCACTCTCATACTTTCAACTGCTTGTATTTAATGTAGTTTGCACTCTGCTAGACAATTTCCATCAGGCTTGGGTTAGTCCAACATTTATGGAGTCAGGTACCTGCCACCACCCTATTAGTCAGGCCTCTGAAAAAGTCCTAAATTCTCTGCAATGAAGTTATAGGTAATGTACTGTAGGAAAGCAGCAGCTACGGTAACTGTTGACTGCTTGCCTACCGATAATCAGGGCCGTCGCGACCGGGGGGGGGGGGGTGTCTCACCCCCCAAAGTTCGTCAGAGCGACAATAGTCGGAAAATCTGAAATGCCAGTTGGAATTTCTGATATCTCAGTCTAGCACATTTTTCCGACTGAGCCTATGTCAACTTTGTATATATTTCCAACTACACCAAGTGAGAATAATACCAAACGTTATTTTCCACACGTAAAATCAAACCAAAGCTGTCCTCTTTTGCAAATTCTTCTCAAACTCTCAAAATTTTCGCACGCTCTGCGCGCTTCAAACCTTACCTCAGTGTTGTTCTTATTATCAATGTCTTCCGATAGCAACTTTCGGAGAAGCTTAACAGCAGAAGTTGAAAGCTGTTCACAAATTACCAGGTAAAAGACTGGCTTTTTGAGTGACATGTTGGTTTGTTGGGCAACTGAAAGTATCTTGATGCAGATTCTGAATGCAGGTTTTATTATGGAAATTTTACTTAATGGAAATTTGGGCGCGCTTTGCGCGCATGCGTCACGATTTACAATCAATCTCATGAACATTATTAAGGTTATTGTACCAGACACAGTTCTGTGGGAGCTACGGCGCTTTAGCCCCCCCCCCCCAAATTTTTCCGAGCCCCACAAAATTGCGCAAAATTTCATATAGACTAATATTGGTGAAGACATAGATATACTCAGAAAATATTCCAAACGTCTATTTATCAGGCCCGTAGCCAGTAAGTTCTGTAACGATTCTTTCTATAACTTCAAAAAAATTTCGCGCGCTACGCGCGCTTTCATCTATAGTTCTATCAAGCGTATTGGATTTCAACGTTTCCACAAATGTTGTTCTTCCGTGTAGGCGTGATTCTAGAGAAACACATCGTTGCGAAGTTCTTTCCTCTTTTTCCTAACTTTTGGAAGATTCTTTCTTCAGCCTCGCCATCGTGGCAAACATATTTTGTAAGTTTCGTAGCAGATCCTTAATGGGTAAGATAAAGAATGTAATCCCCGATGACGACCATGCAGTCACCCGAACAAACTTCTTGGTTTTTGTGCAGATTCTTCAGTAAAAGCCCAAACTTTTTCAACTTTCCTTACTGAAAATTCAATATAACCCCAAATTTTTCCGCTCGCTTCGCGCGCCTTATATTTTGAGTTCGGTAACCCATTGCATCTGCCGGGACTTAGACTAGCTGGCCCCCAGTCAGGGCGCTCCCCCCCCCATGTCGGCAAATCAAAGCACCACCCCTGGCTGAGCCTGCGTGCAGGTTTTTCATTTTGGCATTGAAGTATACCCCAAATTTCGGCGCGCTTCGCGCGCAATCCTCACAGTCCACGTTTTATCACTTATGAGCATTATAAGCACAACGTACCAGTGAACTTTTATGGCATACACTAGGTGTACATTCTGAAAACGCGCTTGTTAGTCCTAAACCTCTTTTGCTATACCTGTCTGGGAGGTCTAGTATCATTTTTCTGCACCTATACTCTCCCTCCCGCCCATTCCCCATTGCTGGAAGCTGTTCGTCTGCATTTTCGTTCAAAATTAGTAAAAATACGATAGATGTAAAGTGCTTGGCGTCATACTCTATATTATTATTTAGATGTCAGGTAATAAGCAATGTCATTGCCCCATTTTTTATAATTGATCCAGAGCTTCCAGGAGGCCTATACAGGTATATGCTAGCATTAGATGCCAGAATAGAAGGCATTAAAGTAGTCAAAGGGGGGGGGGGGGGCTGCAGGATGTTTGTTGACACTGTATTCTTCTCTTAGACAACATACTTTCTACTTTCACCTAACCAAATCTTAGTATTCAGTAAATTATGGACATTTTCCAGCCATATATGATCAGTTCCAAAAGTATCCCAAGATAGCACCGTTTTGCATCTAAGCAACCTTACCTTAGCAAAAATTTCTCAAAGGGGAGGGGGACACCCCTCCCCCTTAGGCCCCTCCCCCAGGACAGCACCTTTATTTAGTGACAAAGGAAGGATCCCCACTGCTGTACGTAAAAGCAGGGCGCATAAAAATGGTGCAATTTACGCGCCACCATTCAGTTGGAAAAAATATCCATCCAGTCGGAATTTGGGACCTTCACACCCCCCCCAAACACATGACCCTAGCTACGGCCCTGCCGATAATACACATACAGTAGGCTTCGACCTCAAGCTTCTCATTGGGAAGGGATAACTTGTGAATGAATAGAGAAAAAAGATCAAAAGAGCCAGTGCTTGTCCTGAATGGAGAAAAAAGATTTAAGAGCAAGTGTTGTCTTGAATGGAGAAAAAAGACCAAAAGAGCCAATGGTACTTGTCTTTTAATGTTTCATTTTGGCCTGTGAAATAACTTTTAATTCTAAAATACAATTTTTGTGCATAGTTTTGACAGTGCTGAAAATAACCTAGGAGTCTCCATTCTCAGGAAACTGGAGTCGCTATTGACTCCCATTTATGAGTCGAGACTGAAGTAGAGTCTGGTAACCCACTCAGGCCAAATGTCTATAGTATTAACAGAATTACTGATAGTGTTGGCATGTCAACTCTGTTAACAACAATTACAAAACTGAGAATCAAATTTAAATTTCAGTTGATCCTAGGTAGGACATTCCGTGAACTTGCAAGTTTCACCTCTACAATAGTTAGGGAATTCCAAGAACATGCAAATTTCACCTCTAAGATATTTGGGGGAGGTTTGGGAGGGGAAGGGGACGGGGGGCACAGCAAATGCCAGGTTGCTGGGTTGCAGTACTGTAACTATCAGTGCAAAACAGGGGAACTGCCAGTATACAGTATCACCAGGATTTGTGAATGGATGCTACTGTATACTTACACCGTTTGCAAAGTCCAGCAGTAAGCACTATTTCAACCACCTCAAAACCTACCAAAATATTGATCTAATTATTGCATTTCCTTTTTTCAATGAATTAACAGAGTCCACATCTTACCTCCATCTTTTCCTTCATCAAATCACTACTGCTTTGTCTTTGATTTACTTGTTCCAGGTTGGTTTTCCGTATCTTACATCGACACCAATGTTTGTTGTGGAATCTGACATTTTGATCAAATCTTCACTTTTTTTAAGAACTTCAACCCTATAACACAGGGTGACCTAATAAATTTGAGACTTAAGAAGAAGCAGCACAATGCCAATCTTGAGAAATTTATAAGTATGTAACTTTGATACAAGACACTGAACTAGCCCTTTTGCATACATCTATGAAAAATATCGGGAATATGTGGCTAACTAAACGCAAAAATCTGTACCATTACCATGTAGTTTGTGTTACAATTGTTGATGACATCAATTGACTTTAATACTAGATACAAATAGCAACATTTTCATATCAGTACAACAAAGCAATAGGGTGTACAAGACTGACTTCTTTCAACATTACATCTGTATTCCATCTTGACACCATTCTTCAACTTGCAATACTTGGTTTAAAGCCTGATTTAATTTTCCAAGGCTTTAATTAGGCTAGTACTGTATGCTCGTATCTTGTATTTCATGTGACGTCAGGCGAGTGTGATTCCCAGGCACTAAAGAGCAAAACACACACGCAGTAAATGTATTTACAGCACATGCGTATAACCATAGATACAACTGTTACACAATGGATGTTTGCCCTTCAAAACTACTAGAGACAAGCGATCTTGCCCTTCAAAACCAAAGAGACATGCGAGCACGTGATGCAGTGAACTCCCTCTATATGGAATTAAACTGCCAGTTATATTTTCATTCACATGTTCTCTATATTTGTTACAGCAATTATATTTACCAAACTTAAGCCGCGGTCACACTACAATGAATTCGGATCGGATTCCAATCCGATTTTTGTCAGTTTTTATTAAAATCTTCTCCATTTCAGGTCAGAAAGAACCCAAAATTTGCCAACCTATGTAATTATATATGACTTTTATCGCAGGACTATGAAAATTAAATTTAAACAAATTATTTCGTGACGTCATATCGACAGACAGCTTTTATCGGACTACGTGTGTCCGATAAAAGCTGTCTGTCAATGTGATGTCACGAAAAAAAAATCAGTGAACATTTCATTTTCATAGACGGTAGACCTCTGATGCAAATCATATATTTACACTGGCTGGCAAATTTTGGGCTCTTTCTTACCCGAAATGGAGAAGATCTTAATAAAAACTCACAAAAATCGGATCCGAATCCGATCCGAATTCATTGTAGTGTGACTGCCGCTTAACTTACCCTCCTTTCTCCACCCTCCCATCTATGCAGTCTACCGTACACCCTCATTTCTACATAGCACACTATGGAAAGTCCCTCGTACTGTAGTTCATTAGTCCTATTTAAATGGCTTTATAGGTACAACAATTCTAAAATCAGTCACATGTACTGTATTGGCAATATTGTATTTATACTGCATCAATATGGCAATCACTGCCACACTACTGTAGCATGTCAACAGCCTACTTGGAACAGACTTTTAAAAAGTGGCACAATATGAAAATTTTTAAAAGTTTGGTTGAAAACATTTTATCATATGCTACAAGATTTCTTCCTGTGATAGGTTTTAAACCTACCACTCATTCTTAGGTTGGTTTTCTGTGGTACAAATTGCAGTATCATCAGCTATAAAACAGTCTCTTCTTCCTGAAGTAATCAGTGGTTGTTCTTTTTTTTTGCTTAATAGTATGTTTTACATCGTTTTCTGAACAAGCTCTTTTACATATTCTGGAAGTCTGCTGAAAAATGCGAAAACTTTTCTTTCAAAGTATCTTGACAATGTGATAAAATTTAATGTAAGCGTTAATACCACATTGTGTGTATGGGTCAAAATACTGAAGGTAATTGTTCAATTGTATGGGACAGTCATGTTGCATTACCTATCACCATGCTGTAATGTCTAACTCGATCCCATCAAACTAGAATGTCTAAGTATTACATACTTGTAAGTGTTACATAATATAACCATACTAAGGATATCCAAATTTTAAGTTAATGTTGACAAGGCTGACCAACATCCTTCATATGGAACTCATTTCCATCCAGTCATATAATCCTTGATATCCTATGTGAAGTGAAAGCTTCCAACAGATTAGTGTCAAGTACAGCACTGGTGTAGACATGGAAGTACTACCTCCAAGGAAATACTTCCATGGTGCAAATACCTTTATTTATGTGCAATGTAGAGTAATAAGTTACTTTGTTGGCATAAACAGTGGTTTTCTCTTCCCTTTCACGTACGGCATTCGAAATCTGTTACACTGTTCAAAAAACAACTTCAGACTTACCTATTTAATTGACTGATATTTTGTTGGCATCGATTTTTCTTGTTTTGGTAAGCGCATTGATCATATGGAATTTGCGCTATATAAAAGTCGGTATGTATGTATGTATGTATGTATGTATGTATGTATGTATGTATGTATGTATGTATGTATGTATGTATGTATGTATGTATGTATGTATGTATGTATTAAAGGTTTCTAAACATGTAACCAAAAATGTTTTACTCAAAACTATTACACTAAGATCCCCTCCTGGAATTATCTGACAGCCTCTTACCACTGTAAGATAAACCTCTTTTAAGTTTGACTATTTCTGAAATTTCTCATTAGCCATGCAAAAATCATGATGTGGAGTGTTGCACAGTGTATGTAATTCTTTAGTTAATCCTTTATAAATTATCTGTAATTTAATTATTTATCAGCTAGTTTCTAGTTGGTGTTTAATGTGGACATTTTAAAGTATTCAACAGCTATTTCCAAAATAAACCTTTAAGGACATGCCAACATTACAAATCTGTCCTTTGAATGAAGGTTAAAATAACACACATCTTAGAAGTCCCTCTTTCCATGTCTCGAATTTGCATACAGTTGCTCATGTTTGTTTATGATGTAAGTGCAAAAAACAGTACATCTAATTGTCTTGTAAAATGGTCAATATCTGATGGATTTTGATGGGAATTGCAAATATTTTTAATGTTTTAAATGCTTTTTTCATCACAAAGGCAGGTATATATATGGCATTATTAACATGTCCAGAGACCTCAATTCCCCCTCTGTCAATGATGAGGTATCTAAAGCCTGCAGAGGCAAAAATGCAGAATATGGATGATTTACTGTAGGGTTCTAGGCGCCCTCTATTGATAGGGGTTAAGGTGGTGTTATTAGTTTTTCGGCAGACGGTTACTGCACTGCTATAATGGTACATGTAAATGGGAGGTAACGAGGAGCGAAACAGACTCACAGTCATATTCCCCATTACTGCACCTCACCAAAATTGTAACTGTTTCACTTCCCATTCTTACAATGGGGTGCTTCAAATTTGTTTCATGTCAGACTCAAACTTTTGAAAATCTGACTATCAAACACTGAAATACTCTAAGGATAAACTTTGAAACATACCTGTGCAGTATTTGGTGACACATGGACTAAAAAAGACCAGTATTATAGCATGTAGTGCATACCAAGACCTACATAAAGGAGTGTGGTACAATGTCAATTATACAACCAACCCATGAACAAATCAAGACACAAACTGGAAGGTTCCTTTTGAACTTTGCCATTATGTTCACCCTATCTTGCAATAAATTTACAACTCTTCTCTTTCAGCCAACCTCTATAGGTTTCATTTAGTACCTCCTAAGCGTATGACAGATATTACAGCCCTTTGATCTCTGTAGGGCTATAATTTTCACACACTAAGTCCCTGCTACTACTGACAGGCAAACTGAAGTACAGTATTGGCTCTTATGAGGATCCTTGTCAACAAGGATGTTAGGTCCTGCTGGAGAAAATGAGGCTCTCTTATCCTGCTGGAAGAGTGTGAGAGAGTACAGCCTGACTAAAGGGAGCAAGGCAACACAGCCCAACCAAACTGAGTAAAGCTGTATGGTCCTAGGTTAAGAGAGTTGCTTGGACTCCAAGAGTGAGCAAGGCTAATTGTATACCTTACATGGGCAGCGATTATGGGGGGGACAAAGGGACATGTCCCCCACAATATTTTTAGTGTAACCCACTAATAGGTCAAGCAAGAAGGAAATTAAGGCTTAAACTTGGTACCTGATCAACAGCAACACCATAATTATGAAAATAATAAAAGAGGCCACCAAGGCCATCGCAGCCTTTGGGGTAGCCATCAAGGCCATTATAGCTTCTGGGGTTGGTAATTTTTGATGGGCATAATAGTTAAATGAAGGGCCCAGAAAGTCATGGCCCCGACTGCCCTTGCTTATTTCAAGCTGTTCATGTAGGCTACTTGCCACACAGCATCAGTTGTGACTCAGAGCATGTGATAAAATCCAGAGAACAGACAGGCTCTTTAAGAAACCTCTAAACTTAGCAGACAATTTCACCTCAGAGTACCACATTGCCTGTAAAATACTTAAAAAGGTGAAAGATTTCACAAGTGACAGGAAAAACTAAATGAGAAATCCAATCCAATCAGCATCAAAGGTTATAGCTGAACACAGTTTAGATTATCTTGCAGTGGTTATTCAGTATGTTTATTCTGTGATTACAAACCAAGAATCACAAAGAACCTTTGATGGAAAGACTTATATTGGGAAACTGGGACAAAAGTAGACAGTTAGTTCTTGTAGACCGCAGAGTATCCTCCAACAACCCCAGACAAGCAGATCATTCATCACTGAAGGGTTTAGATGCAATATATCACAAAAAAGACACATGTACTAAAACATACTAAAAGTCTTCACTAACCTGGTTGGAAGCCCTTCCCTGCTGTGATGAAAAGAACAGCAAAGCAAAAAGGCAGCACACGAATATCTGCAGATATCATGTGAATGTGCAGTCAAGAAAACACTACAGAAGGTGAAGCAATTAAAGAAGGCAGATAAGGGGGGGGGGGGGGCAGCTGATTCCTCTTCAAAGTCATAACTTCTGCCCAGGGTTTGTGCCAGCTCAAAAACTGGGGAGGGGGGGGGGGAGAATTCTCCCAACCCTTTGGCCTAAAATCTTAGGGGTATCTGTGAATTTTGGGGGGATTCTAGCCACGTCAAATTGTACAAAAAATTGACTCGTACACATACCTGCAAGGGGTACAAATTTACAAACCAGATGTGACCTTACCATACCCAACTACCACTTCTTTCCAATTACCAAGTTGGCCAAAGTGTGGCCTATTGACTACTCATAGGTTAACCCTAACCATCACAACCAGACCTAGGCTACAGTATCTGCACTATGATTCTGCAGGAAAGCCCGTCTGATGCACTGATTACAGCAATTACAGTAGCAGCTGAAGGTTGGCAGAAATAAGGCATCATGTACACTTCCATATATTGTACTTGAGGTCCTGAGTATAGAGTGTGGCTAAACTATCACCAAATAAACCTTCAAAGGCTACAGCTAAAAATTTGCAAACACTTTTCAGCAGCTCAACTTTTCTTCACAGCAAATGACAAGGTTCTGCCAGTTTAAATATTCATTCAAAATTCTGAGATTGTGGTCTCTAAAGTTCATGCCTACAATCACTGGAAATCCTCGCAAATTTCAATGCTTAAGCTGTTCACACTATATGTGTAAGGCGGCAGTCTTAGTACAGTAGCAAGCCCCATCATTAAAATGACAGATATTATCTAGCCATCCTAACGTGTTATATATGTATGGATATTATGGATATATGTCATGCCTACTGTAGCCTAGTCTTATGTTTCCTTGAAAGCAGCCACATCCAATGTGTATGGAAACTTTATGTTGTACTACAATGTATGGCATAGACTCTCAGTGCACAACTTAAAGGGGCATATTGAGTTGATATCGATAACTTAACGAGGGTGTTGAAGGGTACTACCAAATGACAATGGTTATTATTGCATAATTAGTCAAGGTTCACATCCAATACTTATGCATAAAGCTAAAATTTTGAATTTTTTGGTATCCTGGCTTGTAACAGTTGTGTGCATAATTTGAAAAAGTGTCTAGTCACAGATTTTTGAAAACCCAATTGAATTGTTTATTACCCACTTATGAAACATTTGTTTGTAAGGGGATTGTTGAAGATTAACCATTTGTCATTAGTATGTGAAGAAAACTTAACAGGTTTGGCAAAATTTGGTGAATTTCATGAACCAACTCAATGTACCACTTTAACTACAGTATAACAGACCACTAAATGAATGCAACACAAGTTGGTGGGATTTTCATATGGAAAATACATACTGTAACACATGAATAGCCAGTACATTACTGCATTGATGTACAGTAGTGTGCAGGATGTGAGCTGAAATTATTCTGAATGCAAGGCAGAAAGTACAGAAATTTGCAGACCATACCAAAAATCTGTAAAGGAATTTCCCCCAACAAGTTTCTTTGTGCAGGAAGGGACAACCTTTATGAACTACTACTGCAGTCCCATGGCTAATGCTTACTCTGCCTGAGTAGTACCTTTACCTATACTGTCTTTACAATTTTGACACAGAATGTCTAGGATCCATGTGCATAGATCATACTTATACCATAATCTTTTGACTTCCGATGAACTCAACTGACTTTTGACCTTCACTTATATGGGCCATCCACATGTCAAGTATGTGATTCATCAATGTTTCTCTGCTCCAGATAAAGTGTTTATAGTGTTTACAAAGTTTCAACCTTCTGACCTCTGATGACCACAAATGACCTCAGACCTCCACCAAAAACAGGAGGGATCATTTAATCAGCATGGGACATTCACATGTAAAATATGACAATTCATCAAAGTTCCCCTGCTTGAAATATCATGTTAACAAGATTTTGACCGTTTGATCTCTGGTGACTCAAATGGCCTTTGACCTTCACCAAGAAGCAACAGGGATTATTTACTCAATGTGAGCCACCTAACTGTCAAGTATGAAATCCCTTGAAGTTTCCTTGCATGAGATAGTGTTGAAACTGTTTTAGCCTTTGACCTCTGAGGACCCCAAATCTGAGCCCCCGAAAAAACGAAATACACTCATCAAACTTCCATAGGAAGGTGAAGGAGGGGATCCCTCTCCAAATTGGGTGGTTGAACGATCCAAAAGGCAGGAAATTAGGATAAAAAATCCGAGAAAAAGAAGAGCTTTGAGAAACGTGATGTGACCATTCTGCTGGCAATGAAACAAGGGCGAGTCTTGGGATAGCAGCGGAGATGTTAGTATAGCGCCATCTAGAGAGGGTAGGAAATTCATTGCCAGTGATTACTTATCCGCGGTATAGGGACTGTCCAATAGTAGTGATAGGGGAGGTAAGTAGGAGCGAAATAGATTGACCTTTAACCCCCACCAAAAATAAAAGGAATCATTTACTAAATAATCCACATGCTATGTATGAGATTCATCAAAGTTCCCCTCCTTGAAATATAGTGTTAAAAAGGTTTTAATCTCTTGACCTCTGATGACCTCTAATGACCTTTAGACCTCCACCAAAAACAAGAGGGCCCATCTTTCTAATATGGGCCATGCATGGGCCATGCACATGCCATGCATAACATTCCTTGAAGTTATGCATCTTAAGATAGAGTGTTTATGAGCAATTTCCAAAGTATTTACCATTCGAGTTCTGGTGACCCCAAATGACTATTGACCTTCACCAAAAACGACAGGGATCATCTACTCAGTAAGGGGTATCTACACACTATGACGAAATCCCTTAAGGTTACTCTTCTTGTGATATCTTGATTACAAGCAAAGTGTCACATATACACACACACTACACACACACACTACACACACACACTACACACACACACATGGTAAAACCATCCCATAGATCAGGGCTTTAGCCAGGGTGGTGAGCTCAGGGGTCCAAAAAGGTAATACCAGTGAAACTCTAAAATGTACTATACTTACGAGGCAAATTTCTAGGATTCAGGGAGTTCAAATGACTCCTGGACTGCTCTCTGGCTTTGCCATAGATTCCTCTGACAATACTGTACATCAAGGAATCAAAAAGAAACTATAAATGAAAATGAAAATGTCCAATTCCTTCCCACCAAATTTTTCACATTCTTGTTTTATTTTCAAGGGTGCAAAAGTTAAAAAATTTATTGAAACTTTCTAAACTATTAATTTATACATGTGACACTTCGGTGTGCAAGAAAGTCAGTATGGTATTTTGGGTAGGCATGGTGATTGCTCCACATAATGGGAGGGAAGCAAGTGTCCATGCTTGGACGGAATGTCAATATAAGGGTATTTTAGTAGCTCATGCCCTGCTGGCTTTACTCATACCTTTATATTTACAGTCAGTGACATTTTTGACAGCTGTTTTCAAAAGTATGGCCTGATTCTTCACCTAAGAGCATTTAGTTTTGAAATACATCATGCCAAGTTTATTGCACACATGTAGCCAGAGATAACTTACTCCATCAGTTGCTCCACCATACCAGACAGTGTTGTTACTGAATGAACGACCACACATCTGCATGATCACACTATTATTATTTTTCATTCCAGTGACTTTGAAAGGAACAAGCCCTCAACCATCCCTCTATTATTACTTAGAGCTGCCAGGCATTGTGTAGTGCTGAAACAATACTACAAGGTGTCATATTTCCCCTTGTGCTGGTAATACTCCAGCAATGCATGCTGGGTGATAGTATCTACAATAGGCTTCACAGCTCTTACAACTGAAACTGTCTTCCTGAGTGTCTGTTTGGAGAAACTTCAGTATCTTGCCTAGGATCATAAACCTTGTCAAAAAGCAACTCCCTGGTCAAAGCACCATAAGGCTGCTGCACTGTCAATCTAATGACATACAGTCAGTGTTGTATCCGAGGCCTGCTTATCCGAGACCGAGACATGACTCTTCGAGACGGAGATGGAGACCTGCTTACCGTTTGTATTAACCCAAAAGAAGAGAGAGACACACACACACAAAACTTCATGTGTATCCTTTTCTAAAGCTTTCAACTCATATCACATACGTACAGTCAACGTGGGTCAATGTAGAGTCCAGGGATATATATATATATATATATATATATATATATATATATATATATATATATATATATATATATATATATATATATATATATATATATATATACATACACATTATAGATATAAGGACATATCTTAAGTCAACACTGTAGGCTAGTGTGCACCAGCACCAGACCCATTCCGATCCTTGTGATGAATGATGTACTGTGGGCAAAATTTTAAAATCTTGTAACCTAAACGTGATCAAATTTTATTTCATGCCCTGTTCCGGCCTCAAGCCAAGACATTGAGACATTTGAATCCGAAACCATGGCCAAGGTGGGGACATGAATAACGAGCTCAAGGATGAGGCTGAGGACTTAATTCTCAGCCCTGAGGCCCCAAAAACACCAATTAGAAACTCAAACAATGGTCAAGAGCTTTCATGGATTTCTTCCTTCAGTTGACCAATACCTTTGGTTTCACCATCTTTTATAGCAATAAAGTCAAATTTCTCTTTCAGAATGATGTAGCTATTCCACAGAGCCTGAATCCAACTCATGCTTAAGTCGTGGGTTTTCTTCACTATTAGCCCTACACTGTAGTACACTGTAGCTAACATTTCAAATTACGAGTAATTTTTTGCATAGGGAATTATCACTCGGGTAGGACTAAAAGTTTCCTATCAAGTCTACAACTGAAGCTGACACTACAGTATGTTTGGAAGATATCAACGGAAAGAGTCTATCATACTGCTGTACAAATAGCGAGAAAATCATTCTCATAACCCCTGAATGAATGACCATCCAGTCTGAGCTGATACCCAAATATACAGTAAGCATCTGACAGGTTTTATATTAGCAATGACCTCACCAAGTATCTTCTACAGGACCTCTATCTGTATTCCTGCAAAAAGATGGGCACTATATACTACTGCATTATTCCATCAAAATCCATCCCATCTAATTACTGCAAACTTCTCAGCATTTTTCTTCACATCAGATGGATGGACAGACCAGCAGACAGGCAGGTGGATGGAGGGACAGACAGAGAGGCTAACACTGTAGGCTATAGGCTTCACTGTGTAATATTACAGATGGTACAGTATAGTACTGTAGAACAGAACTGTGAGAAGCCCACTGGGCCCTCAAGGATGTGTGCTACAATTAAAGATGGAACTAGGAGGTGAAGTAGGTACCTAGTACTGTGTGCTATCTACAAATTGCAATGCTTTACCAGATCAAAAGTGGTATATACGTGAGAATTGATAACTTCCTCTCTAAAATCAAAGGAAGTCTTGTCTGCAACCTACACATGCTCTCAAAACTGACAGCCACAGAATGAGTTTATAAATGAACCCATGATCAATCACTAATCTTAAAATCCAGATGTGAGAAACTCTAAAACTTGGAGGCTATAAAAGAAGGAACACAATAAACCAGGCTGTGGCTGAGTGGATAAAGGCAGTGACATTTGAAGCCATGAAGCTTACCAACCAGGAGGTTTGGGGTTCATCCCTGGCCAGTTCAAAGTAAGGTGGGGTTTTCTTCCAAGAGTAATCTACAGTTTCCCACATGAAGTGGCCTTTCAAAAGGAACCAAGTTTGATCTTAATTGTTGAGTTGGTAAGCCACCTGACATGAAATTGTAATTCATAAACCATATAGGCTTCTCCCACATTTGTGGTCGCTTAGTGCCCTAAAACAACTGCCTTTCAAGGCCTGAATTATTGTTGTTGTTGTTATTATTATTTTCATTATTATAAAATAAACAAGATAAACACTGACAATGTGAGAGAAAGATTTATGAGAAAACATCCAGGGGCAGTGCCAGTCAGAGTGATATGGTATATATTCGTGGTGGTAAGGAAGGACAGCATCCAGACGAATAGTACACTTACAGTAGGACCCATGAGAGTGATGGTATTGGTGGTACATCCTGAGGATTCAGACGGATCATGTAATGCATGATGGTGGTGATATTGAAGGATAAACATCCAGCTCATAGAAACCATCAGAGTGATACATACAACCTGTAGCCATGGTAGTATGGAAGGACAAATATTCTCAGGATTGGTACAGCAGAAACCATCAGAGTGGTATGGTACTTACCACCTGCAGTCATGGTGGTATTGAAGGACAAACACCAAGAGACTGATAGTACCCACCATACTACAATCATACATAGTATGTTCCCACCAGTCATGGCACGACTATACTGTAGAACCCACAGTCAGAGGATTTGCACTCCAATGGCACCATTAGTTTTGCTAACAGGATCCTGCAAGCAACTTCACTGATCACTGTAGGTCATGGTGGCAATTTAAGGGTCAATTATCTTGATTTGAAGAGTTAAAATTCTCCCTTCGCAAGTTCTTACAGTATAATACTTTTAACACTCCTCCAATTTAACAGCAAACATATTAACATAGATCTACCTACTGTGCTGCAACTTCCAGACAAGGATAAAGTAGCCTTTTATGAACTGAGCTGAAATTGATCAAGGCCATATTCTGCAGTGTACATTAGCCCACTGTTTGTGATTTAAATGCTAATGCACTCTGACCTGCCAATACAAACTACTGTACATAACATTTAACACTTACTGAGTTTTAAATGCTCTCGGTCCTACTATGCTGAGTATACTACTGTGTGTGATTTACAAGCTGCACACTGGCCTTGAAATGGGCTACATCACATGCACTGATTGTACAGGTCATCACCGTCCAATAATGGTCATTGTACCACTGTACAATGGCCATTAGATGTACACTAATAACAAGTACAACATCACTGCATACACGTCACTCTTATGTTTCTTTTTTTTTTTTCTCTGGAAAGCTTTTAATAAGAACTAGAATAACCAGTAAGAAATAAGACATTACAATGTAAAACCACTACAGAACACAGCTGCTGTCACCATGGACAATCATACTTTTCACCAATTCACCAATCTCCTGAGTTTATATTGCATTTATCTCAAACAAAATACACATAGTATTGGCCTAAATGGTCTCAATTGTATTTTGCAACTCAGACTGTCATTATCCCACAATCTTTCATTGCAAAAATGACTTAATAATAAAGTATATATACGTAAAAAGCACTGAATTGTGTTCACTGAAATAAGAAATAGTCTACTGTATCAAGGACAGAATAAATGTTTTCCTTGAGTAGAAAGCCAAATTCTAGTCCTTTTCCATATTGTTTCATAAAAAAGAAAATATTTTGCTCCAATTACCAAGATTTAAATCTACACATCGAAATTTCCCTGGAAGGAGCTAATTTAATGATTCCCAGATTCCAGCTTAATTTTTACCACCCATGTACTGCATGGAGCTCACTATTGTTTTAAGCACGGGGTGGGGAACCTCTGCCCGCATGACCACATATCCAGCCTGAGAGTCAAAATTCATAAATTTGTTAAGGGTTTCAATCTCTTGAAATATAACTCATAATAATCTTTTAGTTCATTCCATTTTCTGGATATTATACATAAATACGCACCATAAATAACACTATCAGTATACTACCAAATCCCTAGGGTAAAAAATATTGCACGCCTACCATTTTGTTAGACATAACCCAGGAGTAGAATCCTTTTACTACTGGTAGTAACAGAAGCTTTGCATGGGACAAAGGCTATATGTATATGCCAATTGAACATAAGTGCACTAAAACATAAACAGACCTACAGTACAGGTCTATTACAATACAAAACTCAGTGGGCAATGTATTTGTGTCGATATTGTAGATTCCAGGGGTCAGAACCCCTGTCCCTCCAAAGAGTGAACTGGATTTGAAGAGAGGATAATTTTGCAATGTACAGTGAAGAAAAACTGAAGTTGTTTTCACATAAGCAGTTGTGGGCCCCTTTTTGTACGTGGTCGTTCAGTATTACATACTACATACATATTAAGGAAAAAGACAAATGGTGATTTGCAATAATTCTGGGGCCGATTTCACTAACATCAATTTTAGCGATTGTCGCTAAGTCGCTCGCTAACTAGATATCACCAATAGTAGCGATAGCGACGGATCTTTAGTTTCACTAAACCCATCACTATTAGCGATGTCAAAAAGTAAAACTTCCTTGACGAACGAAGATGATCACTAAAATTACTGCATCCTTTGAACTTACAGTAGCTGAAAACAATGCCACAAATTGCGCATGATATTGCGAAACAGACGATGCTACAGGAAGTATGGCAAGTGTAGACTGAACAAGAAGGCTGAACAGGCATGAAAGAGTCACATAGTCTAGATAAAATGTGCATAAAATCTGGGGAAAAATTGAAACTCTACTGGACAACCTCATTTCATTGGTGTTTGAAGATACAATAAATGAGCAGCCATGGTGATACGGTCACAACTTTCTAATGGACAGGAATAAAACATGTGTTTTTGAGAGGTATCAAGCATCAGTAGCGTGCACAATGGGGAAGGGGGGGCATGGCTCCCCACCTCTTTAGGTAGTCGGGGGAAATCATCAAGTCAGGGAAAATCACTCGGAAGCTGTCTGTTTGATGCAGGGGATTCTCCCCTTAGTCCCTTGCTCATCTCAGTCGGGGAAATTCACTGTCCAGCTCCCATCTACAATTCCTGTGCATGCCACTGTCAAGCATAATAGAAAAATAGACTAAATGGCGCGAAAATATAATGAGTCATTGCGTGTGAAATTTTTAGCGAGTGATTTACCTTTTGGGCATTTCCATGAAAATAGGGACAAACCAAAAAATTTTGAAAGTGTTAACTTTGATGAAATTGTGGGTTATCATTGGAGGAAACATGCTATATTGTAAAAAACATGTGAAGATTTTAATGTTTAGTTGAATAAAAATGTGGCAGAATGAGAAATTAGTATTGCATGCCAAATTAGGAAAAATTTGACAATTTATGGTGTCCATGATTAACTGTTAATTACCTCCAGCTTCCTTTGTGGTTATAGTTTGTCTTCTTTCCTACTATGACTTGACACATTGGTTAATGCATTTCAGCAGTTAAAATTTACTCATGAACTCTTCGTTCATTTTTGAATGTCACTGAAAATTGTGCTGTATTTCAATGTAACGTGAGTCACAAATTTTCACAATTTTTTTTTCCTGTTAAAACTACCGAGAATCTAAAAGTGGCAATTATTATTTTCCTTCTAGGGTTGATGCCCAACAAAATAACATGGACATTATCCATCTCTGGTGTTTATGTTTTTTGTTATAGAACATTGAAAATGGTAACGTGAGTCACAATGTAACGTGAGTCACAGATTAGCAGTGATGTAACGTGAGTCACACTGTTTTCAAATGAAGTAATTGATGCATTTTTACAAGTTCCCACTAATTTTCTTTCCATATCACATTTTACAGGTCTTCAATTAATTGCCTGATCCAATATTATGTCCTCTAATTAGTGATTAGAACAATAGTTTGCAAAAAACATGGAAACTTGTGTGAAAAGGTGATCATTGGCCATTTTACATTACCCCTCCATAAAACCTGAACTCAACAATGAAAGTGCAAAGTGGGTTATAGCTATGTCCCTATTTGTTCTGGTTGAACCTAAGAAACAAAGTGGTTGCAATCCAGGACACATCTCAGTGTACTGTTAGAACCAGTTTACTCATTTTAACAGTAAAACTCTTGAACTTCTTCAAGAGAATCCAAACAGAGAAATAACTTGAGTACTGGTACTGCACATGTACAGTAAGCATTGGTGGTGCTGTTAATGATGTTGCTGATACAGGGTCTAGCACAATGAAAGTTGTGAAAATTAAATGACTTTGATGTCAGTAATAAAAGTTTGGCCCTTATAAATTCACATCTGTGCCTCCCCCTCTCCTTCTGAGGTACTCTACTTGGCAGTGTACCTGAGGTAAACAAACTTTCCCAAGCCTGATCTTCTCTTTTAAGGAAATATGACAGCAATTTACCCACTCTTGACAGTGCTACAGCAAAATAGAGTATGAGGGCAAAATAACGTAATAACTTCACTTTTCTAGGAGGTTCTGTAACACAAGAGTTAAGAAGAAACTGGATGCCCTGAACAGCAAATACAAATTACAATGCCTTGCTTCATGAACAGTTATTGGGAACAGGTACTGTGCTTTACAAGTTTAAGAGTGGCAGTGACTATACAGTACAATACCTGTATTAAATGCAAAGTAGCTTGGGAACATAAGCAGCCAATGTAGGGCCATTGATAAAATTCAGTGACTTCTTTGGTTAACTTGAAGTACAGTACAGTACAGTAGTGTAGTGGGCATTAAACAACATAACGTACTAGTCTCTTCCCAGGTCACAAAAGTTGCAGTTGCAACACAAAAAGGAGGTCCTATGGTTGTTAAAAATGTACATAATAACTGTCAGAACTGAAGGTAACATGAACATTTCAGAGCATCATACTGTAACATGGCTTGTGGAAATATTGTGAAGTTCAGTATAGTACTATGCAAACTGTGATACTGCATAAAACCTATAAAAAGTGCAAGGTTTAAAAAGTACATCAAAACTCAGCAATATTGTACACATTTTGTAGTACAGTACATTGCATTGCTGTAGTACTATGCTCTCAGAAGATTCTGCAAAGGGCCTCTTACTTATCTGTGGTGAAAAATGTACTATTTTAATTTAAAATTGGGGCAAATTATAGAATAGACGTATCCTAGGCCTGTAAATAAGTGTTGGCTATATTCAGACTGATAAGGGCGATAGTTCCTACACTTCAGTGAGAATGTGTGACTTTGACTATGCATAAAGTTAATAGTATGGACAAAGTGTAACGTGAGTCACGGTAACGTGAGTCACACTAATTAATTAACATTTTAATTATATGTAATGAAATTTATAAAATTCATTTCATGTTTTTTGAAATAGCAAAGAGTAAGCAGATTACTGGTAATATTGATTGTTTCCTGCTGGCTATAGTTTGAGGAGAAATTCAAAATGAAAAAAGGTACTTTTTTTTGGTGTCCTTTTTATGTAACGTGAGTCACGCTGTAATAAGTGCTAATTAAAACACACTGATGAAGTGAAATAATTATTTCTTGGTACTATTTTATACTTTATACCAACATGTTCCAACACAAATAAAATGTGATGATTAATTGTTTTACTTTAACATTTATGTTGAAATGTATGCACAAAATATGCCAAAAATGTAACATGAGTCACGGTGGAATTGCCCTTTTGCGTCTACCGAACAGTCATCGCTAAACCCCATCGCGAAGGACACAACTCAGCGATGCGAAACTGATCGCTAAAGTTAAGTGAAATTGATTGCAAAAATCGATCGCTAAATTGCGATGGATATTGGAGTTAGCGATGATGATCCCTAAACGTTCGTGAAATCGGCCCCCAGTCTGTCCAGCCTTGCACATTCATTGCCATTTAAAGATATTGGATGAACATTCTATTGCCTACAAATTTGTACAAACTCCACAGTGCAGTACTTTGCCAAGTTTCTTACTGGCTTTCCCCTAGACCATACCAGGGGAGGCCCATTCAGGGCCCCTTGACCTAGATGAGCTCTATGGGGAAAGCTTAAATGTGCCCTCACTGTCTGCGGTACTGTTGCAGCCCGCAAGTGGATTATAACTATCGAAAAGGCCCTTCAGAGGAAAAGTTAATTCTCTGCCCCTACCTGAAATTTAGGGAAAATACAGTCACCCAAATTTGGATTAGTGTACCCTGGTATTCGCTAAACACCCAACCTGGCAATAAGCTGGATATACTGTATACAGCAATCCTACATGAAATAACCCATGCACACCCAACCCAGCAATAATTAAGCTGGATATACAGCAGCATGAACACCCAAACTGGCAATACAGGTAAGCAGGATATGTACAGTATACATCAATCCTACATGAGATACCATGCACACCCAACCCGGCAATAAGCTGGATTCACTGTATACAGCAATCCTACATGAGATACCATGCATACCCAACACGGCAATAAGCTGGATTCACTGTATACAACAATCCTACACGAGATACCATGCACACCCAACCCGGCAATAAGCTGGATTCACTGTACACAGCAATCCTACATGAGATACCATGCACATCCAACCCGGCAATAAGGTGGATTCACTGTATACAGCAATCCTACATGAGATACCATGCACACCCAACCCGGCAATAAGCTGGATTCACTGTACACAACTATCCTACATGAGATACCATGCACAACCAATCCAGCAATAAGCTGGATTCACTGTACACAACAATCCTACATGAGATACCATGCACACCCAACCCAGCAATAAGCTGGATTCACTGTACACAGCAGTCCTACATGAGATACCATGCACACCCAACCCGGCAATAAGCTGGATTCAGTGTATACAACAATCCTACATGAGATACCATGCACACCCAACCCGGCAATAAGCTGGATTCACTGTACACAGCAATCCTACATGAGATACCATGCACACCCAACCCGGCAATAAGGTGGATTCACTGTATACAACAATCCTGTACATGAGATACAAACCATCACAACAAAATAAAGGTCTTTCTTTTATACAGTGCTTGTAATTTTCAGGGTTTTCAAGAGATACAGTATAAATATTGTCTACCTGGGCATTACGCTATCCCATAGAGATAGCACACTATATTGCACCACACAGAGAGAGGCAAGGCACATTCCACGATACACCTGATAATATAGCCAGCTACCAATCTGGTCCAATCCAACCACACTAATAGGATAAATACTGTACAGTCATGCAACAAGTGGCACACACATTGACTCATTTCTGGTGTCTGGTGCCACATAACACATTTTATTTGACTTCATTACCTCCCTGACAAATTCAGACCAGACTCCTCAAGAACTTCACTTTCTCACTTTTCAACTTGACCAGCTAAAGGTCAGGTGTGTTGCTGCAAGGAATGCTTGCAACAATTTGTTGGAGAGATTGCCTGCTGAGACCCTTAAGCTGAAGGTCTTTGCTTGCAGCTGTGAACTAGCTGGCTGTTGTTGTAACAGAAATCACTCTGCCTGAGGTTAATTGGCACAGTTTGCACTGTAATACACTATTCCACTCTCAATGACATAGCCTACATGAGTCCCATAGCATCTGTCTGCAGCCTTCAGGGTAAATTACTGTAGTTTCCTAGTTTCACATGACACAAGTGGGAAATACAGATTATAATTGTTTTTGTAACAGAATATGTTGTTAGTGTGAATGTATCTTTATCCAGCACAAACATTGAGTCAAAAACACTTAACTTATGTCACAATTTTCATTAAAAATTTACAGACTTACAATAGGCTAGGCCTACTACTGAAACATACTTAATTTTGTAACCTTCCCTGATTTCATATCTGTGGAGAAACTATTCCACACCCTCAGAATGGCATATAACCATTGTAAGGATTATAGTTTCAGGAAGTTTTGCAGTTATAAAACAAGATGAAAGAGCAGAAGAAAACAAAAATGTTCTTAAAAGGTATGTTGAAACCAACGTTTTTAAAGACATATCACATCTGGTTGCAATGAAAGATACAGTATACAGTAGTATGTTACAGAGCCCATGAAGTGACAAAGTACAGCCATTTCATGTCATTCTCTGACCATATCACCAAAAATAGCCCTTATATGTTAAAAAATACCGCCCCATGAAAGAGAAATGGGGCGGTATTTTTTAACTTAAGGGCTATTTTTGGTGATATATATGGTCAGAGAATGACACCAAATGGCTGTAATTAGTCACTTCATAGGCTCTTTAAGCAAATAGTTAAAAGACAGAATACATCAAAATACAGTGAGTGTGTAGGCTGATTTATGCTGGAACAGTTGACTGGTCAGGCGAGGTGCATACATATAATATTGTGATTCTTTTACCTTAATCTATTGTAAGGAAAGTCATAGATATGTCCGTACAATCTAAAATCCATAAAAAAAAGCTGAATTACAGTACCATGAGTAAAGGTGTCTGTATACCAACCATTGACATGATGTTAACCTATACATAAGGCTGAATCACCATGGGTATTGGTGACAATATATTTAAAGGATGTTAGATGGTTGTGTCTGTACAGCCTAACTTGGCTGAATCACCCTTGGTACAGGTGTCAGTGTACCAACCATTGAAAGGATCTTCTTGGCTGGCAGGGCTCAGTGTTAACAACCAAACTTTGTGAGGGACAATCAAATGTGATCAAAGAAGACATCTGATGCCACCCTGAGCTACTTGAAGATTTGCTTTCAGAAACTGGGCAGCCAAAGGTACACATTGTCCAATAAACAGCAGTATGAGGCCTGTTGGCATGGGTAGAAAAAAATCAGAAATGATGGAAGCTTCTTGCACAGATACTTTGGTATGTACAGTACATGTATGAAAACATGAAGAACTTGACTTGCTTGCCAGGGATGTTTATATGGTATCTGGTGGAAGGCTAGTCATGGATGCAATGCTGTAGCCAACCATCATCATGGGTGTGTTCCTCCAGCCTCCCATGGCAGGATCCAGCCACTGTTTATAAATCTATGTCACCACCTAACGCTGAGATATACCACATGTGGACATACTAGGGTACCTTCAAGTGAGGTGGTACTTCCATGGAAGCCAGTTCAAAGCGAATAAGGGCAGTCATGGCATTTAAAATATTGCAGCAACCGGGAAGTTCAGGGTTTGATCCCCAGCCAGATCATACTGCAGGAATGTGGGTTTTTCATCCAAGAGCAACTTACAACTTTCCCATCAAATAAGTGTTGTTCTAAATTGAAAAGGTTCCTGACTTGAAGACATAAAATATTGAACTGGAAAAGACCTGACATAAAATTGTGATTCCTGAGCCTTTGTAGGCTTGTGCCACATACTGTACATTGACAGTATCCAGGTACCCTTTCAGTCTTGTGCAACATTCACTGACGGTATCCATTCGTGCCTTTGTGGGCTTGTGCTGTGATGGTATCCATTCATGCCTTTGCAGGCTTGTGCTACATTCATGGTATCCAGGTGCCCTTTCAGTCTTGTGCAAGATTCACTGACAGTATCCATTCGTGCCTTTGTGGGCTTGTGCTGTGATGGTATCCATTCATGCCTTTGCAGGCTTGTGCTACATTAATGGTATCCAGGTGCCCTTTCAGTATTGTGCAACATTCACTGACAGTATCCATTCGTGCCTTTGTGGGCTTGTGCTGTGATGGTATCCATTCATGCCTTTGCAGGCTTGTGCTACATTCATGGTATCCAGGTGCCCTTTCAGTCTTGTGCAAGATTCACTGACAGTATCCATTCGTGCCTTTGTGGGCTTGTGCTGTGATGGTATCCATTCGTGCCTTTGCAGGCTTGTGCTACATTAATGGTATCCAGGTGCCCTTTCAGGATTGTGCAACATTCACTGACAGTATCCATTCGTGCCTTTGTGGGCTTGTGCTGTGATGGTATCCATTCATGCCTTTGCAGGCTTGTGCTACATTCATGGTATCCAGGTGCCCTTTCAGTCTTGTGCAAGATTCACTGACAGTATCCATTCGTGCCTTTGTGGGCTTGTGCTGTGATGGTATCCATTCATGCCTTTGCAGGCTTGTGCTACACTCATGGTATCCAGGTGCCCTTTCAGTCTTGTTCAACATTCACTGACAGTATCCACTGGTGCCTTTGTGGGCTTGTGCTGTGACAGTATCCATTCATGCCTTTGCAGGCTTGTGCTACATTAAATGTATCCAGGTGTTATGCAACATTCACTGTTGGTATCCATTCATGCCTTTGTGGGCTAATTATGCCACATTCACAGTATCAATGAGCTTTTGTAGGCTTGTGAGTTGTGACACAGTTATTCCATAGCTCACAAGTACCAAGAGGCAAAATGTGAGTTGTCCTGTCCATTTCTGGACAGCTGGTCTTGGAGAGGGGTATAAGGGGAGGGGTGTCCCCCTCCCCTTTTTGAAATTTGTTGAATTACAGAATTTTCCTGTTGTAAAGTATAACACTGCATTGACAGGTAGGGTTGGGCCATGCTTGAATTTCTACCTTAGTAACAATAAAACCAAAAACCATCAGGATAATTCAATAATCACAAAAAGATTCCTATAACAATTTACCAGTACATTCGAGTTCTCTGCTGTTGATGGACTACTGGAATGATCAATGAATCTTTTGCCAATTACTTTTGGTCAATTTGCAAACCCTTTATGGCCACACTACTTGCAGGATGAAAAATAGGAAGAGAAAAAATATTGCTGCTGCACCCTAGCCTAGGGCTGTGACCGTTTAGCGCCAGACGATCTCATGTGTAATAAATGTTTAGTACAAAGCTACCAGCAATAAATAGCAAAACCCGTTTTCCGTACAAAACAAAAAACAGATCTGCAGTCATTACAGAAAATTAGACATGTTCACTTTAACTCTTTTTAAAAAAGTGAAATACATAATTATACAAATGGCACACACATAAACATACAACATCAAAGTTGAGCTTCTATGAGCTTTTTGAGGTTCATGGAAACAATGTCCCCCAGATGTCACTAACGCATTTTACATATTCATCACGTTCAAGAGCACGTCTAAAGTCTTTATGTTGATCATAGGTTCTTGCGATTAATCGCTAAACGATCACAAAATTTTGTGATTAAACGTTTAGTAATTTTGCTATCCGTTCACAGCCCTACCCTACCCTGTTTTATTTCTCCTCAGTTTGGACCGTAGTTGAAGCCCATGTCTCTCCTTAAACGGTTGGTATAAAATGGAAATACTTTGAAGCCAGCAAGAATAATTACGTCAATGCAGTTACTTGACTTAAGTTCACACCATCCTACCGCATACTTAGGCCTACATCAAAACTGGATGTAAGCTCACACATTTGTGTTTGAAAGCAAGCTATAACAGTTCCATGCAACAGCACGTAATGCATGTAGGCTCTATGTATCCCTACATAAGTATCGAGTTCGATACTGTGCGTATAAAATCAATGTGGCTATTAATAATGTATAGAGCTAGCTCAGCTGCAGCTGAGTTGTCAAACTTTCATGCATAGCTCACCATCACGGAGGAGAGGCCATGTTACAGGTTCATAAATGTACAAGGCACACATTTATACCACACTTTCAATATGCATATTTTACATAAATGCACCCACTGTTACAACTGCAAAATATGAGATAACAACTGAAATTTTTGTGGTGTAAGCAGTGATCAGAAGAATACTGTGCATCCCTGTGACAGCCTCAAGTTCTCGCATCGTACAACAACTTCTGTACAGAGCATGCAGGAGTGTAGCCTAATGTATAGCTGTTTGCATGCTACTCTATAGACCTACACATGCACTGACTTTACTGTGCTTTCATCGTACTTTTAACTTCAGACCACAACACAAACCTGGTCTAAGGTACCAGTGTTTGCATACATTACGGACCTATACCAAACGTACAGTTATTCGTTTCCAGCTAAACGCCCCCTTTCACCAAATAAGGATGGGCAAATGCCCCCTTGTCTATAGCCTACTGTACTATTGCTATGGATGAAATGATGATAATAAAACAAAACATGCTGAAATAAAAGGGTAGACCTACCGTGACATACATCGTTTTTACAAGTGGGTTCGACCCAGGGTAGCAAAGCAGCAATGCGGGACTTAAGACACTGACACCCTTTTGAGATGGTGACTCTTTTTAACCCATGATTTGCAAAAGCTGGAAGGCTTGATCGCGGTCAAGAGAGAAACGTCTTTGGTATTTATCTGACTTTGCCAGAGCCCCATCGAGTTGTGGACTGTTCCCCAAAAAGAGGCCAAAGGTCAACATCCCAGTGGGCGACTGGGGGATTTGCTCCCAGAAGCTGTGAAATATTTACGATATTGTTGACACGAGAATGACGTGCTGCCATTCACATTTTGGCTATCTTCCAATTACCTACGTAATAACCTTAAATACAAACTAAAAAGATTGCAAAATCAGCCTTAGCCTAGTTTGTATTTCAATAATAGATAACAGGAGTTCCCTTTGATGCTGAAAGGGACTTGTCCTGTCACAGGAGGAAGAAGGATGGTAGGGGTGGCATGGGGAATTGAAAGACTTGTGCCAAGCTGTCCAACAGGTACAGTAGAAAAAATGAGAAAGCAGAAACTGGCGCACTGAAAAAGTGCATTTTTGAAAACATTTTAAAGTTTTACTTCATAGTACATTGCCAAAGTTATCTATTTTGTTACAGTTACCTGCAATTGTCACTTCTGTAAGTATGTCATGTTTATGGACTGCAAGGAAGAAAACTACATTCAAGGTTAAATTTGCAGGACGATTTTTAGCTATGACGCCTTCGGTCACCACTTTCACTGTCACGGATGGGAATATGATGGTCCTTGCAGGAAAAATTGAAATTAAGCACTGTTACAGTAGATGTGATTTTGTGCCATCTGGGAAGGGAATATTAGACCTATTCAACTTGTTGACTCCATTTATCTCCTTTCTGTGCAAACCATTCTGAGAGTTCAGCCAGAGAAAAGCTTTTGCAATCTTGTAAAACCTTGGTTTTAAATTGAGTATCCCTTACTTTCAAAACGCCCCCCTGTCGCCTCTTTAGCGCTCATCGCCCCCTGATATGTGCAAACGCCCCCCAATTTCATTGATTTAACATCGGTTTATATTTTTAAAAAAAAAGTGCCGTAAATTACAAACATATACATGAGACAGCAATTAGAAGCACAAAGCAACACAAGACAATTTTTTCACATTTTCTTCCACAAGAAATTATCGTCAGTTTTGTATTCTTATAGCATCTTTGGCTTGAAAAGGCTGAGACATACCCCACCTCTAACTCGTGGAGCAGGCATTTGTTTTTGGTTTTGCTAGGTGCATCACACGGCATTATTCTACTTGACCGCTCACGCTGGAATATCTACATCAGGAAAGGGTACATGTTCGGTACCTGCTACTGTACGAAGATTAGCGAAGATGCAACAGCAAACAATTGCATGGATTACAGAGCAGGAAGCTGAATGTACTGTACTCTGAGATTGGTAATTGAGTAAATTTGTTTGTTGTAAATTACACTTCAAGTTCCTGGTTTAAGGATCAGAAGGAAGAGTTTTGTTTTCGTGACTCTACACAGACTTCAAATGCGGATTTTCAAAGGGTAGGGAGGGTCAGTGGATTTGGGTATTCAAATGCAGGTCGAGCCCAAAAAATGCAGGTTACTTGGGAGGCCTGTTATTTGGCACTGTAAAATTAGTACTAATGGCATACATTGTAAGCCTTCATGTATGGGGTAAAACATGCACTACTGCCATGTTTTAGTAATAAGGAGTGGAGAGCCTATTTTACGGTACAGTAACTCAGCATGGTAAATGAAGGTACTGTATGTATCACGGGTAAATGAAGGTACAGTATATGTATCTCGGGTAAAGTAAATCGTTTAATGTCAGCTGTATTGTTTCTGTATTTTGAATGTGCTTCTGTTCTCTACCCGGTACAACAGCTACTGTACACCGGCTGTTACACCATGAGGCTAACACCATGCACACTGATGGGCATACCACACTACATCATACAACCGGCATACAAGGTAGCCATCTGTAGAAAGTTTTTATTCTGATTACCAGTAAGACTTGACTGTGTCTGTTATTCCTTCAAAGGTCAAGAGGTCAGCAATCTGCACTGTTTCTGACTGCAATGTTTGTTTATTGATTCCATCCCACAGGAAGGCTGCTTTACATGTAACTTGGCAACTATCAGACTCAAGCAGTGGAACAAGACTGAATCTGGGAATTATAAATTTGCAGCTTTAGAAGGACATTTGACATTCCTTTGTTTTGTTAAGAGTGCAAAAAATGACTTCATGTGAAAAAAACCTCAAATATTTCAGGTTTAATTTGAAGGCATATAAGTGTAATACTAAAAGATGTAGGTAGCTACTAGTACGGTATTAGTACCCACAGTTGTCTGCCAACTTGTTCCAATTCATGTTCATTTAAAGACAGATTTGCATCACCCTAAGTAT
Source organism: Holothuria leucospilota (assembly GCA_029531755.1). Classification (NCBI taxonomy): domain Eukaryota; kingdom Metazoa; phylum Echinodermata; class Holothuroidea; order Aspidochirotida; family Holothuriidae; genus Holothuria; species Holothuria leucospilota. The sequence continues at coordinate 55,097,397 of CM055971.1, forward strand.
GACTTTTACATAGGGGTAAGCAAAACACTCAGTTGGTGACTACTCTCTGATTGACATCAGAGTTGCAAAATTTAAAAAAGGTGCAGAGCAGCTCATATTACACAGCATGCACAGAGAGTGTTTTGATTACATATTAGGGCCTTGTATACTCACCAGGATGTGGCCCTAAGCAATAAACTATGTTTGTGTCTGCACAAGGAGAAGCTAAAGACAGTTGTGGGCAGGGCTAGAACTAGCATAGTTGTGAGAATTAGAACTGTCTGGGATGAGAAGATTCCCCCTTTAAAGTGCAGCAACAGGTGAAAAGTGGAGGACTTGTGAATTATTTTGGTTGTAATTGTAAAGTTGTAAATCAAATTTTTAACTTCTATTTTGATGAAGATTTTGGATGAGGAAATACTGTACTCTTCTGGAAACAGAAATAAACACCATTTTGCATGTCCCCACTAGGGCTGGTAAAAATGTTTACTGCCTGAAAGGGAGGCAGATTTTCTACAATTCTGACCACAATTTCATGTACTCCAAGTCCAAAGTTAAATTCATCCCAAATTTTTAAAAAAAAAATTCATCCCAAATTTTTTTTATTTCCTCCGAATACAAAAATTTCCTGAGCAGGAGCCTCCCAGCTTCCCAACTTTTTCCATGCATGGACTCAACACCAAATACTAACAAGATGCTTCCCTCTCACCCCACCCAAGGACACCGACATAAGGTCATACACCATACTACATATCCTCACATCCAACAAACCAAAATGCTTTAAAACTGAGTACATGTAGACACCTTTAAAACATGAATTAACCTCAGGTGTTCTAATTCATCTTTGACTCTTCAATAACAATGAAACAGTTTTATTTGTAAATTGTTTATAAATTCAGGCTGAGTAATTCCTCAGTTAGATAAACTGTAAATATACATGATGTACACAAAATCAAGAAAAGCATTTTTTATTAAAGTAATGAAAAGTTACAGTATAACTGGCTGCAAACTCCCTGGTAACATACCCCTACACTTCCTACTATTCATATTTTAAAGTAACTCACTCACTGTTTGGCAAACTGTGTGCACTGGCACATACAGTAGTGCTCTGGATGTTGGGTTGACTTCATATTTCCTTGGAAGGGCCAACAATCTCCTCACCCTGGACAGTAAAATTCTCCCCATTCAATTTACTTCTAGCCTCCTCCAATTTAGAAAAAAAAATTACTTTGCTGAAGGTTATATCCACACACTGCTACGTGAGCTGTCTCCTATGCATTGGGTACACACACAAGTAATCACTGACCTGCAAGCAGAGACACCATGCTATTGTTGGAATTTTATGTCAATCAATGTGCAATTACCAACAGTATCTGGAGATTCCAAAATATTTTTTGGATGATCTACAAGTTTCATGCAGCAACCCCTTTTAACATACAAATGCACTGCTGCAGTTTCCTGGTGTTCGCAGAGTATGAAGTTTAATGGGTACCTGTAATCATTAATATTTCAAAAATTTTTATCATACTGGAAAGGTTAATTTTGCTTAAAGGGAAATACTGCTTTTAAAATGCACCAACTGGCCTACAAAGAAAAATACCCTAAATCATTATCAAACAATTCAGTGTCACCAATTAACGCTACTGATAGCTTTATCTCTTCAAAGTATTATGCATTACAGGAGTAACCAATGTTGCATCATTTGAATTTTTGAAAGTTTGGGTGAACAAATTACTTTTATGCAACAAATAACCGATTTACTTCTTGTGCTCAAGTGCCTTATTTCTAGAAAAGAAAGCTACCATACTGCCTTATTTTGAATTGTCTATCATTCTATCTATTAATATTGGTTTCAAAAATTTGCAAATAATCTGTTAAACAAATGCACTTATTCCCCTTTAAAGACAGATTTGCATCACCCCAAGTATGACTTTTAGTTGGGGGTTAGCAAAATTCTCCATTGGTGACTACTCATTGATTGACATCAGAATTAACAAAATTCAAAAGATGCAGAGCAGCTCATATTACACAGCATGCACAGAGAATGTTTTGATTACACATGGGGTCTTTTATGCTGACCAGGATGTGGCCTTGAGCATGCAGTGAACTGTTTGTGCCTGCACAAGGAGAAGCAGTAAAGACAATTATGGGTGGGGCTTACCACCAAGTAAAAGTCATGCTTGGGGTGATGCAAATCCCTCTTTTAAAAGTTTACAAATTGATCTCACATCAATTGCATAAATGCACCTATACTAGGATAAATCCATTGCATACATGTGCTAATTTGTGACAGCTTGTCTTGCTTCTTCAATTTAAGCTACAGTATCCATGTCTGAGTTCTCTGAATGTCGTTGTACATACTATAAGCTGTTGAAACTAGAAAGTAATGCTGTTGTATATACTTTTATTAGCAGCAAGACTGAAAAAATGTTTGTATGATGTACCTATAAACTGTTCAAGTATTACAAAGTACACTTAATCGCACCTTCAATTCCACAAGTAAACACTGCATGGGTTTGCACTGATCAAAATAAAACAGACACTCAAAGGCTCCTACTGCACTTGAACTCAAAACAGTTAAAATTGCAATTACTTGACTTGACCAACTCAATTGAACAGAACAGAATGGGAGATACTGTATCTCCACAATTAACAAGTTAAGCCTATTTCCTTTCATGTGTTAAAGGGAAATATTGCATTTGTCTGGCTTTTTATTGAATCTATCCTCGTTTATTTGCGATTGGGTCCCGTTCGATGAAAGAGAGGTAACTAAAAAGAACATTCTACCCTCCGAGCACTAATTAACGAGTAATTAACCTTTCTGTAACAACAAATAGATTTGTTCACACAAACAATTATGCATGCAAACCCACTCCTTCATCATCCCTGATTTGAAATCCACCAATCAAATCATTTCTATCACATTACGTCAGGCAATAACAAACGCCTTCTACAGCATGTACAATAAGTTCGGAAAATACGAACTAAGTACTGTACAGTACTGTACTTTAGTGGGAATTATTACTACATTATGTCGGTATTAGTGAACCAGGGAGTTTCTATTTGACAACCTAACGGAACAACCGTTACATTACAGTAGGTGGCCTTATCACCTCCCTGGCATACTATACACAAAGTTATAGTATACCATAATTCGAATTGCAGCCCTTGGGCCTTAGCAGGTTTGATTTACCGTTTCGAAACAGCCCGATGTAAAAGAGACTGTTGGTACTTAGACAATGGTACAAAATGAAAATTTTACGAACCTGTGATGCCAGGGATTGCCACTTATCCAAAACAAAAGAAATATGCAGGGCCTACAAGTCTTTCGCAGATAAATTAAAGTGTTTGTAGTGACTCTCCTGTAATGACTAATAACACACACTCACGGTGAACCAGGGAGATGACGCTGCGTCTCCATGTGTGAGTTTTGAATTCCAATGTACAGCACGGAGTGGTACGGAAACTGTGGTGGTAGTTTGTTGTGAGCAGGGCAGGCTTCGACAAATTTTCTTTGCATTACTTGTCCATCAGGCAAGCTGTTCTCTTAGTCTACTTGTCCGCCTGAATATCTACTTGTTCACTCTTAATATGCCTTTAAACTCCTTTGGGGAGACTTCACAAGGGTACTTGCCCGGCGGGCTATGATATTTAACAATGTACTTGCCCGAGTAACTTTTTACTTGTCCCGGACTGTCGGGCGGGGGATTTGTCGAAGCCTGGAGCAGGGTCGTTGGAATTACGGTAAGCAAGGTCAACACGTATTGCATAATGGGTGCAGAGGCCTATATGTCCTGACATGACCACTCTTCCTAAATGAATATGCAGCAGTACGAACGTTGCATAGTGTGGGCGAGGCTTATCGTTCCATAATGAGCACGTTAGATACAAAAATTGCTGCTTCTTTCTTTCAATACAGTATTTTGTGAGATTAGTGTTGATCTGCTGGAAGTTATTTGTGTTCCATGTTTGGAAAGGGTAAAAGACCACAATGGGATTAAATTAGAGTCGTCGTGGTATTTTTCAAATGCAATATTTCCCTTTAAGCCACACTGACCACAGAGTTGCTTCAGATTATAAAGGCCACTAGATGAACAAACAAATGTGTGTTGATGGGTTGAATTTCAAACAGCCTGCATATCCATTTCCAAGATAACAACTGAACACACAACCAAGCACACTGCTATCAGTACAATGGATAAACAGCTAACTGTTCAGCAGGCACAGTGAACGCAGCTCTACAAAAACAGCTTTAAAACCCAACTCAACTTTCCTTTAATGAAATGCAAATAGGTAGGTATTAATTCTCTGCTGACAAACAATCATATCCCAAAATTTTCAGTCCAACATCTCCTCACATCAAAAAGAAGAAGACTTTTGTGGAAAAGTTGACGCCATCTGCCCCATTTTATAACCTCACACATGTACTGTGTACATGTGTGAGCTAAAAAGCACCTTGTTTTCTACTCAGCTTTCTTTTTCTCCCTTTCCTTTTGTCTTTCTTCAATATGAAACCAATGCTTTATGTGTACTATACAGATTTTCAAAATTAGAGAAGAAAAGCATTAATTAAGTGCACAAAATATTCAAAAATTATACAGTATTACGACTTATACAGGCTGCAGCCAGTGCAGCAAGCAATTACACAGTCTGGATTCCCACAGATGCTCTGACAGGAATCCTTTCAAACTAAGTTCTCAGCTTTATTCTCACCACTTCTATGTGAGCACTGAGATCCATTTTCTTTTGAATGGAGTTAATTTTACAAGACACTATGACACCCTCTGTCTATTTCTGAAGGTCAGCAATCAACTGCAAAGTTGAATTGAGTAAGCTTGTGGCTTACCCAAACCTGAGCCAACTTAGGCATCATAAATCCTTACTCAATAAGTCAGTATAAATTATATTATATACCTAAACTGGATTATAAGTAATACTTAACACCAGCTTGCCCATGGGGGATGGAAGTGGACGCTAAGTCCTACGGTACGGTATCAATGGTACCTTAACAACCATTTTGGATATCTGCTGTACTATACAGTATGTATGTAAGCCGTACCACCTTGTGTACTATACAGTACCTATGTAAGCCGTACCACCTTGTGGGGAAATAGTAATACCTGATAATTTCTTTTGATACAAAGTTAGGGTGATGCCACTACAATTATCACATTTAGATGAAAAGTTAGGGTTATATCCATGAGGAAATGCATTTCCATAAACAAAGGAATGCATTTCCTTCGCATATATCCGTTAGAGGTGTGCTTTTTCAGAAGGATATATCCATTAGAAAATGTGTGATAACTGGGTGGGTGATGAGATAGCTTCATGCATGCCTTTTTCAAAGTATAGTACATGGCCTGATGATGAATCATTGGATATGAATTTGTTCTGTTTGGCAGCCCTGGGGACTAGACTGGGGTTAAGGTCAGATGCTACAACAGTAACAAAGACTTGATGATTTATTTTCAATGAATGTGTTTATAAACCAGAATGAATAAATCCTTACGCTTATCAGCAAAATAAGCAAGACTTGATAACAACACAAGTGTTGGAATGAATGATTTATGCTTGTTTGTCTGTATACTTAGTAATGTTCAACTATTTATAAATGCACAAACTTGTTTGTGCAGTAGGAACAACTTAACTAAAACTACTGTATTTGACATGATGGCTAATTAATGTTACCAACTTAGCATACCCTGACAGAGTAGGCCTCTCAACTATCCTGTACAGGAAGGGTAACACTTCTAACTTCAAAAATAACTCTGAATGATTTTAACACATTATCTGTCTCAGAAAACTCAAAATGTAACCATTTGAAGTACAGTAGACTAACTGCAGTTTGTTTCTTTTCAGATAAAATCCAAAGTCATTTTTGTACAGAATATATTTCATATAAAATACAGTATATTGAGTTCTCTACATGCCAACTCATAATAGTCAAATTCTTGAACACTACAAAGTAGAGCCCTCCCCCCCCCCCCCTTTCATAGTATGAGAGCCACCTCCCTCCCATGGTAGGAGTATTTTCCTCCCTTTTGCTTTGGTAACACCTACAACACACATGGATGATGGTACTTTCAGCTCTTCACAATCAATGTTCTTACACTCTCTACATCTAAAGAGAAAGAAAGTGGCATCATTACATCACTAAAGTAAAACAAAAGTTTTACAAAAACTGTCAAAGTAAAGTTTCGAGAAAAAATGAGACATTACAATGCAACAATAGTGAATATTATGTTTATCATATCAAGGATATCAACTAAAAACTTATAAAGTTATATTTCTTCTGGGATGTGAATCAATTCTGACACAAAGAACTTTGTTAGGCCCCAATATCACACAGCCACTCCAGGAGAGTGGAGAAGTCCTTTGGGTTAAAACCTGGTTAAATTGTATGCCTAGGGGATGCAGACATTTTGATCATCAGATATACCCTTCAGAGTTGACAAGTCTGTACAGGTAAGTGTATTGGGGTGCATGTTACAGTACTGTAGGTACTGTACCCGACTTGAAATTGATGGTTATTTGTTTGGGACGCCCTACAGTGTTCAGTAGCTGCAATTCAACCTATATATTGTAAGACAGAGTGGCTGGATTTGGCTTACAGGGTAGTTTCAAGCTTGTATGCCTCATGTTCCAGAGGGGCTGAGGGCCAAGATCAACTCCAGTGAATCAACTGGGTGTCCAACAAAGCTGTAAACTTGCAGTTTTGCCTTTAAGGGATTCAACTGGTCAATTTACAAAAATGGATTTCCAGTTGTGCATGTCAGCCTTGGTGGAATTGTATGTCCATTCACTTCAGGTCATTGCTTGGAACTGTACTGACTACAGAGTAATGGAGTTACATTGGGTATTCAAGAGTTCACCTAACAAACCCATCCCGTAGTACTGTTCACTTTGAGGTACCCATCCACTTATCACTGATCATACCAGCTTCAAGTAAGAGGTTCCAACTTCAAACAAGTTACTTTCCAAAACATCTTTCAAAATGTCTGTGTGCATTCACCAGTCAAAGTAAAGTAAGAGGCAATTTGAAAGAAAAATATGAAATAACTGTACACTTTCTGATAAAATTAAACTTTTTCAAAATTGTCTCAGAGAAAAGTTATTTTGAAATGACATAACATATCACAAAAATGTGAAAGTGAACTTTGCAACACCATATACTATGGAATTTAGCCCAGCCAGCCAGCCAGCCAGCCAGCCAGCCAGCCAGCCAACCAGCCTATAGGCTAGCAGCCATGATCCCTCACTGCCCTACTACTGATTTCCAAGGAAATTTTAACCATTTAAATGCTCTGTGACAGTAACCATGTTATGATGAACATTATAAAATGATCTGGATTGCAGCCACTATGAGTCCAGGGCTGAAATTTAGCACTCGTCCGATCGTCCGTGACGGGTAAAATTTGCACTGGACAACCACTTTCTCTCTTTGAACTTGTCCGATGGACGAGTAGATTTTATTTGTAACTGAATAGTTCCCTACATCAGCAGGAAAGTATGTCATAAAAATCCCCTTAATAAGTGGCAGTGAGACAATGGTATTGGCTACCATTCATCATTGTACCATGCCAATAAATATGGAAAAGTGCAGAATTTAAAGTAAATGTTTGTTTTCTATGGCAGAGACAGGAAATAGAATTGTTCATCTCTTGTTCGTCACTTTCATTTGGACAACCAAAAACTATTTCGGACAACCTAAATTTAGTTTTAGGTTGTCCGATGGGCAACCTGAAAATTTCCTTAAAAATCAGGCCTGGAGTCCATTGATTTACCATTATATCTGGTGGTAAGAGTTTTGTGTTGAAGTGACCCTCTCAAAAAAATTTGGAAAATGGAATGCATACTTGATCATTGCAAATATTTTAAATTTGAGGTTTATCAATTTCATTCATATTAATGGTAAAAAAAACACCCCCACTCCCATAGTGGCCATGATGCTACTATATTATAGACCCAGACTGGAAAGTATGGAGGGATTCAGGAATTTTCAGATTGTCCATCGGACAACCTTCTGCCAAATTTTGGTTGTCCGAAAAATTTTTGGTAGTTCAAATGAAAGTGACAAACAAAAGATGAACAACTGCATTTCATGTTGCTGACATAGTGAACAACATTTAGTTTAAAGACAAGCAGTCATTACCCCAAAGTACATTTTTGATGTGGGGATACCAAAATCCTCAGTTGGTTCTTGCTCTTTGATTGACATCAAAGTTTGAAAATTCAAATGATGCAGAGTAACTCACATTCCACACAATGCAGAGAGAGTGTTTGAATTACACTATAACCTTGTATGCTCACCAGGACATGGCCTGAAGCAATAAAATAGGTTTGTGTCTGCACAAGGATGAGATTTATACAGTTATGGGAGGAGCTACAAGTTGCTTAGTCGGGAGAATTAGAACTGTCTGAGATGATGAGAATTGCCCTTTAAATTCTGTATGCTTTTTAATGATATTCTTCTTTTTATTTTTATGTCTTGGGGATGAATGGCAGTGTATACCATTGTCTCAATACCACTTTAAAAGGAGACTTTTACGACATAATTGGACAATAGGACGAATGCTAATTTTCTGCCCTGGTGATTTCATGTGACATCATGCAAGTAAGACTGCCAGGCACTGAAGGGCAAACACAAATGCAGCAAGTGAAATTTACAGCACACGTGCACAGCATAACCATAGTGACTAGACACACAAATGCTTGCCCTTCGAAACCAAAGAGAGGTGAGATCTTGCTCTTCAAAACCAAAAAGACACATGATCACATGACATCGGTGAAACCCCTCAGGGCCCTATAGGCTACATGTTATGTTTCGCTGAATATCTTTCAAGATTTTGTGGCATACACTACAGACTTTATGCCAATTTGATTTTCCTTCCTTTTTCATACACAGGTGACTGGCATAAAACTTCAGCAGATCTGATGTGAGCTTTCTAGTAGGCCTAATGCTATTTGTGATTATGTTATCAGTCCATCAGATGGGGATGCTTAATCCTGGCAGCCTGGGATTAATAGCTCAACAATCAACCATCAAAATACTCCTGCCTGAGACACTTGGCACTGACATCAACAACCAAAAGTGAAGGAAAATCTATACTCTGTAACAGTAAAATTGGTACGCACTAAAGCCTTGCTAAAGACACTTCTTGGCCTATTCAGGCTGTTCAGACTATCCTACGGTAAAACATTTAGGGCTGGGATACTGCAAGATAGTGTCTGCTGTATGGGATCAGAGCATACCGGTTACTAACTACTTACTAACCTTTTGTGCAACTTGTTACTTGTTAGTGATCTCTGATTATTGGCATACTCTTTTACTTCTGGAAAACTGCGGTTAACTTGGCAACAAAGTGCAATTGCTCAGTCACGGAAAGAAAAATGAACTTACAAGATCTTAGTGGTAGGTGGCACCGGTGGCACTCGAGTTAGGCCAAGATGCATACAACGAATCGTAGTCCGCAGGCAAACACATCGATGAGGACAAGCCGCAGTATGGGTTGACAATAGAAACACAGTGATCAGAAACGCCGCTAAACACCTAAAATCCATCATTGTCACAGTAACTTTAGATACCTGCATTTGGGCCAGGAGGCCTGGCTTGACAATTTTCACTGGGGACCATACAGTTTTGCAACAGGATGGAGAGTTTGTTCCTTTTGGAAGATTTCGAAGAGGCTGGCGAACTTTGTACGTGGTGGCTGGTGTACTGGTGAAATGCCTCTCTAACTTGAAATCATGAATGTCAAAGACGTGTTATACACAGCCAAATGTACTGCTTGTGCGGGGTCAGTTGAACAACGCGCAGTGCACTGCTTACCCTTTGTGTACAATTTAGTAGGCGAAGGGCTCTGTGCGGATCATCTGTTTACTACCGTCGCAGGCTGAGTGACTTATCGTCGGGTACGTCGGGTAGCTGCTGGTGGTAGATTGATAATATGTTTCCTACGTAACTTATATACAATGAAACCACAAGCTCCGCCCTCCTCTGGTCCTTTGTTGGCCTAACTGTTGGCACGCCTCCTCCATGGTATCCCACATCCGCTACGAACAGGAGAAACAAATACCGGAAATTTGTTAAGTGCACACCGAGAAGAGTTCAAGTTGGTGAAAACATCTGAGGTACAAGGAGGTTGTGCTTCCATGGTCAAAACATCTTCATGCACGTATACCTAAATGTGTACTGAAAAGAAACAATCGTTCATTGTATGACAGATCTCTTTGTTTTGAACTTTCCCGTACGCCGTCACGTTCCTTTCAGCAAGTAGCTCGATTCCCGTTTCAGCAAGCACTTCACGCAGACATGTTGATATCATGCAGCTTCCGTTTTGTTCCATCATAAATGGAAAGGTGCCACATCGATCCTCCCGTAGCCGCACGAGTTGCGGGGATGGGGTGGGGTGGGGTGGGGGAAAGCTTTCAGGGAGGTGAACTATTTTCCTAGGGAGAGGGGGAGACATACTGAAATGCATTAGAAGCAATTATGAGCTGTCGCCCCAAAATTGCTTTGAAAATCAGCAAACTCTTGTAAAAATCTCTATTACTTGCCTTACAAGTGGGCCTACCTCTGTAAAGATGTCTTTGAACGTAAACTATTTACAAACAAAGGGTAAAGCAAGGTACGTGTTATATCAGCCATGAACTTAATAACGCAGTAACAAATATATTGTCACATGATCAAAAAAACTATTCATGAATTAAGATGACGGGGAAGACTCATCCAGATTGGGGTGACTGCACTTTCCCTTTAAGGTGATGGTCGGTAACTGTGAATTTTCCAGAGGGATTCTAGGGGCGCCACTCTGTCCCATTCCCCTTGGCCACAGTGACGTCGCCAGGGGGCAGGGGCCAACGTACCCCCTAAGAATGGCTGTACCCCCATGTGCCCCAAATGAGATTTTGGGTATGAAAAAAAATATGCACAAACACGTACACCATTCACCATATGTCGATATGAACTGGAGGACCCACTGTCACTTAATCACTCAAACATACGACTAAAATTGCACCATATGTTCTAAAAACTCCAGTTTTGCGTACGTCGCGCTTCGCGCGCATCTATTTGTTGTGAACTGTATGAAGGAATGCCTTATTGGGAGATATAATGCACAGCTATTGTTTCAACCGCTTTATTTTCAAAAGCTATAAGGCTAGCAGCCTGAATTCTCTCCCTTCAATATAATTCCCACATCGATTATTTTTAGTCAGATCTTATGTTCGACAACTGTAAAAAAGGCGATTTTAATTGCCTTTTTCAACGCGAATCCATATGAGGATAATTAAATCAGGGTGGTGTTACTTTGACAGCAGATCCGACTGAAAATGTAATTTATTATCCTGTTTGATCGGATTGAGAGTGAGGAGATTATCATTTAATGGCGGATCATAAGACTTCAGGGCCTCCAATTCTTTTTGTCTGATACCAGCGGCGTAGCTACGGGGGACCTGGGGGCCTAGCACCCCCAGATATTCGCCAGCCCCCCCCATATTTTTGTGTCCTAATAAAATGTGTAAGAATAAAGAAAAAATAAATGTTTGAACGGAAATAAACTTTGAAGTATTTCCTTCAAAAAATAAATAAAAATGTGTAAGCTTTAAATTTAAATGCCTATACTTTCACTAAATTAGGTATATAATCTGCACTGTCGTTTAATTCTCATCTAATTCACTTGGACGATGAAACGAACGTCCCGACGACTACTTCGGATGTGGCATTGTCAGGTTTAGACCCTTTCTACCTTTCGGATGGCTGGTTGATTTACTGAAAACATCGCAACCATACACTGAAGACCATTCTTACACGACCATTCCTATACGGTATCATACACAAAATATGCCGTACGGTAAGGTACTGCTTTCCAATAATTCTTCTAATTAACAAGTATGTCGTATCTCTCTCCTTGCCCATGACAAGTGCACTGTAGAACTATTGTTTTCGACAAGTCCTCTTTTTTTAGTAGTTCGCACTGGCGTCACGGTCCGGGCGGATTTGTAAAATTGCCAACGAGGTCCGGATTTCATGTGTTTCCCACATGATTCCTACTTCTGCTTTGCGGGTTAAATAGTTTGAACATTTACTGGTGGTATTAAAGGTCTGACCAAGTAGTATACCGATGACTTGAGCCCGTGAACAAATACAGCACCATTTTGCATCTAGACACCATTGAAAAACCGGAAAAATTTCCAAAGGGAAGGGACACCCTTAGACCCCTACATCAGGACAGTGATCTACGTCCTCCTTGCTAGAAAATAAATATGGTAACCTATGTTGGAGACAAATGGTATGATCTACGGGATATGCAATTGAGTAGTGGACATGTAGCCTATGGATAGGGTGATGGACAAATGTAACAGAGATATACTAGAAGATGAATATGGGAGAATTGCAGGCAGAATAAATGAAAAGGGATGCATAATTCAGTATGATTCTTGTATTATCTCAGCTCAATATGATATCCACGGTCGTACACAGCGGTGGGGGGGGGGGTTACCCCCAGAAATTTTCAAGTGCACTGTTTCCAACTTTGAGAACATACAGAGAAAACGCAGTAAAAATATGAGAAATAGCTGTGATCGTAATGATAGAACTTAAACAATTTCAAATAGGCAGATCATTATTTTCATGCCTATATCTGTACACATCACCAAACATTTACAGCTCTATTAGGATGTATTTCTGGCCTACTTTTCTAAAATTCTCGCGCTACGCGCGATGCATAGTTACAATGTTGGTGTTGTTGCTATAGGTAGCTTCAATCATCAATTGCTTAAAACGTTTTTAAACCGTGCCAGTTTAGTCATAAAAACGTTTTATAACCAATAACACTCCCTCCCCTCCCTTAAACCCTTCCCACAACGGAGTTCAATGGCTGAGGTCATGCTTCACATGGTATCCACCACGCTCTCAAAAATGACTTTTGTCGCACTTAGTCACAACTTCTTTTCGTTTTTCTTTGAAAGCTGAAAACCCTTAAATATTGCACCATTTGCTATCTACACGTCCTCCTGAAATTACAAATTTTGGCCAAGGGGGAGGGAGACACTCGTTTCCTTAAGTCCCCTCCCCCAGGCCACAGATCAGTAATGCCCACTTTTTGCCCTCTAGCAAAAAAATGTATGTGCGGCCTTGTGTATTACCATTTTTCATGGACTGAGTTTTTTCCCATTATTTGAGAAATGGCAGGGGTACATGCAACTTAAAACACGTGGGAAGTGCCGTTTCCGGCCATCTGGAGGGTTTGTAAAGCCAAAAAATTTCTTGCACGCTCCGCGCCAACTAATGGTGGCGCTCCGCTTAGATGGTCTTGACAAGTCTGACCCTCGGCGGTGCCGCCCCCCCCCCCGATTTGTTACCTTGGCTTCCCTAAAATTTTCATCCTAGCTACTCCCCTGTCTGATACTTACAACTTATACTCCCTGTCCTAGTCACCTTTATCTACGACTCTAGTACGCTGACAAAAGGATTATCGGGAACAATCGTTTGATGTGGAGCATTTTGCCGACAGTCTAGTAAGCGCCAGTGTTCTAACATTCATAACGACTGTTTCTCGCGACAAACCTAACGATCCTGAAAATAAAAGTACTGCTTATGCTTTTTGCAAATGCGGAAAAGGGGAATGAGACCATACATTACTGTCGATTTTTCATCAATTTGCACATTACTTCGCAACTTGAAGGCGGTGTTTTCGGAATAACAATGTGGTATTATTAAAAGGACCACAACGCGCCAAAAAGGGGCAAATTAGTTTGCGACTGAAACGACTGGCAATGTAAAAGAAATGGGCAAATTTTTCCTGTGCCGATCTTCAAGATTTAGCAGACGACGGCTTAAACTTTATAAGCCTATTACATCTGGGAGATAACTACAACAAAGGGTTACTGTCGGCAACTAGCTAGGTTCAAAGAAAGTGTGGCAGATGACATAGGCGGGATTACGGGGAGGCAAGCGGGGCACTTGCCCCCCCCCCCACTTTTTTCCAGAGCTTAAAAACTAAAATAAAAAAATGAGGAAAGTAAGCGAGACCAGAGAAATTTTAAGAGATTTTCAATAGCCTATTATTATTAAAGTTTGCAATGTTTAATGAAGGAAAATATTAATATCAAAAACCATAAAATTGCTAAGAAAATTTTTCTCGGTGTGCTTAGCCCGCACCTCCAGAGAAATCTGGCAAATGCAGTTGAAAATTTTGTCTGGCACTGTAAAATTTCTTTCCTCCTACCCGCCAAACTATTGTGACTTGAAGCTCTAAAATGAGGGTCACTGAAAGTACTAATGTACGTCATAAAATGCACCAAGGTCCTTGCAAACAATGTCCCAAACCCTACCCACGTACTCGGAGCCGCAATTCTCGAAAAAAAAAAAACGGCGCACTTCGCACGAGCCTTGTATAATTCTATGTCTCATTAGCAGGGGCGAATCCAAGATTTCTGAAAAGGGGGGGGGGGCGAAGTTGTTCGACCTGTGATTGACGGCACTATACCATCTAAGCGGAGCGCCACCATTAGTTGGCGCGGAGCGTCCAAGAAAATTTTTGACAAAATAGACTTCCCAGATCGCCGGAAATGGCACTTCCCATGTCTTATTTTTGCATTTTCTGCTTCATATAATTTCATGTCTCAACTCTCAACACATTAATTTTTCCAAAAGTTATTAACAGAAGACAGTTATCATAGGCACAGTGCCTTACTACAATGCATACTGTTCAAGGCGTCTAATCAGATCTTTAGTACTCATGTTCTAACTTGGTGAATATTGAGGGACTTCTTGAGAAATTTGTGACCCATATCTTAGTTCGACTTGATGCCAGGACCCAGGTACCTTGCATTGACATGTGGACGTAAATGTACGTTTTATCACGTGCATGTTCGCCTCTGCCTAATTTCTTGTTTTGTGTGGACTCAGTGAGAAAGTCAAAATGACCAAAAATGCACGAGACTTGGCACCCCTGTCATTGTTTTGGGGGTACGTCCAGGCAGTGTAATCATGGTATTATTATAGGCCTTGCATAGTATCAAAACTGAATGACCGAATTGTAATGATTCCGATCACTATATTTCTAAATAAAAATTTTGTTGGTGACGTGCACTGTAGGCCAATCTTAACGTCTTCTAGAGAAAACAGAGGGATTTATTAACTGACAGAACAGTATTTGGCCATTTAGTTTGTCATTGATTATGGTTATACTTGTCGATTGCTGATTTTTACTTAGTTTTATAATTCCTCATTTTTCTCCTTAGGAATTAATTTATGGAGGGACGTCCCCCTCACTGAAATTTTAGGGAGGGATGTGTCCTTCCCTCTTCCCCCGCTACCGCCGCCTATACGTAGCATAGCAGAAAATTTGGGTAAAAACACATCCCAGATAGCCGGAAAAGATACTTCTAAGGCTTTGTAATTCGCATAATTTTCCATCTTAATTCTCTTGCAGTGGCGTAGCTAGGATTTTTTGTTTGGGGCGGGGGGCTTCCGTCACTATCTAAGCGGAGCGCCACCATGAGTTGGCGCGGAGCGTACCAAGAAAATTTGAGATTTTAATACATCCCAGATCGCCGGAAATGGCACTTGCCGGCTTGATAGCAGCCATCAAGAAGTGCAATTTTTGTGAACAAAGTGTAAATTTTGGTTTTATTTTATTACACATTTCTGTGAGGACGGATTAACTCAGCTGGTGGGACTTTTGGTCCAAGGGTTGCAAGTTTGAATCCCGTTTTACTCAGTGGCGTACCCAGGACTTCTCTCACGGGGGGGGGGGTGCATGCAGTACGTTGTGTGATCGTCGGCCTGGGGAGGGGTCTAAGGGGAGGGGGTGCCCCCTCCCCTTTGAAAATTTTTGAAAAATAGGTGTCCTTACATGCAATCTGGTGCCACATATGCTACCTTTTGAAGTAAAATTTGTGTTAAAAAATGGCCTTTCCCCAGTATACGCCACTGCGTTTACTATCTAAGCGGAGAGCCATCATAGGTTGGCGCGAAGCGTTCCAAGAAAATTTGAGGTTTTAATACATCCCAGATGGCCGGAAATGGCACTTGCCAGGCTTGATAGCAGCCCATCTCAAATGATGCGCACTATCTCGTAAGATATTTTTCGATTTGCTGATGGTATTGTATCGTATTGATTGTATCAGGGAGGTGTTAAGCCTGATTGTATCCATCATGTGTAGTAAGATAGAATGCGTGTGAACGTCCCAATCGACGTTCAAACTGATCTACTGTGCGCTATGACTCCCATGCTTCGAGGTTGCTAATTGCAGCTTCATTCTTTTATCTCTCTGTCCTTCTCTCTATCTCTTCTCCTTTCCGTTTTTTTTTTCTCTTTTTCCCTTTCAATTTTTTTTTTTTTTTTGTTGCATTTTCAAAACGGGGGGGGGGGGGGCCGGGTCGGCCCCCTAGATCCGCCCCTGATTAGTACTGTTGTACTGCTGTGCGTAGGAAAACTTTGGTGGAAGTGCCTCTTTATTACTTCCTGTAGGAAAATTACCATTTCCAAAACCCTCGCTACACCTCTCGCTGCTCACTTTCCTCAACAACTACCACCATCCACAGCAAATTGACTGACGGTTACTATATGTCTTAAATTTGCGATCATCATATGAAAACTTTTTCATTACAGGCATGGATCCAGACATTTCGAAAAGGAGGGGGGCTGAAAGCCCCCTTGAATATTCTCCTTGATTATCATTATGCTAATTTTCGCGTATTTGTTATTGTTAATGTACCGTAACGAAAAAGGGGGAGCTGAGCCCGGGAAAGCCCCCCCCCCCCCTTGGATCCGCGCCTGCATTGGCATTTCAAATTACATCTGGAAGAAGGAATTTCTCAAGAATGGTCCAGAATGTCCGCAACAGTCTTCAATTTTAAGAAAGATTTCTCTTGGAGGACCCTCATTCCCCAGCCTCCGGCTTCGCGCCTTCGGTGATCGCGGTTAAAGGTTTCGCCGGCCACAACTTCCCTAGATGCAGTCCCTCCAATAAAATATACTGCCCTGACACTTAAACGCCGATGTCCTTGACAACGTTCATGTTAAAACTACCCACAAAAGATTTCATCGACTTCTTAAAGTATCACATAGTCTATAGCCTTCAAAATCAACACTAACCTTATTTTTCACTTAATAAAAAAGTTGAGGGGAACTTGTCCCAGACCATCGACAAAATGAAACATGAAAGAGAGCCTTATAGAGCAGGATAAAGGTTCCCATATCCTGCTCTATGAAAAGAACAGGCACCTGGGAAAGAAGGGATTTTTATGCAATAAAAATACTGCATTTAAAACTAAAGAAAAACAATAGGCCACAATTAAATGTCTCAACGCTGTTTTCTTCTGGGCGCTTCGCGCGCACCGGCACGTTGTAAATATTGCTTCCGGGTTTCGGGGTTACTTCCTGTAGAATAACCTGGTTGTCATAGCTTCGTACAAACTCTTCTATAATCATTGAAACCACCAATGCCCCCATGGCCGTTCGCAGCGTAGGGGAAGTTCCCACTCCCCCAGAAAGTTTCAAAGCAAAATGTTTATCACCATCGATCTGTGTAAATTTACCGACTCTCTAAAGATTGTTTAGATGCACTTGTAAGGCACAGAAAGTGCCATTTTCGGGACCGTCAAAAGGGACATGCGCTTAGCGAAGGGGGGAGCTCTCTCCTTGAGGATGCTATTCTTCTTAGCATTTCTATTATTCATATCACTAAAAAGTATGAAAAATTCGATTTTTTTCAGCGCGCTTCGCGCGTACCCATTCTCTGAATACCAAATCTCTGAAATTATTGTTCCAAAGCCCCGGGAAACCCTTAGAGTAATCCATTCTCCCCTACTTCATAAAGCCCTCAGCATTATCGATCCCATCTGACTGTCAGTCTCATGGAGTAAGAATATAGTTAAAAAAAGTCAAATTGCGATTTTTGTGGTATGTTGATTGCCCACCTTATGTCGTTTGAAGTTGAAGCTAAAATGCATCATTTTAATGCCTACAATTTTGTAAATACCCCAAAGCTTCCGGGAGCTTCGCCCCTGGACCCCCACCGGGGCTCTGCCCCTGGATCCCGCCAGGGGCCTGGGCCCCACGCAGTTAGGGGGAGCCCTTCGCGCTCCCGCGGCGCCGTTGGCGCCGTTCGACCGTCCACCTTACTTTGCTTCCCCCACTTTCAGACACATGGGCGTAAATCCCGGAGGGATGGGGGATATATCCCCCCAACATTTGACTAGGGGGGATGGTCCATGTAATCATCCCCCCCCCCCAATGTTTCAGTCTAGAGATACGTGTATGATGGAAAGTATATTCTATTCTTCATTTTCGTAAGAAATTTTTCAGTCTCGCTTCACTTTCTATCACACAGTCACAAATGTTTCTCATACTATCAGAATTTTAGCAAATCGTTGGCAATCTATCAAAATTTTTCGCGCGCTTCCAACCTTACGTCAGTGTCACTCATATTATCAATATTTTCCGGGGAAGCACAGCAGCAAAAAGTTGGAAGTTTACGAATTAATAGGTAAAAGACTGGCTTATGACAGTGGCATGTAGGTTTGTTGGGCAATTGAAAGTGTCTCGATGTAGAGTGTGAATGCAGGTTTTGTAATCAGGTAATGGAAATATCATTCGTCACTGTTTACACTCCATGCCATGACCATTATTACGGTAATAATACACGAAACTGTTCTGATCACGACACTTTCCGAATACCAGAGATACATCTCCAAACATCTGCGGGGACCTCACATGAATATGGGATCTTTCAATCTAATATGTAGCATGATGTAGAAGGTTGAAAGTACGTATCTGCAGACTAGTTATACATTTTTTCGAAAATTTTTACCAGAGCTTCGCCAGTTCGCGCTGAGCCATATTCGGTATAGATGGTGATTGTTAATACACTTATGACGAAGACAGCACTCTGTAACGCTCTTATTAGTCCTTCACCCCTTTTGCTACATCTATCAGGGAGGTCTAATATCACCTCCCTGCACCTATACTCTCCCTCCCTCTCATTTTCCATTGCTGGCAGCTGTTCGTCCGGATTTTAGTTCAAAAGTAGTAAAAACACGATAGTTGTAAAGTGTTCGGCGTCGTGCTCTATATTATCATTTGGATGTCAGGTAGTATACGCATTGTCATCCCCCCCCCCCCCCGCCCCAATTAATATGATTAATGCAGAGCTTCCAGGAGGCCCTATTCAGGTATCTGCTAGCCTTAGATGCCCTTTCATAATGCACAATGAAGACAAGGACATATTTCGTAATAACTCAAGAATGTTTCTGTGGACTCCACGCACACATTTTTGTGTAAAAACTTTCCCGAAATAGAAGGCAGTAAAATAGACAGAAGGGAGGGGGGTTCAGGAGATTTGTTGACAACGTATCTGTCTCTTAAAAGACAACATATTCTCCCCCTTTACCTTACCAAAAATTAGCATTCACTAAATTATGGACATTTTCCGGCCATATATGATCAGTTCCAAAACATCTCAAAGATAGCACCAGTTTGCATCTAAAAGACCTTAAATTAATAAAGAAAAATCTTAAAGGGGAGAGGGGACCCCTTCCCCAGGACGATGCCTATATGTCGTGATGAACGAAAGATCAAAACTGCTGCATGCAAATGCAGGAACGCATGAAGGTGTAATTTACGCAGACTTGGGGGAACAGAAGTATTATTACATCATCTATGGTGCCCCCAATTACAAAAAACCTGGCGACGCCACTGATCTCATGCCAACTTGCAGGTCTTGTAATGATCACTGAATTCAAAATCCAATTGTCTGGGATGACCTTAAATGTTGATCCCTGCCTTTTTAAGGATAACAGGACATTGTTGCTCTTGTACAATTTCAATCCAGTGCAGCTTATCAACGAGTTTTCTGCTCAAAATAACATTTCCTTAATGTATGAATATACCAATAGCCTACCAAAAAACATTACCGCTAAAATTAACCCCTTAAAACAGTCTTCCTAGCACTTCTGAGACATTAAAACCCAGGAGCTTCCGGGGGCCTCGCCCCCTGGTCCCCCACCGGGGCTTTGCCCTGGACCCCACCCGTCATGGGCTCGCGCTTCGCGCTCGCCGTGCACGTTTCGCGTGCACATTTTCCACATTTGCTATAGTTTACCCCATCCCCCCCCCAAAGTTGAAAAGAAATCTACGCCCCTGTTCAGACATCAAATACCGCTCCTGGTGGCAGATGTGTCTCCTGTCAAACAAACACCCCCTGATTAAATAGCTTTACTCCCATAGGATAACGTCTTTTTATTTGCTTCAAATTTGCATTGCGAAACTTTGCTCTCCTGTATTCTTGCCGAGGTACAACCAAGCACCACCACTGATAATAAAGTGGTGATATCTCCGAAAGACAAAAAGAAGGAAAAGGACTTGCACAAAATTTTCATAGAAGCTCAAAACCAGAATTTTCTGGCGACTTCGCTCGTGCACCAGGGATGGTCTCAGCAGGAGCTACACACCCTTTTCCATTTATTGCTGAAGAAAATGCAAAAATATATTTGGCATAATTATAATTTTGAGGCACCCAAATCCCACTGAACTGCATTCAAGATGGCTTCTTTTCCACATTTTTCCCACTTAGTCCAGGATCTGCAGCCGTCCCATGTACCTTGAATGCACCAATTAAGTTGAGGCTTCCCCTCAGTGGCATACCTGGAAGGTATAGTTGTCTCAACATTAATTTCTATTGTGCAGCATGAGTGGATTTATTGTTTAGCTCAGTGCAAACATTACAATTATCCACTGTCCCCATTCGCACACCCCCTCCCCATCATTAAATCAAATCGTTAGTGAGAGTAAGGCTAACATATTGGTCAAATTGTGATTTCTATTTTTGTAGCCTGTTTCAGTGTGCTGCAATGACATTTTGGAGATAGCAAACGCTTTATTCTAATGGTCACATTTTTATAAATACACTATAGAGCTTCTGCATTGACTGCACGCCTTGGACCCAATACAGTATTGTTACTGGACCCACTAGGAGCCCTACAGTAGGCCCCTGTGGCCTAAAACCTGCAGGGAGCGCTTCGCTCTACTAAATCTCTACTGTGACGCTCAATCCTTCATTTTGGTGTGCCCCTCCGGCGGACCGCTTGACCACCCTACTGTGAAGCCATGACCGTACGGGACTTTTCTTCTCAGGGAAGGCGGTGATTTTTGCCCGACTCCAGGCTTAATTTAACTGTCCAATTTTCCGCTCGACTAAGACCAAATATCTGTTCGATTTAGTCAGGTTTCTGACATTGGGGGTGACCGCCTCCAGCATCCCGGCCCGTATGGCCATGTGTGAAGCCCCCCACTTCGAAAAGTCTGACGACGCCACTGCTTGGCCAGGGTCTTGCAGTACGTCGGTTTCTCGGCCAGCCAATCTGTTTTTCTTTTTTCTTTTTCTTTTTTTTTATTTTTCTAGTATGAAACATGCAAACACACTTTAAAGTTTTAAAGATTTGATTTCCAATGTTATATAATTTGTTACGTACCATGATGGCCTTACTTTTATATACTGTTTTGTACTCTCATTCTATCATTGTATAGGTCCATTTCTGTGTATTACTCTCATTTAACTTTTGTCTTTTAATTGTACATATATACATGTTTTTACTTTTCATACTTCTTAAATTGTGAACTATGTTGAGGTCCTAATGTAAGATAAGCATTATTTGTATTTCTAATGAGTTTTACCCTTGAAAGTTTAAATAAATAAAATATGCTTAACAGGTTTATTCTTGCACAAGGAAGAGCCTCATACAGTTATGGGAGGAGCTAGAAGATGCATAATTGGGAGAATTGGAACTGTCTGGGATCATGAAAATTCCCCTTTAAGTCTTGTGGTCCTCTCGGGGACGTGGCTCCTCAGTGGGGAGCAGAACTCCTACGGGAGTAACGTTTGGTTTCGCCCTTCGACCAGGCGCGTGCGTATAGCCAGACCATTCGGTCCAGGCTATCCAAAATTAAAATTATCGTCCCAATATCATGTATGGTTTTCTTTGTTAATTGTGGAGGTGGCTCTCCCCCCACCCCAAGTGCTCTGGGTTCAGGTCACCACCCCGCGTGGGCCAGACAAAGCACCAGAAGCTGTGGAATAGTAATAAAATAGCACTTAATATTCTGTTGGCATTGTGCGGACTTAACCAGTTACGATGATCTCCATGAAACCATCTTTTATAACAACCTAACACGGACGAAATAACGATCGATCTGGTGAAAACGGGGCAGGCCCTTAACCAGAGCAGATTCTTTAATAAAAACCCAAACTTTTCCAACTTTTCTTAATGAAAACAAAACATTTAATTCTTTGTCAATATAACTCCAACATTTTCTTCGCTCTTCGCCCGATTTCGAGTTCGCCATCATTTCCGCAACCCATTGCATCTGTCGGGACTTAGGGTGAACTAGCCCCCAGTCAGGCTCTTGGCCCCCTCTTGGCAAACCCAAGGACCACCCAGGCGCGGATCCAAGGGGGGCCTGGGGGCCCGCCCCCCCCCCCCCCCCTCGCCACGAAAAAAAAAATCGAAAGGAGAAAAAAAGAAGAAAAAGAAAAAAAGAAAAGAAAAGGAGAAAGAAAAATTAAGAGCAAAAAAATGAATAAAAGTGTCTAAGAACGTATTCAAAGTATATATTTCTGTAGGGGTTGGGTGGGGCCTTTCGCTGGATTATCTCGATCTTTCAAAGTGGCTGGCGACGAAAGGAGCGCTACAATGTTCGAAAACAGGTGAATAGCTGAGTAATGATCCTTGACTTAAGATCTAAATAAGTAAACATCGTGACATATGTAGTATGGGCTCGGCTAGCTGCACTGAAATTTAGCAACAATTTTGTGTCAAAGAGTGAATTTTTTTTGTAATCTAGAGAGGCAAAGTTTTCGCCATACAGATCTTGCAGAATGAATACAGAAGACAAGCTGTCAGGTGACGTGCTATTGTGCACAGTGGCACCAGCTGTTACAGGCAAAGTAGCGGCGTGCATACCCTATTCGATTTCAAAACTGTCTGAAAAGTTTTAAAATGAACTCAAAAGGCTTTTAAGCTACAGACAGTGGCGTCGGCACAGTGGGCAATGGGTGACGTGTGTCCCCCTCCCCCATCGATTCTTGAAAATTTTTAAAATAGTCCCAAAAGCTACAGATTTCTGTGGAGGGTGTAGGGTGAGATGTATTTTTGATGACTGGTTTATTTGTTCTAACCATTTTCTTTCACAAACTGTTCTCAAACTATCATAAGTCTTGGAAATTCTTGACAAATTCCAAATTTTCGCACGCTCCGCTAGCGTCAAGCCTTGTGTCAGAGTTGTCTTTATTATCAATACCTTTCGGTAACTACTCACTGGGGAACAAAGGAGCAAAAGTGCTTTTTAAGAATTCTCAGTCAGAAGATTCGTTTCTGAATAGCATAGGTTGGTGGGAAAGTGACAGTGTCCGATGAAGGTTCTAAAATGCAGGTTTTGTCATGGACTAATGTTTTATTCAAATTTTCGGCGCGCTTCGCGCGCATACGACAGGGTTTAAACCCGATTTTATATACCATTGTCAAGGCTATGACGCAAGAAATGATTCAAATGCAACATTTTTGTAAAAAGTACATCTCCTTCTCTGTAGGGCTCTCATCATTATGGGATCTTTGACTAATCTAGTCTAGCACATGATTTGAAAGATTGAAAGTACGTAATTGCCGTTGCTTATTTTCCAAACATTTTACCGCGACGTTCAATAATGAGGAAAATCTTTTCTGAAACGAATTTTGCCTGTCCACCATCCCTC
Source organism: Holothuria leucospilota (assembly GCA_029531755.1). NCBI lineage: Eukaryota > Metazoa > Echinodermata > Holothuroidea > Aspidochirotida > Holothuriidae > Holothuria > Holothuria leucospilota. The sequence continues at coordinate 55,121,133 of CM055971.1, forward strand.
TTGCTATACCTAAAAAGAAGGTGATATATCATATCTCCTCCCATATGGATGTCGGGTAGTGAGGATCCCGTTGCTCCCTCTTTTGTATACTGTAACTAATTTAGAGCTCCCGGGAGGCTCTATACTGTCCTCTGTCAACCTTGGATATCCTTTTAAAATGTAATGGAAAAATTTTATTAGAGTCCAAGAATGTTTCTGTGGACTCCACGCAGGTATAATTGCGTGTACAATTTTCCCATGGGTGTGGATCATGGAGGACGGGGGGATCCGTCCCCCTCAGTTTTTTGGAAGGGGGAACATCGTCAAAAAGTCCCCATCACTTTTTCAAAAATGATGGAACAGACTGCAATTATGCCTAGGAAAACGAAATTTTTAGAAGAAAAATAACCTAAAAATCCTACACTTTTGTTGCACCAAATCGCATCTGAGGGCATTCAGTTCTAGAAAAATTTCCCTTAGATCCCTCCCCCATGCCGAAGATCACAAAACTTATTGCCTCCCCGTGACGCAAATCCTGGCTACCACCAACTGCTTCTTCCACGCCACCAGGACGGCGATTCACAAATGTGAAAGTTCCCCCCCCCCCCCACACACACACACACTTTTGGAGATGGATCCACGCCCATGACAATATGTTAACCGTCTCTTACTCCCCTTTTTCACCCGAACAAAAGTTAGAATTCACTAAATTGTGGACATTTTCTAAACATACAATCACTTTAGAATGACCCAGAGATACCACCATTTTGCATATAGGCCCCCTAAAATTAAAAAAAAATTCTCAAAGGGGAGGGTAAACTCTTTACTGGGATTGCACTCTCATGTACTAATAAGAAAAGGCTCTCCCACTCTTGTATATAGCGTATACAAAATCCCGCTGCCTAAAAAGGCACGGTTTAGCAGTTATCTGCGGTTCCCCCAATCACCAACTCCCGCCGGCACCATCGGTCATAGATTTCTGAAGGGTATACCCTTCAGAAGTCCATAAAGAAGGTGATATATCATCTCTCCTCCTATATGGATGTAAGGTTGTGAGAGTCTTGTTGGTCCCCCTTTTCAGTGTACAATTAATGCAGAGCTCCCGGGAGGTTCTATACCGAAAATTTTCTTCGCGCTTCGCGCGCAATTGTTTACGCTCACGGAGAGAGAGGTACGTTTTTATTGAGTGATGGATTTATTTTATCACTTTTTACCAAAAATCATTTGAAATCTTTCACGATTTTTGCAGTCTTCTCAATATTTCTTGATTTTTTGCTTGATCTGCGCACTGTTAGCCTTGAATTGCTCCTTTTACTATCAATAAGGTCCCAAACGTATTCGCATTACTCATCGGTGGGGTTCTACCATAAGCCAAATATTCGTGTGTATAAACGTGATTTCAGAGTCAGCATTGTAAGGATGTAAAACAACTGATATTCATTTTTTTCACCCTCCTCTTCTTATGAGAACTGAAAACTTAGTATTGAACCCACCTTCTAATTGATAGGCACACATAAAGGGAATTGACACCGTTAGTCATAGCAATGGTTTTAAATGTAAATTCAAATTTTCGGCGCGCTTCGCGCGCAATTGTTTCATCTGACGTCCTATACCCGAATACCGTATAACGAAAATAAAACACTAATTATGGCAAAAATCATTTCAAGTTACCTACACGGGCTCATAATGTTGGCGTGTAAGTTTTAAGATAACTTAGATACTCCGTAACTTCTGCAGGTACATATAGTAACTCATATTGAGCCATACACATCAAATTCCATGTAACATGAAAAGGTATGAAATCTCACTGACATAAGAACTGAAGCCGATTTCTGTGCTCTTAAAATGCAATATTGCGAGAGCTTCCGGGGGCTTCGCCCCCTGGACCCAGCCAGGGGCCCTAACGCGGGCCCCTGGACCCCACGCGTAGGAACTCGCGCGGTGCACATGAGGTTTTCCATCTTGGCCCCCCCCCCTCAAAATTTCTGGATCCGCACCTGGGACCACCCCTGTCTGAACCTGAATGCAGGTTTTTCTATGGGCATTGGAGTATACCTCAAAATTTTCTGCACCCTTCGCGCACAAGCCTCACAATACACGTTGAATATCACTTACGAACATTATCAGCACAAAGGTAGCAGTGAACTTTTCTAGCACAGACTATGTGTACACCCAAAGTTAGAAGCGGGTATCAATGAGTTTTCATGTAGCAATCTAATACTTTGAGTAGCATTCGTAGCATACCAGTGATGACTTTATGGTTTGAATTTACTCGAACCACAGATTAATTCAAAAATATTTTTCCGCCCATGATGATTGTACATTTCGTCCTATTGCAAGCTGTTCATGCAAAATTTCGTTTAAAGTAAAATACGATAACTGTGAACTGACCTGTGAACTGAATTGTGAACTGTGGAGAGTTTGGTGTATGCTACTCTCAGTCTCTCTCTCTGTCACTGGGGGGTCAGCTCAAAGCTCCATGCTCCCTTCGTATAATGTCTAAGACATTTCGGGGAATTTCCCTCATTCTGGATCTCACCAAAATTATGCTGAATTGTTATTGATGGTGCACGGGATAGGGTGAGTGTAGGTGGGGGAGGATGGTGCACGGGATACGGTGAGGGTAGTTGGGAGAGGGCTTTGTAAGGATTAATCTTTGTAAGGATAAATCAAGCAAAAAGATTTGCATCTCAGGGCCATGTCCTCGGCGAGATATACTTTCTTCTACCATTTGTGAGGTAAACAAACAATTGAAGGACTTAGCTTCCAAGTTAGACTGTCAATTTATAGACAAGTTTCCTTCTTTCTCATATATACGGCGATGGCGAAATTGATGACAGCTTATTCATCACTGACAGCATACACCTGAGTATGAAAGGGTCGCATAAACTGGGGCAAAATACACCTCACTGGGACCAATTTGTCTCCGAAGCACTTTTTTACATTCGGATTTTCCAATAATGCGACGTAATACCCGCCAAAGCCCAAGGTTCCACAGGAGAGTATCTCTGTCTTTCGGCCGCCACGAGCATCGCCAGCAAAGTACACACCCTCGTTATCACGATCAGCCCGGTCATCGTCCACAACACACGCACTATAACGACAAACGTCAAGGATCCGAATATCAGAGTCGCCAATTCCCCCTCCTAACTCAAACAGGGGATGTTACAACTTAGAGGAGGGAAACCACACAACACGCAGTTGCAGGTATGATTTCCCAGTTGAAATGCAGATCATGCGGACGAAAGGGACACAAAGAAAAAAGTTCTGCCTTATCCACAAGAAATCTGGCCAAGATGAGAGTGCCGACAGTTATTCCTCTTCCAGCCAGTCTTCATCGGTAAAAAAGCTCTTTTAACTTTTTCAATTTTAAGAACAAAGGAAGAAAGAGGCTGCACATAGGTTTTATTAACATAAATCATTTACCGGTATATCCTCAGATGGACCAGCTTCGAACCCTGTTAGTACATGAGAACACTGAAGTCAACATTTTAGCAATTACTGAGTCTTTCTTGACTGAAAATTATTCTGATTATGAGATAAGTCTGCCAGGATACAAAATAATCCGCAGAGACAGGGTTGGTAGGGAAGGAGCATTGTAATTTATATTGATGACAACCAGGGAGTTGTCCTAACACCTCCCTGTGACAACACAGCCTTTTTTTCGTAGAAAGGAATTTAAAGTCGATGATACCATAGTTAATAGACACATGTGTCTATTAACTATGATGATACTGAGGTAATCTGGTTGTAAATTAAGCCTTTTTATTCTAAGAGCATACTTTTATGTTTAATCTACCGCCCTCCGAATGCCAAGGCAGATTGGATAAGTTCCTTCCATAATATGCTTAACTCGCCATACAATTCTTGCCACGATATTGTTATTATAGGTGATTTTTACATGTTATTATAGGGGGAACAATGCATGGATAAATACAGCATGTCACTTTAATTTAAAGCAAGTGGTGAATCAACCAACCAGAGTAACTAAAACTACTAGTACCACGATAGATCACATATATAAAACAGAAGAGAGGTTAGTAAATGATGTTACCGTTCTTCACATCAGGATCAGTGACCAGTTTCCTGTTTATTTTAATTTAAAGACAGATTTGCATCACCCCAAATATGACTTTTAGTTGGGGGTTAGCAATATTCTCAATTGGTGGCTACTCTTTGATTGACATCAACTTAGTTACAAAATTCAAAAGATGTAGAGCAGCTCATGTAACACAGCACGCACAGAGAATATTTTATTACACATGGCCCGGGTCTTTTATGCTCACCAGGATATGGCCTTGAGCAGTGAATTGTTTGTGTCTGCACAAGGAGAAGCAGTAAAGACAATTATGGGCGGAGCTTACAACCTAGTAAAAGTCATACTTGGGGTGATGCAAATCCCTCTTTAAAGTACGAGAAGGAACAAATTTGTAAGGCTGGCCACACCTCAGTAACGTACAGAAATATTACGAAGATAAATAAGCAAGCTTGAGGATCTCAAAAATATACATAAATGGTGCAACGATAACAAAATGGTCGTAAATGTGGATAAAACAAAAAGCATGTTAATATGCTCCAAACAGAAGCAACACACTCTTTCTGAAGCTGACATCCTAAATATTTATTTTAATGGCAACAGACTGAAGAACACTCAGCAGGAGAAGTTACCGGGGGTAAGGGTAGATTCGAATTTAACGTGGCAAGATCAAATTGATTATGTCTGTAAAACCGTAAGCACTCGTTCAGCAGTGACGTACTACCTACAAGGATTTTATTTTTATCGGATACATTTTACCCTTTCTTAACTATTGTTACCTTGTGTGGAGTTCATGTACGTGTAGTAATGTAATCAGTATAGAGAAGCTCCTAAAGAGAGCTGCCCGAATATAATACTTGATGTCATATATGATGAGAGATCTGAAGACCTTTTTAGTAAACTAGGATGGAAAACATGTTTACAAAGTTTAAAGCAAAAGCGTTTAGTTATGGTATATAAATCCCTAAATGGCCACACTCCTCCTTTCATGAGAGATATGTTTGAATATACACACTCTGTTCACGACCACGGCCTACGGTCAACTTTCTCGCTAGCATTATACATGTACGTCCGGGGGCAGAACTGATTTTAATAACAAAAGGTTCCATTAGGCCTATATTGGGCCGGACAAAAGAATGGAACGACCTTCCCAACAACATCAAGAGTGCAGCAAATTTAAATCGTTTTAGAGCTTTAATCGAGTATATTTTGTGATATTTTACTTACCGTTTATTGTCTTAGTCGTGCGTATTTTTTTTTTTATCGTACCCAGGTAATATTTTGTACAGTTTAAATGGTGTTCTTATAGCTTGTTTTGATGTTCCCCATTTTGTCAACTTTTGTAAGATTTTAACTTGATTTTCCCTTTCTATGTGTTTGTATATATCTGGCTTGTTTAGTTTTTTCAGTGTTTAGGATCTTGTTATGTTTTAATTATGAATTTCTTTCTCTTTGTAAGGATGATACGTTTTTAATTTTGACTTGTTTTACGTTTTCTAATATTTCTTTTTCAATTTTATATGTCTTACACATTGTAACTGAGGGCTTCGGGGAAGATTAGCTTTGGCTAACCGAATTTTACCCTCTTTTAAGCAAAGTTAAAACAAAACAAAACAAAACAAAACAAAACAAAACAAAACAAAATAAAATAAAAATAAAATCCCACAAGAAACAACAATGAGACAAGCACGCCGAAAGAACACTTTTTAAGATAGCTAGCCTACCGAAGCATTGTTTTTCTTCAACTCATTAAAATTTTTTCTTATTTGTCTCGTCTCCTTTCCTTCCCTATCCTTTTTGGCTTTATTTTTCAATTATTTTATTCATTTTTCTGCTGAAAGGAGATGGGTTCCGTACCTGGATCCGCACCTGGAAGGATGAATGATGGTAGGCGAGGGATGCATGAGGCTTTGCAAAACATTCTGCTCAAACTGTCCTGTACAAAAGGAGTAACGATAGCCTGAATTACGTACGACTAATGAACGCGAAGTGCGCCGAAAAGACCTTTTATAGTATTGTGAAATTTCCCCCTCATTTTACATTGCAATAGTTATCCATTATATTCAAATTCACCCTTAATTTCTCTTAACTTGTCATTTTCCGGACCCACTCATTGGGGCTCTGACACCAAGCCACGCAACTGGATCTTTTCCACGATTGTGTGACTATTAAAGAAAATCTTCACCGGGACAGTGATTTAAAGTGTCCCTTATTCTGTTATTACGGTGGTGAAAAATCAGGATCGGGACCGTAGCTGCCTCTCCTTCCTCCTCCCACACTGCCTCGCTGAATTATTTGTTCCTTCGTCCTCTCTGTTCCCCTGTTTCTCTCATTAAACCCTGTCTGCCTCCGTCTTGGTCGGTCCTTCCCGACCGAGCCTTCTAACGCTCCCTTCCCTTCATTAAGTCTCTCATTCTTTCCCCTTTCCCATGCCAAGTCTGCCTGGATTCATCCGTCGTCACCGTTACGGCCTTCCCTGCCCTTCGCTTTCTCAGGCCCCTCCACCTTCCGTTTTTCACACTGTCCCTAACCCTGCCTGTCTCAGTACTCGTCCCATCGATATTTGAACCAGTCTTCTACTTTATCAAGCCCATTTTCTTCTCTCCATCCTTCCTTCCCATGGGCGATAATCCCCATTCTTATTAGTTCTTTTCGTTTTCCTTTTTACTCTCCTTTTAATTTCAATTTTTCTTTTCCTCCCCTTCTCTCCCTTTTCCTTCTCCCTTTCCTTTATCGTTTTCTTTTTTTCATTTTTCGTCGTCCCGGTTTTACTTCGATTTTTTCTCGAGGGCAGGGGAAGTTTTCCCCTGCCCCCTCTGGCTCGCTACTGTCTTTGACTATTGCCAGAGAGTCGAGAGGACTTTGGAAATAGTATTTGATTGTAGATCGTTCACCAATTAAGTAATACGTCGTGGATGAGTTTGTGTTGATCTGTTTCTTTATGTCAATGCAGTCGTTGTCTGCATGAGACCACCGAGACCGACAAAGCTTCGTGTTCAAACTACCAGAGACCAAACCGGTGTCGGTTTGTGGTTAAGCTAAATGACCACCAAACCACCATCAAACCACCCAAAATCGATGAAGCTCTCACACCACCGAGGCAAGCCCGAAAAACCGTTATAACTAGTCTCATTGTACGAAAGTACAGGCTAGTTAAGTTGACAGGCATCCCCTTCATTGCATGCACATTGAAAGATTACAAAATAAGTAGAAAAATAATCAAAAGATTCATATGTGGACCCCATTACGACCAGGCCCGTAGTCAAGGGGGGGGCAAGGGGGGGGGGCGAAGACCCCTGAAATTCTTCTTGCCCCCTAGAGAGTTTGAATTTAACCAGTGAATTAATACATTTGTACACATTTTGCCCCCCTGGAAAAATTTTCGCCCCCCTCCCACAGTACCTTGTCTGGCTACTGGCCTGATTACGATACAAAGCCTTCCCCTGAAACACAGAGAATAAAACATAAGGTTTAACATTTTTTTTGGGGGGGGGGGGGTGATTTGTGACTTGAAAATGGGTTTTCAATTTACACCATTGCACTGTCGGTTTTTCGAATGTCTTTGGTTTTTGTCAAAGAAGGAAGGACCACCCGAGACCAAAAACGACGTTGGTTCCTCACCAGTCAGACCAACCAACTGTTGGTTCAACGTGATCACCGACATCACCCAAAATCGACTCCGGTTTTTAGTGGATACGTTTTGATCCCTCTTTTGGTTGATCTAAGCACATTTAGAGTGAAAAACGGCGAAATTCGTGTTACCCTTAGTCGACTAGCAGTGGCGCCGGCAAGGGGGGAGGGGGCATGGGGAGTTCCCCCAATCGATATCAGAAAATTTTAAAATGATCCCAAAAGGCGTTTAAGCTATAGAGTTCTGTAGGGGGTAGGGTGGGGTGTGTTTTCGACTGAGTGATGGATCTATTGTGACCATTTTCTATCACAAATGGTTCTCAAACTATCGGAATTATCGCAAATCCTTCGCAAACTATCAAAATTTTCCCCGCGTTCCGCAAACCTTACCTCAATATTGTCCTTATTATCAATAATTTCCGGTAGCAACTACCCCAGAAGCACAGCAACAAAATTTGAAAGCTGTTGCGAATTCTCAGGTAAAGACTGGCTTTGTGATTGGCAAAAAGGTTTGTTGGGTAATTGAAAGTATCTCGATGCAGAGCATGGATGCAGATTTTGTCATGGTTACCTTATTTAATGAAGAAATTTCGGAGCGCTTCGCCTCGCATTCGTCACGGTTTTCACTCCATCTCATGACCATTGTTAATATTAAGGTTATAATACCTGCAACTATTCTGATCACAACACTTTTCCGAAAAACAAAAGTACATCTCCAATTACCTCTGTGCGGGCCTCGCATCGATATGGATCTTTCCATCTAATTTGTAGTATGGTGTGGAAGGTTGAAAGTATGTATTTGTCGTTATACATTTTTCAAAAATTTTACCGAGTGCTTCGCGCGCAGCCATTACCGGTATAGATGATGATTGTTAATACTCTTACTACGAAAAAACATTCTGAAACGCACATTTTTGGCCTCCACCCCTATTGTCTGTATCACCTCCCTGCACTTACTCTCCCTCCCATTTCACATTGCTGGAAGCTCTTCGTCTGGATTTTCGGTCAATTAGCTTAGTGAAAATACGATAGATGTAAAGTGCTCTGCATCAAACCCCATAGTATCATTTGGATGTCAGGTGATAACCATCATATCAATGCCCCATTTTATATACTTAATCCAGAGCTTCCAGGAGGCACTATACCGGTGTCTGCCAGCCTGAGATAGCCTTTTATAATGCACAATGAAGCAAATTTCGTAATAGTCATAGAATGTTTCTGTGGACCCATACGAACGTATTTTTAGGTAAAAACTTTTCCCGAATAGAAAGCATTAAAGTAACCGAAGGGGGGGGGGGGCTTCAGGAGCTGTGTTGACAACATACCCTTCTCTAAGACAACCAGCAACCTAGCCGGGAATTTGCAAGGGGGAATACATTTGTGACTGATATGGGTGAGGGGTCTGCCGTCTAGGGGACAATTAATAATAATAATAATAATAATAATAATAATAATAATAATAATAATAATAATAATAATAATAATAATAATAATAATAATAATAATAATAATAATAATAATAATAATAATAATAATAATAATAATAATAATAATAATAATAATAATAATAATAATAATAATAATAATAATAATAATAATAATAATGATGATGATGATGATGATGATGATGATGATGATGATGATGATGATGATGATGATGATGATGATGATGATGATGATGATGATGATGATGATGATGATGATGATGATGATGATGATGATGATGATGATGATGATGATGATGATGATGATGATGATGATGATGATAATAATAATAATAATAATAATAATAATAAAATAGTTTTATATAGCGATGTTCACTGCGTCTCACACCGCTTCACAGAGAAGAAAGGCAATAAAAGAAATATAAAAACAAAGGCAAAATATAAGCAGTACAGTAAACACAACTAAAAAAAAAAAACAACAACTAAAACTAAAAAAAAAACACAAACCTAAAAGCACCTAAAGACCAAAATAAAAGCAAACAGCACAAAAAGCACAAAGCAGAGAAAACAATAAAATCACAAAAACCTAAAAGAGAAAACTACCAAAGTAAATAAATAAAAGATGACAGTTAAAATAAACAGCCCTAACAAAGGAAACGAAAACCTAAAAACACCTAAAAACAAAATAAAGGCAACCTAAACCAATCAGAAAAACCTAAAAAAGTAAACTTTCAAACTGAGTTTTAAAAAGATGAGTTTTCAAATTTCTCTTAAAACAATCAAGACTTTTGGACTGACGGATCGTCACGGGAAGGTCATTCCATAAAAGTGGAGCATGGATGCTGAAAGCTCGTATACCGTACGTTTTGGTTGTACTTTAAGAATTGCGCCTTTTCAAGAGAAGTAGATCAGGATTGCTAGACCTGAGGCCATTTCTTCCAGGACTGTGACTATCGATCAGATCACAAAGATAAAAAGGAGCTAAATTATGTAAAATTTTGCAAACAATCAAAAGAACTTTAAAAATAATTCTCTCACGCACACCAAGCCAGTGAAGCTCATAAAGGACTGGTGTTATATGTTCAGATTTTTTTTGGCGCTTGACGAGCCTAGCAGCCGCGTTTTGAATAGATTGAAGTTTATCAAGGTGGAATTCAGGGCATCCATAGAGAAGACTATTACAGTAATCAAGTCTGGAAGTTACAAAAGCGTGAACAAGTTTCTCTGTAGCAGCTTGGTCCAACAATGTACGGAGCTTGCCTATACGGTGAAGAGCAAAGTAAGCAGATTTACAGATATGATTGATATGAACGTTAAAATTACCACTACATTCAAAATGAACACCAAGATTGCGTACAGAGTTAGAGGGTGTAATAATAGATTGTCCAATTTTTAAAGAGGTTAATTCCTTAACGACCTTCTTGTGGCGCGAACAAAAATGAACAACTTCGGTTTTATCTGAATTGAGAACGAGTAGATTAGACTTCATCCACGTGCAAATCTCTATGAGACACTCCTCAACAGCGTTAGTTACTTCAGAGGGTTTATCACAAACCATGTACAACTGTGTGTCGTCGGCGTAAAGCATAACGTTGATAACATAACGAGTGCAAATATCCTCTAGTGGGGCAGGTCCTTAGATGCAATCTGGTGCAATGTTTTGCCAGTTTCATCATGATATCACATGATAATGATGAAACTGGCAAAATATTGCACCTTTTACATGTTCTTTTGTCTTTGAAATTCCCTGACTAAGGAAGACTTATGTTACCGTCTGGACAAGTTGAGGCAACCCATGTTTACTAAGTAGTACCAACCACAACAGAGTAGATTTGGAAAAAGTCGATAATTTGGTGAGGGAATAAACTTGCCGAGCTCCTTCAAAGTGGGATGGAGTTGGACCTGATCGTTACTGATTCGAATTGTCAGATATCTGGATACTGATTAGAAAACGTTGGGAGTATTTATTCAAAACAATTGCCCATATATTTACGGTAAAAAGAATAACATGTGATAATACATTAACAGAGGCATTTGTTGGTGCATGTAAAGCGACAACCCATTGTAAGATACGAACGACTGCTATACACTCGCTAGCTTAGCTTCATAAACAACGAATCATACGAACGAACATGTGTGTTGTGATCCTTTCTAGTTAGGATGACGCATTATGTAAAGTAGCACAGTCAGGAGGCCTGAATGTTACTACGATTATGATGGAGTTAACAGAGCTGACGAGAATTTAAGATCAAAAGAGCACTGACAAAATACCCTGCAAAAACATCACAGTTTTAACATTTTTTCGACACTAAAAGGGGGATCAGTCGCTCCCTCTGCTCCCCCTGGCTACGTCCCTGAAGACAACATACTCTCCTCTTTCACCTAACAAAAAATTAGAATTCACTAAATTAGTGATATTTTCCATATATATATATATATATATATATATATATATATATATATATATATATATATATATATATATATATATATATATATATATATATATATATATATATATATATATATATATATATATATATATATATATATATATATATATATATATATATATATATATATATATTGATCAGTTCCAAAAATATCCCAAAGATAGCAACATTTTGCATCAAGGCAACCTTAAGTAAACAAAAATTTCTCAAAGGGGAGGGAACACCCCCTCCCGTTACATCCCTTACAACGGCACCTTTATGTAGTGACAAGAAGGATTCAGCACTGTTGTATGCAATTGCAGGGGCGCGCAGAAAAAGGTACGATTTACGCAGACTTTTTTTTTTTGGGGGGGGGACTGAGGTGGCATTACGACATTATCTGTTCTGCCCACCCTCACCCCCCCCCCCAAATCACCAAACCTTCCCGCGCCACTGGCTTTAATTTTCATTAATTTGATAGCAACATTTTGTTCTTCACCGGCAATTTCCGAAATTAATTTTGTTTGGATTGAGAGGGGAACACCCCTTACCTCAGAACGGAGATTCGTCACTATACGAATAGGTCAGTAAGAAGTCTAACCACGGCTTTGATCAAATATCCAATGCAAGGGTGGCGCCAGCGTGGGGGCCAGGGGGGCCATGGCCCCCCCGTCGGGGAAGGCTGGCCCCCCCGTCGGGGAAATTTTTCGGTTTCGTCGAGGAGCTGTTATGTATACGATAAAATATGTACATAGTCCCCGACAACGCCCAGTCGCCCCGACGATTTACTTAATTTTGGTCTAAATTAGGGCAAATTCTTCAATAAAAACCCCAAGTTTTCCAATTTTCTTCTTCAAAGCGCCATTTTTTCAAATTTTCCATGGAAAATGCCGGCAATTTTTTCAAATTTTCTCCAAAAAGAGCCCAAAATTTTCGGCGCGCTTCGCGCGCCAAAATTTTTTATTCAAACATCGTTTCGGCACTTTATTTCCTTCGTTGAGACTTTGGGTTGCTGGCCCCCCCCCCGTCGGGGAGCTTGGCCCCCCTGTCGGGGAAATCCTGGCGCCACCCCTGATCCAATGTTCATTTTAAAACAATCGGATGTGACAGTTTAAAGCTCCTATCAATTTGGTTCAAATTCCGGAAAAGTTTGACTCCTGTCTTCTTCCCCCAGAAATTTTCCCCTTCCCCTATACACTATTTCTGCTGTAATCAAAACTGACTGACCAGACATAGATATAGCTTTAAATAAGGGAATTCTTTATTCATGTTCAGGTTCGCCGGGCACGTATGACCATACAAAAGGCTTACACAACTTTTCGTCGGTGATCACCAGTGACTCAGTGTTCTACCGAATAACGTTTTCTGGTTTACCATTATTTTCAGGCTGGAGAAGTGAAAATTTGTAAGACATATGAAGATTGTTTTTGAAGCGATTACAATGCATGGGGTTGCCGTTTCCGCAGTCTAGGGTGCATTCTTCGCAAAAATGTTTGGCGGGCCTCCAATTATGGTGGCGCCCCACTTAGATACTGTCTAATGGTCCACTCTTCAATACAATCGAACCTCCCCATTGAAAAAAAGCTGCATACGGGCCTGACGATGATACATTTGTTCATTTGTTTCAATCCATTTCTTTCACATATTGGCATAACGGTGAACATTGTGATTCACTGTGACTCAATGTCCATGCATGTTTGTCATAAGCAGAATCAGTGTTTAGCAAAAAAAGGGTAGGGGGTCAATGGCACTTTGTGAAGGTGGATATTAAACCTGCTAGAGCCAAGGGCAAGAAGATTTTAAGGAGTGTTTATGGACCTACAGACAGGAAAATTTTTGTAAATTAAACACTTTTAGATGCAAATTTCTGGCATCTGGTTGGTAATCAAGCTAAGTTATCAACTTGAACGAACAATAATCGTTCATGAAATCGTAAATGTGGCAGTTCTGCAATAGCCATTAATTGCTATCATAAATTGTTCAAGTTCAAAACAGCCACGACGAAATGTCTCGGCCTTCAGAAAAAAAAGGTTGAATGCTGATATTTGGAAATCAACATAACTATTTCAATAAGCATTTTTTGACGTTGTTTATTGTTCTGTAGCGTCAAGTGACCACTCTGCATTCCTTTTAAAATTGTCGAGAACGTAAAAAAGAGAAGCTGCCTATTAAGTATGGAGCTACAATCTTGGACAAAACTGTTGGGACGCTTTGTCACTATTCTTGAATCTCCGTTTCCAGGTTTACATGAAGCCCCCGCTCCCCCTTCCAAAGTTGCGCAGAGAGAATGACTGTATGCCGTGAAAATGGTCAACTTTGTGAAGGGGAGCGGGGTGTCCCAACGAGTTTTGTCCAAGATTGTAGTACTGTAGTATGGCCATTCCCACCAGGTACCGCTCTTTTTTTGTATCAGAGGGTTTTCTTCAAATGAGTTGGGAAAATATCACCCCTAAAATGTTTATGGAATATGGAGGGGAGGGGGGGGGGGGCGTCTACAATGGTTTGTTGCTTAAAGTAACACTTATCTAGAAGGGAGGCGGGCGATTTTCTTAACAATTGACATTTCTTTCGCCTTAGACATCTTTCTGTGCGATTTTGGCTGTTGCGAGGACGAATCACCCTTCACTTCATATACTTTTACCCTGATTACAACCACCCCGGTTGAGAAACTCAGAAGCAGTAACCTAAGCGAATCTCTGCGATAAGTTGGAGAGTAGGGTGTAGATACTTCTTGGCTATTGCCTAAACCTACTCAATCACAGGAAATAGGCCCGCTCACTACCATGCATAAAGTACAGATAATGACTGCCGTTTGGGGTATTTTTGTTATCTAGGGCTCAGAAGTAACACTATGAAATCATTTTAATCAGTTGATTGAAAAACATATTAATAATAGGGCATATGTGTAGTACAGGAAACCTGCAAAGGACTCCATCAGTGGATTTGAGTCCGTGGAGGGGGGATGGTCCCCTGACTATATGGAAGCCCCTCACTGGGCTCTAACCCTCGGTTGATGTCAATGAAATACTTTCACAAGTCACTTAAAATACAGTCACCTTCCTTTGGCCATTATACAGTTATAGATAATCTCAAAATTTCCTTAAATACCAACAATTTTTCTTGACTCCTCATTCGTTTTCTTTAATTAAAACTTAAAACGTTATAATTTCTGGAAAACCCCAGAATCTCGTTAAAAATTACGTGAGTACAGACGTTTCAAAACCTACAGGTTTCTCAAGAGTGGGAGGCTCTGATTCGCCATCCGGGACTGATGTTAATGCGGGATGATTTCACCAAGTTGGACCGACGATTGTTTTGCTGAAGGTCGGTGTAGTTTGTTTAAGGCGGTTTGGTCCCCGATTTGATCCCACACAACCAGGCTATTTTTGATTTCCTTTAACTACGGATATATTTTCTGCCACACCGGATTGATGGGGCGTACAGGCTGTTCCGTGACAAAATTTCCGGTCGAACACTTTGCACAAGGGAGGACAATTTTCCATAAAACTTATAGCAAAGGTGACTCTGTGCCAGGACCTACTTCAGTTGTTCCTGTATGCATTGTTCTTTTTTAGTGAACTGCCAAAGGTAATTGACTACGACAGTGGTGCTTTGTTCTTCGACTTAGAAAAAGAATCGGAAACAGAAAACGTTCTTGAAGAGAATAATGGGGAAAAGTTGATCCATTGTAATAACATTGCTAATCTTTACAAAAAATAAATAAATTTACTTCGCCCACGCCTTCAGAAACATATTGCAATAAGGTTATGTTAGGTTTAACTGGCTGAAATACTTTACAAGGGAGTACCTTCTATTATCTCGGCAGCATTTTGGAAGCACCTGTATAGATGGGGCAACGTTAACAAACTTTTGATATTCTCGATTCGCTCATTACCATATGATATGTAAATGTTTTGTTTATAAACACATGCCATTGCATAGGTCAATTGCCAATCTGTCTCTCTTCAAAAGATAATTGTCTGGAGTTGAAGCTCAACTCTAATGCGTAAAGAACATATTTAATTTAAATATTACAATTCAATTTCCTTGGTAAAGAGTACTCGTAAGTTATAGGATTAAAAAAAAAATTCAAAAACACATTTTCCTTTGTTAACATTATGTATCCTGGTGCCAGATACCCTGCTCATACATTTATGGCTGGGATGACACCAGGCGGGGGTGGGGGATGTGATGATTCCTCCTCATCAGAACCTCTGTTCCTTCGGGGATCGTTTTCAATTTTATCAGGGAGACTAATTAGGTACGGTTAAGTACTAGCCTAATGCCATATGGTCGCCCCTACAGTTTACTTGCTTTGCGTCCTGAAGACTGCAAGCCGGGCTGATTCTTCATTAGGCGCCGCCCACAGACCATTTTGGGTGCACCATCCTTCCGAAACCCCGTCGCCCATCAAGGAATTCAGATTGTCCAACCCTCTGCCGGGAATCCTGCCCCTTCCCCGTTGGCTAAAACCCGGACCCATCCCTGCTTTAAAGGCACTGTATGTAAACGTTAAAGACAGACACTCATCACCCCAAAGTACATTTTTCCTTGGGTAAAAGCAAAATTAAAAACGGGGTGGGGTTTACCCATGAGAATTCCCCCGTGGCTCCACGACCCGAACGGAATACCTATCGGCCTACGAATATTTGATTAACAGATGAAATATTTTGCTAACCCTTTAAGCCCCCTGAAAATTTCCTGATTTTCGGACGTGACAGGGAGGTGTCTCGGTCATGTTTTGTTTAAATGGTGGGTTTAAAAGACGGCAGGAGACAAGAGTGGTGAATTGTTTCACCAATGGTTCACTACGCATTGACGTTGTAACACTTCACCAAGTGGGTCATCGAGTGTGTTCCCACTTGAGTACGAGCAGGAGATCAGATCCGGATCTGACCCCGAGCAGGGGATCAATTTGCAAGTGGGAACGCTCTCGTTTCCCGGATCAGATCTTGATCGCTCCTTCGGAGAGGACCAGACCCCGCGCAGGCGATCAAAATAAAAGAAGAAAAGAAGAAGGAACACAAAGGGGGGATCGAGGTGACCCGAGATCAAAGCAAACGAATGACCTACTTCATCAGACCAGGGAGTTGCAACTCCCTGATCAAACTGTACTGTTGTAGCACAGTTTGCCCGTAGTCTCATATTCCGTGCCACCAACCTTGTGTAAACAAACATAACCTGCAGACATAATTTCAACGACGCAACTTCCTGAGGCTTGAACCGGAGGAAGTCGATCAGATCTCACGCAGGAGTTCAAATGGGAACACTCTTGCGGTTGGCTACAAAATTTTTCAGTTGACTGAGCTAATCTTGATCCCCCGATGTTGATCCCCAAGCCTTGGGGGATCAACATCGGGGGATCAAGTGGGAACACTGCCCATCCAGTACCGAGACGAAGGTTTTGCGCATTCTTAGCAATAGGTCGATCACATAAGACCTATTCTTAACATTGACTTATTCAGGATGTTTTTTCGTTCATTACAGCGGCTTCTCAGGAGGGTAGCAGGACAGGTTGATCTCGTCCCCACGGTCTGAGGTCAGAATATGTGGCACTGAAAAACCCTTGACTGCGAAAATTAGGATTCTTTGTGGCTATGGCTCTGTGTTTACCAAGGACGTCAACACGTTGTCAAAAATGGAGAGGGTATGACCTTTACCAGCACCAATGCGATCACAAAGCCCCAAGGGCTGACGTTCGGGCCTGCTTCAGGACCCGGGAAAATCTTGGATTCTGGATGCTCGGTGGTGAAAACGAAGGCATTTTCGGACCATTTTAGTCCATTTCTGAAATATGCTTATCTTTTTTAAAAGTAGTATGTATTCACAAAGATTCCTTTTGTTTTCAAAAGTTACAAACTTTGCTCCTCCTTAATCATGCATATGCATGGATTGAAGATGAGCGTAAATGTTGCACATTGACTGTTGAATGAAACGAAAACGTTTGGAATGGCTTTGAAGAACAAAGTGTACATGAGACTAAAGGTGAAAGGGTGCGGATGTCGCTTGTAAAAGATTTGTGGTAGGAATATTGAACTTCTTTTGGATCATTTGAAAAACTATGCGTTACGGGTACACTAGCCTTAGTGCAATGCGTGCCGTCGTCAGTGTTTGTAGCTCGTGCACTGTCGGCAAACGATTTTTGAAACAGGCAGGGAACAGAAGTCAGCATGACACACACCCCTATACGAGCCTGGCTACCCGGGGACCTAGCCTCTGTCTTCATCATGGGACACGACATGTCAATCCCCCATAGGTTGAAGAAAACAGAGCTCTTTAATTCAAATTTGTTACAACAGATCAATGTAACAAGCTGAGTCCCCCTGTCATGCGTGTATCATTACGTCCACGTCCAGTATTTCAGTATATTGCTAGAAGAGTGGCAACATTGCTAAGCGATTTAACTGTTTTTCGCACATTGTATCCCCCCTCTCGTCGTCACCCGCTTTATAGATTTTCAATAGATTTGGGTTTAAGTGGGAGCTTTAATCAACCTCCAACGAAACTTATCCTTGAAAGACGTGTTTAGAAAATTTTTTCCCCTCCCATTTTTTGTCTTTTTTTCTCTTCTTCACTTTCATCGCAGAGAAGTGTGTGTGTGTGTGTGTGTGTGTGTGTGGGTGTGTGTGTGAGGGGGGGAGGCGACTTACCTCCTTTCCCTTTATCCGCGCCTGTTTGTTTCATACAAAAAAGGGGAACGGGCGACAATTTTGCGCGTGAAGAGTGCCCACATGTAAAAGAAAACAAAACCGTCATGCAGTTCAGTAGTTTTGAAACGAGATGTACTGACCTCGGGAGGAGGGATTGTAAAGTAACACTTCCCCCTCTCCCCTCCTAGTGACGGGGTTCGATTAAAGATTGCTTGTGAGGTGTAAGGGCTAAGCCCGTAGTCAAGGGGCGGCTTCCCCTATAAATTTTCGCCCACCCAGAAAAATCAAAATTGCCATTGTCTTAATGCGTTGTAGTTTGTCTCGCCCCCTAAGCAAATATTTCGCGGAAGTTCTACCGGCCCCCTCCAGCGCCCACGGTCTGACCACGAGCCTGGTAAGGATGTGAATAGGTACGTTCTTGCTGTTTTTTAATGACACTTGGTTGGTTCTGTACGGAGGCCGAGAACATCGCGGTGGTATGAAATCTGACATACCAGTTTTCCCATCCCTTTCTTCGGTAAACATGAGAAGGAGAAATCAAGATAGGATTTCTCCTTACCATTATCCACCGATAATGTGGAGTGGAGAAAAACCAAAGTTTGTAAGGGGGTACTTCAAGCAGGGAGTTGTTATTCGGAAGGAAGTTTAACGGAAAGTTTAATCTATGCTAATACGCTACGATCCACTAAATACCGAGGAGATTATTAATGATAAGCTACTTATGCCGTTGATGGGGAATTCTTTCTTTTATTCGTTCGCTTCAATGTGACATGGATATTTAGCAATATCATTCAGGTCTAGTAATCCTATCACAATTGGCTTACTCTGGACAATGCTTTGATGAGTAGGTTTAAGCCGCCACCATTTTAGGGAAAGGTGCTACAAAACTCGAAACGACTGTTTCATAGAAATAAACCAATGAGGTCTGCCCCTTCCTAAAGAAAGAACGTCATGCAAATGAGCTGCAGAGGCAGAAGTCTAAATGTTGTCGCAACAATTTGGAAAGTTTCCGGAAGCTTCCTGAAATAACCGGGTATACAATCAGATTCAGATTTTTACATAAACCCTTACTGGTATACTCTGATCCGCGTCCACGAGCGTCCAAAGATTTACAATTTCTAATTTTCCAGCGACTGACAATGCTATGGCAGTAGCGACAAATCCCCAGTTTAACTGTTGATGTAGCAGACGACAAATCCCCTTTGTTTGAATTACGTAATCCAGTGTAAGTCTTATAGAAATGCCAAGAAGGATACAAGAGACAGATTACTGTTGTGACCTTGGCGGTGTAAACTTCACTCCAAAGCGATGTATCTCCTTCCAAATAACAACAGAAAGGACCATTACACAGTGCCTATTTTCGAACACCCCTTGCATAAATGGACGCGCCCGCACATGACACAGATTGACGCTATATAACTTTGGTTATATAATTTGTTACCAACGTGGGATGATCCCACCGTGGTACGCAGAAATCGTCGACGAGCGAGCTAGCTATGTTACTTAAACTGAAAAGAGGATCGATGGACATAGTCCATGTTATGGACAGGGTGTTCGAAAATAGACACTGTGTGATGGTCCTTTCTTGAAGTACCCCCTCACTAAATTTGGTTTTCTCCACTCCACATTATCGGTGGATAATGGTAAGGAGAAATCGTATCTTGATTTCTCCTTCCCATATTTACCGAAGAAAGGGGTGGGAAAACTGGTATGTCAGATTTCATACCACCGCGATGTTCTCGGCTCCCGTAGTTCTGAGTATGATCTCTGCTGTCACTGCGTAAAGAAGGGACGAAAAGGAAAAGCAGGCAGCATAATAACACACATGTTGAGAAGTTTTCAAAAGTTTGATGGCGCTATTGACATTCCAGAACTAGAAATCCTATCCCACTATAGGGTCTCTATCCAGAACTATTAGCCCACCAGAACTATATGTCCACGAAAATATTGTCATATTCACGAAACTTTCACTAGAATCCATTCTAATACACAAAAACGGCGAAAGCTGATGAGTCAAACCGATTTTCGATGTTCGTTATCAAAGGCTATACAAGGTGAACTTTTGAGCCCTAAATTTAGTTTTCCCTATCTCGTTAAATACAGCGGTGTTCTATTAGCTCTGCTCAAGTGCTTTTATATAGGGACCGCTTGTGGTGCAGATATGACATTATCAACCTCAAAGCAGTTGTTTCCAACGGGAACGATATCGCTCCCCCTCCCGCCGCCGGCGTTTGAAAAGAAATGAGCTAAATTTAAAGTGGGCAAATAGCTTCCGTCTTCTAGCTAAGCTCTCCAATAAGTACTCATATAATGGAGACATAATTAAAGTGTATCTAAAGTCTAGGATTACAAGAATATATTTCAGAGGTTGGAAAATGAATCTCATTCATCCAACTCCCATTTTCATAGCTTATTCCGTTGCTGAGATATGAAATGTTGAAAGACATCCACTTTATTTGAAATAGTCTATTGTGCAATAATTTGTGATTTGCTTCTTGTACAACTCACATCACCTGCTTTTTTACCTTTTGAAATTAAAATGTTTATATGACCTTCAAAATTTTACTGTTTTCTTGCATGGCATGCATGTTGTATGGCGAGGGTTTGCATAGTCAAGCCAACCTATAACACTGTAAGACAGTGATCACATTCAAGTTGGCGCAAGGTGCAGTGGCTTTCGAAAAAAAAAAACAAGGACGGTAATTTGAGTAGTACAAGAATGACATCACAATTTATCATCTATCATTTTAAATTGAGTGAATAAGTTTCAACATTTTGTATCTCTGCCCAGGAATGTCCTGCGAAAATGGGGGATGGACCATTTGGACGCACTTTTCAAGCTTTGTAACATACACCTTTGAAATTTTAGACTTCAGGTACACTTTAAGTAAACAAGTCGAGTAACAAAACAAGCCAGTGAGCCACAACTGGAAAAAAGGCCGTGGCCGGCCCGACTTAAAGGGGATGTGCAGTCACCCCAACTTGAAGTAGTGTAGTAGACTGTCCTGTTTCATGATTGGCTCTTGA
The DNA here is from genome assembly GCA_029531755.1 of Holothuria leucospilota. Classification (NCBI taxonomy): domain Eukaryota; kingdom Metazoa; phylum Echinodermata; class Holothuroidea; order Aspidochirotida; family Holothuriidae; genus Holothuria; species Holothuria leucospilota. The sequence continues at coordinate 55,142,332 of CM055971.1, forward strand.
GAGTCATGTGACAATATTTTTTCTCCTCAAATGTGAAATTTACTAGAAGTAACTGATTGGTTTACCTTGAATATGCAATATTGAAGTCCTAAAATATTGTGAAAGATTCTTTGCAGAGAAATAAGAAGAAAATTGTGAGATTTAGCTGTTGCTTCAAAATAAGTTTGGGACGACTGCTCTTGCCCTTTAAACCAATTGGTTAGAAACTGAGCTGTAAAACCTCATCCTACTCTAACTCCTTACGTGCACTACGTTTGTGAATTAGGCATATCTTACTTGCCAGATGCAGGTAAACTGAATTTCACAGTATTTTATTTCAAAATCTTCATGGGAAGGTCCCTCAAACCTCCATCAATGGCGCGGACGCGAGACAGGGAGTCATGTAGGCTGAAAATTGTCTAGTGCACTTTAAAACCTTGCATATAGTTTTGTCATTGCTGTCCATAGACAACACATACTGACAAAAGTGATAACTAGAAATAATTGTAGCATGACAGATAACTTTGGCAGTGTTATAAAGACGTTAATAAAATGTTTTCATAGATGCCATTTTGGCGGTTCGAGCTCGGCTATCCATCTCATTATTACTACGTGTAGGACAACGATCCGCATAATTCTTCCAAAGCCCCATGCAAACTCTACAATCCTTCTTCCTCCCCACCCATAGGGACAAGTTCCCTGCAGATCAAAGGGACTGGCCGTTAGTTACTACTTACAAAATGGTCAAATGGTGATATTCGTTATCTGTTTAGTGCTCATCCAAGGCTATTAGATAATAAGAATAATGAAGAATAGTGAAGAATACAGTAGGCTAAACAGCCTTTTGTGCATTTCGGAAATATGCAACAATTTCAGGGGGCTTCGTCCCAAGCGTCACAATTTCCGTGGAGCCCTCAAACATCTTCCCCGTTTCCAAACAAGTTTCTATTCCCCTCACCCCAATCAAGGGGCGCCTCGGTTTCGTCAGCACGAAGGAACCCCAAATCCTCATTTGTTCTTCCCGTAGCAGCCTGGGGGCACACACCTAAAATAGATGTACCGGTATGTCTACCCTTCATTTTAACATGTTTGTGTGTGTATATGGTTTTTGTTAAGTTATTCATGGTAAGGCTATGTCATAGATATGGGGGGGGGGGTGCCCAACTATATTGGGTGAAAAGGGGCAATGAGCTGAAATAGGTTGGGAACACTGCCTTCAAATATGAACTTGGCAGTGGCACCTTGTCGTGTATGAAAAACATCAGTTCTCTGATGATTATACGTCCTAGAACAATTTTGTTTGAATAAATGTAAATTAGCATAATTTTCAAGGGGAAGCATGTTAATTGCAATCAATTCCCAGGCCCGTAGCCAGGTGGGGGCACTGGGTGCGTGTGTCAACCACCGTTACTCGAAATCCAGATATATGGATCTACATCTGGGATATCTGGCTAAATGCAACCTTTATATGGCCATACCAAACCAGATGTAACTTGATGAAATGCCATTCCAGATAAGTAATTCAGCCCGGGAAGCTGGAAGACAGCTCCCTGAGTAAATAAAGTTTTATATGGCCTTAGAGAGAAGTGGGTCTTAAAGCTTGAAGTGGGTCTGAGGAATTCGAGGGCCTCCTTTCGAAAAAGAGCTTTGATGGAATGATTATATGTCATATTACAGAGCTATGGAATGAGAGAGCATTATAAAAGGTCGCAAACACACTGTTACAAATTTTTTGCAGAAATTTTAATTTCAGTTAACAATCAACAAACGTTCAACACGATAGTTTTTTAATTGCACAGTCATCTCATGTTGTCAAGTTACATTTCCGGGATGTAAATTTGTCATTACAAGTACAACGGCACTCCGTAGGCTAATTCACCGTTACATAAACTTACCGTAGGTTATTTCTATGGTCTCAGACTTGGCAAATGTCTTTTAATGCAGATAAGTGCAAAATCTTTCACTTAGTAAATTTCAGCTATGATAATAACATGAATAGTAATATTTTGAGTGATGTGGCTTTTGAGAAAGATCTGGGTGTAGTTATTCACGATTTAAAGCCATCTAGACAGTGTGGTGCAGCAACTTCTGTTAGGGCTAATAGGGTGCTTTGATCGTCAAGAGGAATTTCAATAGTTTTAGTAAAGAAATTGTTCTAATTCTGTATAAGCAGTTGGTAAGACCCCATCTCGACTATGCAGCCCAGGCTTGAAGTCCCGTCTACGAAAAGGGCAAGTTTCTTTTAAGGCAAGTTCAGAGGAGAGCCACTCGCCTTATATCGGAGGTTGGACATCTTCCTTATCATGTTAGACTTAAACATCTTGGGCTTACCACCCTGGAGTTGAGAAGGATTAGGGGGACATGCGCCAGGCGTACAAATTTCTGTCCGAAAGGAATCCTCTGTTATTTTGTAGTTATTTAAAGGTTCAAAGTAATTCTCGGGTTAGAGGCCATTGTAAGAAGCTAGTAAAGTGTTTTGCAAGGCTTGACATTGGTAAGTTCAGATTCTCTCATAGAGAGCACCGACAGGGCCCGAGGGCCGCATGCGGCCCTAATGGCAACGTTTGAGAATCACTGATCTACAAAGTAAAGAAGCAGATTACTAGAGCTATTACAAGTGCTCTTCGGTTTTTCCCCTTATATTTTGTTACGCTTGGCCCTCCATAGTATGTCACCTTAGCAACATACGCGCAAGTTACGAGCAAGTCAATCCATTGCAGCTCGTCGTTGTGTACAATGGGACCACGGACTTCAATACAGCAGAAGATATATAAGATGTATATAAGAACTCCGTGAATGGGACGCATATCAGATATGCATGCTCTCACTAGCATCTATCGCACTTGACACTAGACTAGACCAAACTCGTACATGTCTAGCATGCAATGCACTATCAGTATCTGCACTAAACGAGAGGCTAACGTTACAGACCGAGCCGCATGATGTTGGAAGTATGGAACTCGAGTCGCCTGTGTGGGAACAGGGAACTGCTATTGTAAATTGTTTTAGTGTGTAGCCTAAAGAGGGCTCATTTATACACTGTAAGATATTCATTTTTCTTTTCAGTTTTTAAGATTGTAAATAGCCTAAGTTCTGCGAGTCCGTAGGCTAAGGGACGCCTGTGGACTAACTGTTATAGATCATGCGTAATTTGTTAGCCTACTCATATAGCCTACAGTATATATGTGTACCAATAGCGTGAAACATATAATAGTATGTTCAACGGATCATGGCCCCTGTTCAACAATATTTTAAAAATGTTTGCGAGGTTATTTCAATGCTGTATGAAAGACTTGGTCTTTGTACTGAATATGGAAGAGACTGTGTACAATTTGAAAAGTTCTGAAATATACAAGCCAAAAATGCGTTTCACGCTATTGGTACACATACTGTAGGCCTTAGGCTACAATCCATTCTTCTCTAGGCCTAGGCCTAGGCTATGTGATTTCTGAAAAGGTCCCACGATTTCATCATTTTTTGGTCTCAGAAATGAAAAAAGAAGTAGATACAATTGTAAGTTAATCAGGGGCGGAAACTACGGGGGGCGGAAAGTAACGGTATACCCGGCTAGGCCCTACTAACATAACATAACATAACAGGTTAAAGGGCAAAGGAGGGCTAAGGCCCCATAGGATGCCCTGAAGTCCATACAACCTTAACTGAAAACAAAGAACTAACCAACACCAAACGAGCCCAGCACAATTAGATTCTACCACACTTATGGAAGAACTTGTCAATGTTAACCTTAAAGCAGTGCACAGATGTGGAGTTAACTACCCACTCAGGCAGACTATTCCACTCGTTAACAACTCTATGAGAAAACCTGAACTTCCTAATGTTGAGCCTTGCAAAATTCTTAACTAGCTTCTTACAATGGCCTCGAACCCGAGAATTACATTGAACCTTTAAATAATTGCAAGAGGACTAAGGATTCCTTTCAGAGAGAAATTTGTACACCTGAAGCATGTCCCCCCTAATCCTTCTCAACTCCAGGGTGGTAAGCCCAAGATGCTTAAGTCTAACATGATAAGGTAGGTGTCTCACCTCGGGTATAAGGCGAGTGGCTCTCCTCTGAACTTGCTCTAAAAGAAGCTTGTCCTTTTCATAGAAGGGACTCCAGGCCTGGGCTGCATAGTCGAGGTGGGGTCTTACTACTATGTGATGATGAGGAAACTAACCCACAGACCCTGAACATATTCAGGTGTCATCTGACATTTTGCTAAAGCTCCCTCTCTCTCATTCCGTTGCATTTATGCCCTGTGGGTTCCTGCGACGTACTGATGATCAAAGACAGTATAGCGCCGTAAGGCGCAAGACCGGTTAGTCACATGAAAGTGCACACAAATTTTCGTAGTATGCAATGGAGCAGATCGTCCGCCATTTTAGTAAGCAGCTTTGATGCATCGTATGGAACGCGAAAAATGGTGCGTGTTGTAAATGCGTTGACCTGACGTTCATAAAATCAATATCTCGATAACCAACGATGCTACGTCAATGGGAGTTTCACTGTTGGGTTTGGTATTTTCATTTAGTGTTAGACTTTTCTTTTAAATACTAATTCAAAGAACAGTCCAACACTAAATGAAAACTACATATATTATGGGCCATGGGCAAGAAGCACCTCAAGGCACCCCAACCCGCAACTCTCCGACCCAATATTTTTTTTGAAACCTTAGGGTCCCCTGAACGCAGAATCAAGTGGTAACAGTAAATATTTTGGGTCTCACTTATTCAAAATTACTGCCAAAAACAAAATGGTGGCAAAATTTATGAATATTTTGTATCAAAATATATTAAAACTAAATATATTCCTGAAAATATTTTGAGGCATCGACTATTAAAATTTAGTCATATTTTATGACAAAAATTCCAAAATTAATTTTTGAGATTGTTTTAGTGAGATGCAGTTAACCAAGATGGCGGAATTTCCAAAATGGCTGTCCATGTGATTATTATAATATATTGAAATAATGTGAAAAATATTCATGAAAAATATGTTGGACGCACCGACTCTTAAAATATGGTCATGGTTCATGCCAAATAATTAAATATTTTTTAGAACATTTTTGTTGGAATTCAGGTCAACCAAGATGGCGGAAAAAGCAAAATGGCCGCTTATGTTATAGTACCAATTTAGCATAATAATAGATAATAACTTGTAATCATGAAAAATATTTTCAACACATTTACATCTAAACTCTGTCCATTTTCTGTAATAACTATTCAGAAAGTTTATGGATAGATTTTAGGTTTAAAGGTGTTACAAATATTTTTTAAGGATGATTTGCCTTATTTTTATAAAATATCACTGGCCGCCATTTTGCTTTTTCCTCCATTTTGATTGACCTAAATTCCAAGAAAATGTTTTGAAAAATACGTTCAAATTAATTGGCACAAAATATAGCCAAATATAATAAAGAGCAACTGTCACAAATATAATCTTAAGGATGATTTTCCCTGTGATTGTGATATATAGAAATTTTAACATTAGAGGTCATTTTGCTATATCCGCCATCTTGGTTGACTCAGATCCTAAATAAATGTCCAGAAAAACTTTTTGCATATTTACAACAGGAAATGGACACAGGTTAACTTTGCCTGTGTTCAAAAGTATTTTTAATGAATATTTTTACTATTATTATGTTATATTGGCAAAATTATTGCACTGGCCGCTATTTGGTTTTTCCGCCATCTTGGTTAACCGAAACCTCACCAAAATAGTCTCAAAAATTAATTTTGGAATTTTTGTCATAAAATATGACCAAGTTTTAACATTCGATGCCTTAAAAATATTTTTAGGAACATTTACTTATTATTATTTAATACAAAATATAATTTTTGCTACCATTTTTTGGAGCCATTTTGAATGAGTGAAATCGAAAGTGTTTGCTGTTACTTCTTGATTTCGTGTTCAGGGGACCCATAAGGTTTCCAAAAAATATTGGGTCAAAGATTTGTGCGGGGGGGGGGGGAGGTTGCCCGTGGGTGCCTCTGGCCCATGGCCTTCACCTATTATGGAGCAAATTTCCACTACCAGTAGCTGAAAACCGCACATGAGTCCGTTCGGTAGTTTTGGACAGTGGCGTAGCCACGGGGAGGGTTTTGGGGGTTGAAACCCCCCCCCATGACCCAACCTTGAAAAAAATAATTGCAAAAAACACATGATCAGACAGGCCCGTAGCCAGGGGGGGTTCGGGGTGTTCGTACGAACCCCCCTGCTCAGATCAATTTTTTTAATGGAGTGTTGGCATTTTCCAGGGCAAATTGTCAGTTTGCACAAAATGCACGAAAATGCATATTTAAATCACTTTTCAATGACAGTGGGTGCCACCAGGACCATGGAGTACAATATTGACATAAAACATACGCTCAGGTGAAGGCAACACAGGATCATTGATGCGAAGGGACGTCCACAGACCACACGACACCTGGCGCCGCGCCGCGCTGAATTTGCAGTGCGAACGTTAAGCCGTATGAGTAGCTGTTTTGTTTTAGTGCAACACAATTCCCATGGGCCTCATTAACTGGTACAGTAACTCTCAAGCAGTCACAATCGAACTCGAGGGAATAAAGAAAGCATTGATGCAAGGTAAAGAACCTTGCCATGATATGTGCCTCTGTAAATCATCTATATAATCACAGTACCCACTTCAGTTTTTATGAGACTGGATCACAATAAAAGAGCTATTTTAAGTATTGTTGATCATGTGTTTTTTCCTCCAGTTGCAGTAGGTTGGAAGGAAAGATAGGTGTTCATGATGAACACCTATCTAGTGGTGGCGATGAAAAATGAAAAGTGGGGGGGGGGGGGTGGGCTGAAGGTATGTTTCCAAGAAGCAAGGAGAATTTCGAAATGAGGGCTGAACTTCTTCTTGCTTAAAACACTCGGGAAGTGCCGTTTCCGGCCATCTTGGGGGTTTGAAAAGCCGAAAATTTTCTTGTACGCTCCGCGCCAACCGATGGTGGCGCTCCGCTTAGATAGTCGACGAATCCCCCTGGATAAAAGCTGGCTACGGGCCTGTGACCACTATAAACTTTACTACATTTGAGGCACAAACATTGCACCATTTTGCATCTGGAGACCTAGAATAGCCGTTTTTCTCCCTCCCCTTAGACCTTTCCCTCGTGTCTTACTCCAGAACCCTCCCCATGACGCAATCCTGGCTATGCTAGTGGTTTTGGAGTTATCTCCCTTTGATTAGTTATCAACGTACCAAATAAACAATGTTCAGCACCAACTCTCTGACATCACGGTTAAACTTTCGTCAACAATAGCTTATAATTTTCATTACATTTAGGTGACTAATTTTTCTTCCATTTTTGCAATTTTGATCAATCAGTCGTCTATGACTTACTCGTACACACTGTCTCGGTACGTTACGTACATATCAACATCCCGGCGTTTGCTTACTAAAATGGCGGATACTTCGCCCCATGACGTACTACGGTTTTAGAGGCAGAGTAACCGGTCTTGCGCCTACGGCGCTATATAGTGTCTTTGCTGATGATGATGATGATGTACATCCCTCAAGTGGCCCATTATTCTAAAGTTACTCCACTTACAGGTTGCCAGTGAAGTCGCCCCCTAGCAAAGTTGCCTCATTACAAACTCACTATTTGCAAACTCAGAGCCAACAATCTCGCACTTTAAGTTAGGCTTTAAGCAAGGTGCTCACTGCACAACTTGTTGCCACAATTTCTCACGATTTCAAACGACTTCTTCACGACTTGGAAATGGCACACATTCATGGGAGAAACGTACACTTTTCTGCAATGTGCTGTTACTCATGTCTTATCACGATTTAGGGGTGCACACTACACAATTTTGAGAGAATTATTGACAACACCTGATGGTTTGAGATACCCCGATGAACTGCATTGTTGGGACTTTTCCAGCTTAATGTACAGTACTTATGCACAATGGGTGATGTAATGGATTTGCAAATGTTTTCCTAAACACATTAGTACATAAAGAATGTAGGCAACAGGAATGCCAGTCCTTTGAATGATAAGCCTGTGTCTGGCCTGTCGGCTTTGTCTGGTCACTCAGCTTCAAGACATTGTTGCGTCAACTTCTCCTCAATATATAAGGCTTGAATTTACTGTAACCCTTTTCTGGACTATACTTGCATTTTTTGCATGTCAAGACTGCCATGGATGTGGCCCAGAGAGCCCAAGGAGGCATGCGTGTAGCCAAGGGGGGGGGTACGAAGGGGGCTCGCTCCCCCTTGAGCATATTTTTGGTATTTTTAAATGTTCATTTTTACAATATTGCTAGTGTTTCCCCTATTTATATGCAGTAAATAGGCCTGGGAAATGCCATTTCTAGCGATCTGAAGCCATTTTGGGCCAAAGTTTTCTTGCGTTTCGCACAAACCCATGGTGGCATGGAGCTGTAAGAGTCTGTGGGTTCCCCCCCCCCCCCCGCCCCTCCCCTTGACAAATTCCTGGCTACACTCCTGCAAGGAGATATGCTTAAACTTTAATTGTTGAAGTTATTGTATATGTTTTGTTGTATTATATTTTGTGTCAGCTGTGACGATGTGGGTTTATGTCCAGTGTTTAAAGGGGAAATGCAGTCACCCCAACTTGAAGTAGTGAAGTAGACTGTCCTGTTTCATGATTGGCTCTTGAGAGTCATGTGACAATATTTTTTCTCCTCAAATGTGAAATTTACTAGAAGTAACTGATTGGTTTACCTTGAATATGCAATATTAAAGTCCTAAAATATTATGAAAGATACTTTGAAGAGAAATAAGGAGACAATTGTGAGATTTAGCTGTTGCTTCAAAATAAGTTTGGGGCGACTGCTCTTGCCCTTTAATGTACGAATTTCGGTTACAAAGGAACTAAGTTAGCAAATGAAATACTTGTATTTATATAATATTTCTGCATGTAATGTCATATTTATGTGTAAATTTACTGTTCGTACTTTGTATGTGAGTTGAATGTTTTGGCTCAATCAGTATTTTTTGTATGTTTATGCGAGTGTTTTTTGATGTTTATTTCCTACTTTATATGTTTTCACAGTTTTCACCGAGGTTCAGAATTAAATTGCACCTGCAGTAAGGAAACATTTGGGTATTATGAGTCTTTTTAATGCATCAATAAGTACAACCATTACAGACGTTATCAATGGTAGAGTTGGTAGAATAATCCTGACAAATCTTCTTGCTTGAAGGAAGGAGTTGGCCGGAAGCTGATCTAGGGTTGTTGGAAATATAATGACAAAGATAATTTACTTACAACACATTGTATTCATTTAAAATACAGACCTACAGCTCATTTTTGCACTAAAGGAAATTATTGGGTTGGGATATTGGTATCTATGCTTTGTGCTATGGGTAGTGTTATAATTATATTTAGGCTACATCACATCACAATTAAAGCACAGTATTTCATGTCAAACACAGTAGGCATATCTGTGTTTCTGACAAGCTCATGCTTTCATGCTATAGTAAAGGGAATAACCATATAAATTATTCAAGAAGACCTCAAATAGCACAGTAACCATGACTGTACATAGTGTAGCCTGGTATACTTTAAAGCTGTGTAAACCTTAAATGGACATGGTGCTACTGTACCAATCCTTATTCCTACTGGTTTTCATGCAGTAAGGGCAGGGAAATCAGGACTGGAATTTAACAAAGGCCATAAAGGTAATCAGGCATGGATCCAAGGAGGGGGGAGGGGGGGGGGAGGTCACAATTGGGCACATTCTCCCCTTTCTTTCATCACTCCCACCTCCAAAAAATTGTGGTATGCAAAAGCTTGTGATTTGTACAAGAGTGAAATATTAATACTATGTATTTTGTTGAGGAATTTCAATGACTGGCAATTTCATCCTGTGGGCATACAACTGGCATACATCAGTCTGAAAGGGTAACATTTTGCTGATATTTATGAGAACAGTTAACACAATTTTGCTGCAATTTATGGTCTCAGGAAAGCTTTTTTGCCAACTTCATTGCAGCTAAAGGAAGTCCTTTTGAAGCTGTTTTTTAGTCAGTACAATTGAAGAATGCAATCCTTAATATAACCAGTTAATTATTATTACAGGAGGAACATCATGAGTGCAAGTGATATTGAACACAAGGCAGCCATTGCAGAAAAACTCTTCAGACAGCATGATGTGGAAGGCAAGGGAGAACTATCAGCAGTACAGCTTCAAACACTGCATGAGGCCATCAGGATGGGTGGAATCAGTCTAGCACAGGTACTTTAGCAGGGTGCTGTTTGTATCACTCTCAGAATGGGTGGAATCAGTCTGGCATGGGTACTTTTATAGGGTACTGTATGTATCACTCTCAGAATGGGTGGAATCAGCCTGGCACATGGCAGGGTACTGTATGTATCACTCTCAGGATGGGTGGAATCATTCTAGCACAGGTACTTTAACAGGGTGCTGTTTGTATCACTCTCAGAATGGGTAGAATCAGCCTAGCACATGGCAGGGTACTGTATGTATCACTCTCAGGATGGGTGGAATCATTCTAGCACAGGTACTTTAGCAGGGTGCTGTTTGTATCACTCTCAGAATGGGTGGAATCAAATCAGTCTAGCACAGGTACTATATAGGGTATTGTATGTATCATCTCAGAATGGGTGTGATCAGCCAAGCACAGGTACTATAGGGTACTGTATGTATCACTCTCAGAATGGGTGGAATCAGTCTAGCACAGGTACTTTAACAGGGTGCTGTATGTATCACTCTCAGAATGGGTGGAATCAAATCTGTCTAGCACAGGTACTATAGGGTACTACTGTATGTATCATCTCAGAATGGGTGGAATCAGTCTTCTGTAGCCCAGTCACTGTGCCAGAATGGACGGAATCTGTATAGCACATGTACTTTACCAGGGTGCATGTATCACTGTCAGAATGAATGTAATCAGTCTTGTACAGGCTGCCATATATTACTATAAAGAGTGGATTTAATCACTCTAGTATAGGTGCTGCATTACTATCAGAATGGATGTAATCAATCTAGTATAGGTGCTGCTATACTATCTAAATGGATGTAATCAGTCTAGTGTAGGCTGCCATGTATTACTATCAGAATGGATTTGATCAGTCTAGTATAATGTATGTGCTGCTACTATCAGAATGGATTTGATCAGTCTAGTATAATGTATGTGCTGCTACTATCAGAATGGATTTGATCAGTCTAGTATACTGTACGTGCTGCTACTATCAGAATGGATTTGATCAGTTCATTACGTGATATCGCCCTTACTCAAATCACCTTTCACTGAACAGTGCAAAACCCGACCTTCTGGGGGAAAGTCGGGATTTTACTTGATGTTCGCACCTACAGTTTATAGCCTTTGGGACCCTTGTAAGTAAGAACGATAGAGTAGCATTGTTTGATTCAGTATTAGAACACGTCTAGTTCAGCTGCACACTTGACAAACAGTGCTGTAGGTTTGACCATTCCTCATTGTTTTTTCCAAAAGGATTAAGACTTGGAATATGCCCAGTCTCTTGGCACTTGACAATGTGATGGAGATATGTCACAAGGTTCAGTGAACATGACAGTGACACATTATTATTCTTATTACCCTTTGGGAACATATTATTTGAAAAGAGAAAGCAGTCTGGGTAGTGTTCATCCATGTAAGGTTGACTCTTAGCAAGATTCTCAATGATGAGCCTGCAGTAGGCTCCAGACTTAGAATATGTGAAATAAACTATCAAATGAGCAGTGTAACCATTGTCATTGTTTTCCATATTCAGGTTCACAAAGCAAAAGAAAATAATACATTATAACGGCTGTAATTTGTTTGTCTTACATTTGTACAGTGACACTCACATACAGTCCTATCCATCGAAGTAGTACCATATTGATCCCTGCTTAACATGAAATTTATGTAATGGTTCAACTGAAGGGTTAAAGCATAGAATAGGAATCTAGTAATACTTGTACAACAATACCTTTCTCTGGGTTTTTAGTTTAAAATTTATTTAAATACTTAAGCTTTACATAAATTGTAAGTTTGTTTCCTCACATAGTTAAGATTTGTCACCATCATGAATATATCTGACTGCTAAAGATGTTCATGCTAAAAGTTGTGTGATTCTTAAAGTTATACAGCCATTTGACTTCAAGTTTGCATAAAGCTGTCTCGCATAGAGAAATTAAGCCAAGCTTTACATGGTTGAATTATATCTATTTTTAGTTTAATCAATTTCTCTAGTTAGTATCATGACAAAGTGTGCCCTGCTTTTGAAAGCTGGTGTCCATGAGTTTATTCTTTCAGGTTAAGGCTTCCATGGAGTACTGCTGCCTTCTTGGTGACTGCTGTGAGCTAAGTGAATTGTTTGATGTTCTACAGGAAATGGACAGGAGATATTTCTTATTGCAGGATCTTCGCTGGGAATTTGCTTTGTTGGATCGAGAACAACGAGATGTGATATCTGAGGCTGAAGCTAGGTAAGACTGGTTATTTATTCACTAGTACTCTGTATGGTACATTTTATAGTTAAACCAAAACTCAGGATTTCATCTGGAATTTCTGCCAAATCAACTTGTTGCTACAATATGTATCAAGTTTCTTGTTATGAATATACACAATGTCGTGTGTAAATTTAGTACATCTGTGAATGCCATTCAGTATAGATATGAACATGATATTATAACTAATGCACATTTAAGTCAGTGTTAATGGTTAAACACAATCAAACTGACACCAATTACAAACCAAATTCCAACCAACACGAGAATTTAAAACATCAAATTAAAGTGCAGAAAATAACATCCTACCTAGAATGTTTTGTAGAGTGTGCCATACATGCTAGCCTTTAAAGTACAGTAAAACCCCGTTTATCCGAACACATCGGGACCGAAGGTTGTTCGGATAACGAAAAAATTCGGATAAACGAGGTTCCAAGTTTTTGCCTCAGGTACGGTACACATAAGACAGTGTGTCAACACTTTTCCAAAATAATTCCGAAAAGGCTAAATAATGCGGACAAAATCCCCCAAAATGTTTTGTTACTATTTTTTGTGACCGATGATATGACAAATAAAGTTTAAGACTTCTAAAACAGAGAGATTTTATTCCTAAAATTCGAGCCTTCGCTGGTCTGAATGACCAATGCTTTCTACACACTAAATGAGTGTGTGGGCTGAAGAAAAGCTGTAACGATCTGGAGAGGTATCTAGAGTATAAATTCTGCATAAATTTCCCAAAATGTTAGAGTCACATGTGTAGGAGACTCTCAAACAGCAGTTCGCAATGTTTTTGTAAGGTCTACTTTCGCTATTTTTAGGTTTCAGTTTCAGTTTCAGTTTCAGTTTATTCTCTTTTCATCCTCCGAAGAGGTATAAGAGCCAATAAATATAACATTAACAAAATTATTCAACGTACAAAGATCTTCATAAAGAGAGAAAAATGAAAAGAAAAAGAAAAAATAAAATGAAAACAGAAAGAAAAAAAAAGAAAAGAAAAGTACAAATTATGAAGCTCACTACATTACTAACTTATCAGATTTAGTGAAACTAGGACTTACGGTAGCCTAACGTACTTTTGTATAAGAGGATATTGAGCCTATACCGACTCAAGAATTTCAAAGCAAGTACGTACGATATTTCTTCCAAATTTGACAAAGAGATAACAGATTGTTTTCTACGTTCACATGTCGGGTGTTTTAGCCATCGTGACATCTTTCCATGACTTTTAAAGTCCCGAGGAAAATTAGTGCAAGTCTGCAAAAATTTATGTTGAATCTTGCCTTGTAAAGCACTGAAACCTTGGTGTCTGCTACCGTAATTGTATTGAATATTATTGTTGTTAAATCTGGCGGCTAGTTCGGATAAACGGGGTTTCGGATAAACGGGGTTCGGATAAATGAGGTTTTACTGTAAGTTAAATATGCAACCCAGAATTGTGATGCAATTTAAAAAGGTTCAGGGGAGGAGTCTGGTAAAATGACATTCTAGGCCAATATCAAGGTATGCCCTAATTCACTCCTTAAGAACTTGCAATGCAAATATTGCATTTTGTACCTTTAAAACCATGCTTTTGAAGAAGAATAATAGATAATTTTAAATAAGGCAGTTAGGTAACTTTATTTTCAAGAAATAGGGCTCTTACAGAAAGAAATTCAGTGTTGTGAAGAATGATGTAGTGTTCACTCAAACTGTGAAGTTTTCAATTGTGCAATATGCAGATATCCTGAAATGTGTAGGCCTAACATTTTGGTAATGAAGGTATTGGTAGAACTTGCTGGTGTGATGGAATGGACGTACAGTAAAACCCTGTTTATCCGAACTAGCCGTTAGATTTAACAACAATAATATTCAACACAATTACGGTAGTATCCGCCAAGTTTTCAGTGCCTTATACAAGGCAAAATTCAACGTAAATTTTTGCAGAAATGCACTAATTTTTCTCGGGACTTAAAAAGTCATGGAAAGGTGTCACGATGGCTAAAACAGCGGACATGTGGACATAGAAAACAATCTGTTATCTCTTTGTCAAATTTGGAAGAAATATATGTATTTGCTTTGAAATTCTTGTTAGGTGCAATTTGTCGGTATAGGCTCAATATCCTCATATACAAAAATACGTTAGGCTAGTGTAAGTCCTAGTTTCCCTAAATCTGAAAAGTTAGTAACGTAGTGAGCTTCATATCTAAAAATAACGAAAGTAGACCTAACAAAAACATTGCGAATTGCTATTTGAGAGTCTCCTGCACATGTGTCTCTAACATTTTTGAAAATTTATGCAGAATTTATACTCTAGATACCTCTCCAGATCGTTACAGCTTTTCTTCAGCCCACACACTCATTCAGTGTGTAGAAAGCATTGGTCATTCAGAAGAGCGAAAGCTTGAATTTTAGGAATAAAATTTCTCTGTTTTAGAGGTCTTAAAATTTGTTTATCACATTATCGGTCCCTAAAAATAGTAACAAAATATTTTCGGGGATTTTGTGTGCAATTTTTAGCCTTTTCGGAATTATTTTGGAAATGTGTTGACACACTGTCTTATGGACCCAGTGTGCCGTACTTGAGGCAAAAACTCGGAACCCCGTTTTTCCAAATTTTTTCGTTATCCGAACTACCTTTGGTCCTGATGTGTTCGGATAAACGGGGTTTTACTGTAATATGTTTCCCCCTTCAATAAGTAGTTAGATGAACATACTGTAGCATGGCTACTGCTCGGATAGATTACAGGAGACGAGTTAGTAATAACATGAATATTTGCATTGAACTGTTAACTCTGCAAGGGTGTTTTCTTTTGTGCAGTCTTTTATCTTTTACACACACACACACAAACACACACACACACACAAAATTACAAAAAAAAAAAAAAATAGTTCTTTTAGTCTTTCCTTTTATGAGACTTTTCGAGATCAGCCACCATCTGCAACTTCTACAGACCAGTATCATATCTTGACCACATTGTTTTGTCACCTAATCACTGACCAGTAAAGCTGAATAGTTTGGAATATATGTTGTTAGCAAATTATGTATCTTCTGTGGTTCAAGATGTGTAATGTGGCAAAATGTGAAAAACAATGTTCAGTCTTTCATGTAATGCCTCAGAATTAAAATCCATCTGTAATGTATTGTAATTTATTGTATTCTTGTAACAGATTTCTCTTTGAAGTTGTCCATGGCAGTCTCTTTTCACTGAGAAGATGGGAAAAATTTATCAAGTCACGACCTGTACCAGGCACTGGTGTTAGTTTTGCTGAGATAGAGGTAGATCTCTGTAATATTCCAAGTCGAGAAGCCATTGCCCTTGAACAACTTGAAGAGCAACGAGAAAGAGAGGGTATGGTGCTTTATTTGTGACATAGAGAAAACCTAGTGTCAAATTTATGTAAGAGACTATCTTGAATGTCACTGGAGATTTGATTATCCTGAAGGTATGAAAGTGCTATAAGGAAAGGTGTTGTATTAGTAGACCTGACTTACTATAGCTGTTAATTAACATTTACAGGGGTTGTGAAAGGTACACAAAAGAATTTTGGAGTGGGTACTCAGGAACCCGAAACATAAAAATCCACTGAAATGAAAGTTTAAACAATAACACACAGTACTGTACACATCATGTCTTGTTTGACTCTACTTCCTCTAACTATTCATTTCTGACTCAAACTATCATACATACAAATAAATGGTACACTAAAGTCATGAAACTCCTAGGAAACAGTTGAGGCTTATTGGCTAGACTACAAAATAATAAAAAAAGGAACAAACCAAAAATCACAGCTCTGGAACTACGCTAATAGTTGTAAGTAAATGATACAACTTTGTGTGGATGATCATTGTACAAATGCACGTATCCCCATTAATTGGTTTTATAAAGTTTTCGTGGGTGAAACCTTTATTATGGCCTTATGAGGGAAACAAAATAAATATTTTAGTCTTAAATCATCCGCACCATGGAGACACCTACGGCAATTATAGTTTTGACAGTCACTAAACCCAGAAAACAATGTAAACCAGTGTGCACCCTGTGGAATTAGTGTAGCTACCTAGCTTAGTGGTAGCCTAAAACTTCAACTCAATGTTTTATAATGGTAGCACTGCACTCATGGGCAACTAGGGATGGTAATGTTTTGCGAGCAGTACAGGACACTTGAGTATTAGTACTGTGGGCTCTAACCTTCAGTGTAGAAATACTTTAATAACACAAATGATGCATGCTATGTACGTACTGGTCAGTGAATTATTTTGGAGGTGCTAATTAGTTCTTACCCTTTGACTGCGCTGGGAGGAAGTTTGCATACACTATAGCAAAAACAGTGTAAGTGATTTTGTAACAAACCTTCGAGAATTTTCCGTTAAGGTTACGGTCATGCCGTGCAAAATAAACTATGAAGAACAACAACTGAATTATTGACAACATGAGTTTTACGCTCTAGTAATATTCAAACGAATACAGAACTGAGTTGCGGCAATGTATAATGATAACGATAATGCTTGAAACAGCTAATGTATCTTACAGTCACTACAAAACTATTCAAAGTCACTTTCACGGTGGTCATTTTCATCTTTGCCTCCTGTGTCGGTAGTTTTACTTTCTTTGGGGTCTGCATTTTGATTACTATTTTCTCTTAGAAATAAGAGTTTTCTGCTAGATTGGGCTTTATCCTATGTCTTTTCATGGACAACAGTTCACAGCTGCGACGGTTAACCGGTTAACCGACCGATCAATAGGTTAAACGACCGCCAAATGTTGATTCCTTTAACCGTTTTTGCATCCTAATAAATCTGTCGCCTCAGTTCACCATTATACCTAAACTCGTTTATGCAGTAAACCGCAGAAGTTGCTTGCCCAAAACCACGTAACAATGGGTAAACTTTGGATGGAAAATTACAAAAGGTTTAAAAAAAGACCTTTATACTGTCATTTGCACAGTCTGTGTTGTGTTGCTTTGACTTGGTATATCGATCCGTTCGCCCCATGATCTGGGAGTGTTTTGCCGAAATAATGTGACAATAAACTCTTTCACCCAACTTTTTAAAAGGATTAAAATTATCAAAGGTGCAGGGATTAAACTATGCAGTACACGCTACAACAATCCACCATACCTTTTAAAGTGTGGAGCACCGTAAACTTGATAGATAAGACTAAAAAAGTTACCTCTAGACGGCAGAAAAATATATGCTTAATATCGTTAAAAATAAATGCACTTCGGGAATTTTCCCAGGCGTAACTTCCAAGGTTACATGTTTACAGTTCATCATTCTCAAAACGTATGCAATCTGCACAAAAAAGTGACCAAGCTGTGTAGCTCTGGGCTTAATTATGCAACCCTGGCTTGCAAGCCTTGTACGTGCAACTAAAATATTTGTAACTACGTTAGCCTCCCCATTTAAGCTGACTTAATCATTTTAACAAAAGACGATTAAACATTTTTTATATTTTTTTGAACGTTAGTATAATTCCTGGAAAAGTTTCAACCCCCAAAATCACAAAGATGAGTGAAATTCTTTCGACCATTTCATTTATTAACCCCAAATTATAAAATATGGAGCATTCCAATGGTGAACTTCATGAATAGTCATATTAATTTCGAACATAATTAGCACAGTTCGTTGGACTTGCTGAAAGAACCGGCGCACTGTACGTATGTGCATTGTACAGTTCAATACAGTATTTGTAATTAGCAGAGCTGATTGAGCTCGCTGAACGAATCGGGCCGGCCGGCCAGCCATGTGCTTCGCTGCTTCGCACGTTGCATGAACCATCGTTCATGACATACCGTACGTACATTGTACAGTACAGTATTGCGTACGAGACAACTATGCCCGAGTCCCGTTATAACATAAAGCATGAGGGCAGCTGCCGTTATCGAAAAGTTTCGCCGTTCATAATTACGAAGAAACTGGTATTTTCAGTAGGTATTAGGTAAAAAGGCATACGATGTAAGGCAAGTTAAAATTCAACGTTACAATTTTTTACAGAGCATGCAGTAATACATATGGGTAAAAATTTTCACACCATTACAACATAACGGTGCTTGAATTCTTAGCAGACACACATATATTACGTATGAATTGCAGTAAGGTCACAAAGCACACTATAGTACACTGTATGTGGTACGTTTGTACTCGACACTGCTCTAGGCGTATGTGATACTGTATCGCTGTAGCCGGAGAAGTGTGTCTTGAACTGCGATAATGCCAGTGATATCCATAGGCTTTTCATCTTACGGTGCTATGTTAGACCCCAAAAATCTTGAAAACAGTAATCAGTGGCATAACAAAAAGTATGCATGTTTGTGAAAAGTTTGAATAAATGCGTGATTCGCCCATGCGTATGGACTGCTTGCCAAAACATTGAAAGTAATGCAGACGTTTTAACTTGCACGCTACTTCGACTATCATCACTACCGGCGCCATTTTAAGTGTAGAAACTTTGGTATTTAAAGTGGTGGCACTCTTCCGAAATGTTTAGTTTGTTTATATACCTTGACTTGTTTTTATTTTCGGTTAACCATTAATCATTCGGTTAATAAAAATCGGTTAAACGGATAGTGAATTAACCGGAAATGCACATCCCTAGTTCGCAGGCGGATGAAAAGAATCTTTCTGAGGGTACGCTCCTGGCTGGTATGGCTAACACGATTTGGGCAAGTTTCACCAGTTTTTGGAATTCTGATTCCCTTCCCTTCCACCATCTTAAGGGGTTGATTGTTGGGGGCTGCTGTTGTTGTTTGCCATAACGTCTAATCTCTTGGGTTGGAAGTTCAATTTCAATACCACTACTACCAGCCCCTTCAACAGTCTAATAACTAGTTATCAAAGTGGTTTTCGCCGCGGCTACAGTACCACTGATCAACTCGGCCGCCTGGAGTCAACAGTTCGGGACGGATTTGTCCGTGGAAACCATGTTGTGTCAGTACTTTTCGATCTGGAGAAGGCATACGATACTGCTTGGAAACATGGCATTCTGAAAGACTTGCACAGTGCGGGGCTGAGGGGCAGAATGCCGCTTTTTATTCAAAATTTCTTGAAAGATCGTGTGTTTCGTGTACGTGTGGGGAGCGTGTTATCAGAGTTGCATAATCAGGAAATGGGTGTCCCAAAAGGTAGCATCTTTTCAGTCACTCTTTTCATCATCAAGATTAATAGCATCGCTAGTGTGGTTAACGCTGGGATTGAGAAGTCTTTGTTTGTGGATGACTTCTCTATTACCTGTTCCTCAAGGAACATGAGGTCGGTAGAGAGACTAATGCAAAACTGCCTCAATAAGATCCAGCACTGGGCTGACAAAAACGGATTCTGTTTCTCTCAAACAAAGACTGTTTGTATGCACTTTTGCAACTGGAGAGGTGCTCATTGCGACCCAGACCTGAATATGAACGGTGTTCACATCCCAGTTGTTCCTCAGACTAAGTTCCTAGGCCTAATACGCGATAGTAAGCTCAACTTCAAAGCTCGTATCGACCATCTAAGGCGGAAGTGCCAAGGAACGCTGAACCTGTTGAAGGTCGTCTCAAAGATGGACTGGGGCGCTGATCGTCCCATTTTGCTCTGACTTTACGGATACCTTGTCAGGTCCAAACTTGATTATGGTTGTGTTGTTTATAACTCTGCACGTGAGTCATACCTCAGGAAACTCCTCCCTATCCATAACCAAGGCCTTAAGATCTGCCTGGGAGCTTTCCATACCTCCCCAATGCAGAGTCTTTACATCGAAGCGAACGAGCCACCCCTCCATATAAGATGGAAAAAGTTGTCACTCCAGTTTGCCCTCAAACTGAGGAGGCATAGACAAAACCCGACATTTGAGACGGCCTTCAACCATAAGTTTAGTGACATATATATGAGGAAACCATCAGCTATCCCTCCATTTGCTATTCGCGTTGGTGGAGCTTTATCACTGTTGTGTACATACCCCAACTCCGTAGCACAGCTCACCTTCTCGATCGCACCCCCCTGGAAGTTAGTCAAACCAGTTATTGACCTTAGTTTGAGACAGCATCTAAAGAACTCAACCAATGAACTGTTGTACCATGCCAGCTTTAATGAACTGAGAAATAAGTACCGTCGTTATCATGCAATTTATATCGATGGTTCCAAAGCCACGAACAGGGTGGCGGCTGCTGGATGATGCATCAATATTTACCGCCGGACTCCAGGCACTCAAGATGGCATTCGAGCTGATCGAGGCCTCGCACGACCGCCAGTTCATTGTGTTCACAGACTCATTATCCAGCATTTTAGCTCTTCAAGGCCATGAGCAAACACACCCTTGTGTAATAGCTCTTCGTGAAATTTACTCCAATTTGGTTAGACTGCAGAAATCAGTTGTGCTCGCATGGGTCCCGAGCCACGTGGGCATACACGGAAATGAAAAGATAGACACGCTAGCTAAGGAAGCGCTACTGATGGACATTACCAACCTCCAAGTACCCCTCACTGATTATCGTCCTAACATCAACGGCTATATAAGGTCAAAATGGCAAGAACTGTGGGATTCTTTCTCTGAGAACAAATTATACCAGGTCAAACCAACGGTCGGGACTGTGGGTGGTGCAGCCCCCAGAAAACGGAGAGATGATTTGGTACTGACTAGAGCACGAATCGGTCATACTTACCTAACCCATGCTTATTTGCTCCACGGGGAAGAGAGACCATATTGTATCCCCTGTGATTGCGATGTCACCATCAGTCACATGCTCGTCGACTGCTATGAATACTTCCATATTTGTCAGAAGTATTACACTGTGCCAGCCCTGAGGACATTGTTTGAGCACGTAGATCCCTTTCTCATTTTGGACTTTCTCAAAGAAAGTAACCTTTACAGGAAGTTTTGACATGACTCCCACATTTGCTTTTGTCTAGACTTTTTAGGATTTTTTCCCAATGTTTTTCTTTTTTAGTTTTACCTTTCTTATCTAGCTGACACTACATAACACATTTGTGTTGATGTGTTGTTAAATCCCATCTAAGTACCAGCCCCTTCAAGAGCTTTCCCAAGGAAATTTTCGAATTCAGTTCGTCTTTTTGAGGCTGAAGCACTTGTTCCTCTAAACCTGTGTCATCGACTGCATACTTGCCAACCATTCCTTTTTAAGCGGAACTGTTTCGTTTTATGAGCTTTAAAACCCATAAAAATCAGAACGTTCCGTTTTTCTAACTTTTAGTATTAAAATGTAAATGATCAGAAAAATTGTGAAGCAACAGCTTGGCAAATATGAAGTCAATCTTTGCATACACCTAAGTGATTTCAACTGTATTGAGAACATTTAGAGAGGAAAAGAGGAGTTTCACCCCCTGGACCCCACCCATTGAGGTAAGAGCTTGTGCGCTCACCGCGCACAGTGGATCATATTCTACATATGCTCCGTTTTCTGAGATGACAATGTTGGCAAGTATGCGACTGTAGTATTGTACTTCTCCATAAGGCATTCTACATACAGTATAGCACTATATGCCTTTTCTCTTGTCTGTGCTGGCAAATACCCCAGTTCCTTAAATCTGGGATGAAGGGCTCTACCTATGACTGCAAGTTTTCCCCAAGGGTGTCCATCGCATAACCAAAACAATTCCTTACCTGCTCTAGTACAACTGCTGTGTAACTGGACAAGGCTGGTAAGTCTTCATCCAAAGAGGCCAGCTTTTCCATCAGTCCATTAAGGATGGGATATGTGATTAAGATGCTAACATATTGTTCCTCAGACCATACTTGGTTGCTCGAGCCAGTGGCGCCAAACTATGAGTTAGTTCTTTCACCAAATACCATTCATCATTGTGGGGATTCTTAGCCTGACAGCGCCTTTGGTTGGCACCCAAAACTGGGTCTTTTGTGGCTTGTGCAATGGTGTCTCTTGACTGAAGAACCTTTTTTAGTATGGTGTAAGTAGAATTCCAGTGTGTTACAACGTCCTGCATACCTTTCAGGGATGAAGTAGCTGGGTCCTTTTTCTGTTTTTCTTCAAGCATTCACTAGCATGTATGACACAGTTCTGGTCTTGAGCCCTGCAGTGATAGCCAGTTGAATAGTATGTGCAAAACAGGGAGTGCTGCAAGAGTCCATCTTTGTCATTGCTAAGGTCATATTTGCTCCATTATCGTGGACAGTTGAAAATATCTCCCCAATGCCCCATTCCTCTGCAACAGCTTTTAAATTTTTGGCTATGTTCTCTCCCGTGTGGCGTTCAGAAGTTATTTAGGTGTCTAAGTTGAAGCACTTTATCTTCCAGTCTGAAGTCATACCATGTGCTGCAATGGCAAGGTCATTCACTGCAGATGTCCAATGGTCAGTTGTAAAGGAAAGGGACTGACATTTGAACAACTCCTCTCAAACTTCTTCTCCCTTTAACATCATACAGTGAAACAAGATTTTTATAAAGGGTTGCATTGCTTGCCACGCAATAGTTTGGTTCCACAAAATTGAGCAATTTCCAAAAGGAGTGAGAACCGAACATAGATATTGGTCTCCAGTCCTGGTATGTAATTTCACACAACTCAGTAATTTCTCCTTAACACTTTAGAACATGGTGGAGAATCTTTGCATTTGAAAAAGGCCCCAACACTTGTTTGGGTCATTTGCCTAGATCCGGAAGCCTGGTCTCCTTCATCTTTGGCAATTGGTTTAGAATGTTTAGCAGTTGAGTGTTTCAAAAGAGATGAATTACTGCCTTCAGAAAATACAAGGGATAAACCAGAAGCTACTGGACTTTTACAGAAGACGGTGCAGTTTAGCAGTTGAAAGCAAGGATTGCACTGCTAAGGTCAGACAGCAATCAAGACTTAAGAAAGTGATACAAAAGAGGTCGGTCCTCTGCTACTTGTCAAGTAGGACTTGGGGATTTTATCCACTGCCTTAACATTCACACTTCTCAGATTTTTAATATGAATCTTTGGACCTGTGGTAATGCATATATGTGAGTACATCAACATTGTTTTATGGCAAAACTGTTCTGTTAACTAGTGTCTTGATTACTGTAGCTCACTGAGATATTGAATAACATCTTTCTTCATAGATAATTGGTATGGTAATGCTTTGAACTTAAAATAGGTTAGTTCTGTTATTTTCACTGGGGAAAAAGGGGGAATTTCCTTACCTTGCTTTTTTAGAAAGACAAAAAGTATGTCTATAGGTGTTTGACTTTAAGACACATAATAACAATATCAGTTGTACAATATGTGGAAGGAGTATCAAATAGTTTATGAGACAATTTGTCCTTCGCCTGTAATAGTAGCAACAGTAGCTAAGTATTTAATAGTCAGTTCACGAAGTATTTAATCAAGTGCATCTCATAACTTCTTCCTGTAGAGAGGGAGAGGATGTATAGAGAAAGAAAGATTGCTGAAGAGCTCAGAAGAAGAGAATTTGAGGAGGAAAAGAAAAGACTTGAGGAAGAAAAGAAACAGAAAGAGAAGGAAGAGAAAGAAAGGAAGACAGAAGAAGAGGAGAGATTAAAACAAGAAAAAGAAGAAGAGCAAAGAAAGTTGGAAGAAGAAGGTAAAGATTTTATCGACCCTTTAGGATGAGTATGGAGGCATTATTACTTCAAATCACCATTGTAATAATGGGATTATGCAGGTCTTAGGGAAAAAGCTTACAAATACCAATTCATATGCCCAGGCGGTAATTATAGTAGCAGCTTATGGATATGAATAGAATGAGTATTGAGTGCAACATTTTGTACATGATATGACAGTTTTAGTCGATGATTAACATTCATGAGCCTTCTTGCAATTTCGACTGCACATGTGCACATCTTGAAAAACTGGGGATAAACAAACACTTGCCATACCTACAACATATGCTAGGAAACTGCTTTACTTTAAAAGATATTCAAATCATCCCTTTTTAGATTAGACCTTAGTGTAAGAAGGGTTCTTACCTGTGGCTTTGTATCCTGAGCAGCAAGAACATTGTCTTCTTGGTTTCTAAAAATTGTTCTTATAATCTGTCTCAGATTTCGTGTATTTTGTATGCTACGGTGTTGTGAATGCGGTTTGTTTATGTTCCTTGCATCCCACAATTCCTTGTGGCTATAGTAATCAATTGGGAACTGGCATATTGAGTTGAAGATTAATAATTAGATGCTCACTCAATCATGTCTTCATTTAGTGGTATCTATAATTATCTATGTTGGACTCCCAGTACATGTGCTGTCAATGCAATCTTCAGTGAAGCTCATACTTGGTATGTGGGACCTTCATAGGAGGTACATGATCTCTACTATTTTTGGTGGAGGTCAAAGGTCAACTGAGGTCAGAACTCTCAAAAAACTTGTAATCAGCTTTAACTTGTCAGTGCAATCTTCAATTCAGCTCAAAGTTGGTATCTAGAACTATCATAGGGGCAGATGCTCCTTGTTATTTTTTGAGGTCAAAGGTTATCTGAGGTCAGCAGAGGGTCAATAACTAAAAATATTGTAAACATCATTAGGCTACTTGACAATTGAATCTTCAATTGAGCTCATACTTGGTTTGTCAGACTTTTATATGGGTCGATAATCTCTGTTGTTTTACATAACATCTTGTATTCAACATAATTACTATGCAATCTTCAGTTAAAGTCACTGGTACATAGGATACACAATTTTTGCAATATAAAAATGTCAGGAATCACAAAGCCACTGGTGTTAGTTTCTATGTGTAGTCTTTCTCATCATTGCTATGCATGAGATGCATGGATTCATGGACTTCCCATTGGTCTGTTTCAGGGTTCTAGGTAGAGCATATTTAGTGCTGGGCAGCAGTTGGTTTAGGAAATGCCGGGGGGGGGGAGGGGGTGTCTATGGGGGGGCTTAGATTCAAAATTGTGCTATTTTTTGCAATTTTTTGACCTAGTTATATGTATAATTTCATTCAGTTTTTTTAGTTGATGTTTAATTATTTTTCTGTGTTTGGTATTTTTTCCATTTTTTAGTTAATATTTTTTGAATGTAATGATCATCTGAAGGTGCAGTATAGAATAGGCTAGAAACTGTTTTGTTAACTCATTGTTAATTAAGTTTGTTTCTTTTATTCAGCGTTTTCATTTTTTATATTGCAAAATTATAACACATGTGCTTGGAATGTGATCAAAATAGCGTATTTTCAGCAACGTTTCAGTTTAGTTTTTGGAAAATGTGTGCTGGGCGGGGCAGTACATTTGACCATCAGTACTGGGTGCAAATAAGAATTCCTGGGCGGCAGTGTTTCTTCTAAGAAATTACCCAGAGAGTCAAACTGCCCAATATATGCAAATATGACTCATTGATAAATGCAGATCATGTTCACAATATGCCTACTGTAAATGTCCGTAAAACCCCCTTTTTTTCTATTTTGTCTCCAACATCAGTGCATCAAATTAGGAATCATTTGGGTCAAAATCACATCATAGTGGCTTAGCGGAAACACTGCTGGGTGGCCCTGCCTGGCACCGCCCACCGTAGCTAGAACCCTTGTCTGTTGCTTTAGCTCTGTGCCAAGGTTTTTAGATTCTTTTGAAGATGGCGTGTCATAATATTGGTAGACAACAATTTTTGTTATTATAATTCAATTTTTTTTAGCCCTAGTCAAAATGTTGGACACACATGCAGCACATCATGCTTTACCTCAGATAGTGTAACTTCAAAATACATTGTACATTTTGTGAAGCTGTCATTTTTGCAGTACACCACCCACAAAGAATGTTAATATTCATCTTTTAAAACTTTCGTAAGTGTGCTATTTTATGTAATTATATCTTACTGTACACCTCTCTTTTGTTTCTCAGTGTTTTTGTAACTTCTCTTTCCCCCTCTCTTTAAATAGTTTAACATTAATTGTTGTGAATAAGAGCTACGTAAAGGCCATACCGTTGTTTTAAATTGTGCATTGTCAAGATATTTACTTTGGTGTTGAATCAGGAATGTATTTTTATCAGACATATTCAGTTAAGGTTTGTAGTGTGAACTTTCATACAATAGACCCTTCTCCAAAAAGCACATTTTACAAAGGATTATGGGATAGAGTTGTAGTGTGCATGGGTTTTGTCAATGGCATTTAACTGTAGCCAAAAATGATGGATACCAAAACTCTGTCCCATAATTCTTTGTACTTGCTATGTTAGAAAAGGGTGTATTGAACAGTAGAGATTGTATTAGAAGTATCAGTTGGTGTGGGGTGCTGTAGATGTGCTTGGTCTTGTGGTGACCTGTTATCACTTTACATTTTTTGCTAGAAAAAGGAAAGTTAGAGGCACAAGAAAGAGAGGAAAAAGAACGAAGAGAGAAGGAGATGGCAGAGAAAGAGGCAGAGAGACTCAGGGAACTGGAAATCATTGAGGTCCAGCAGGCTCTTGAGGCCCAGAGAGAACTAGAAAGGAAAGCTATTGCCCTGAAAGAGGAGGAAAGGAAGGAAGAAGAGAAAAACAAGAATGCAGAAGAAGAAGCAGCTGTAAGTATGAAAGCAGTGTATGTTGTGACACACTAAATACAAATTACATGCTACCAGGTTTAGGGTTAATTATCAGGCTTAGTTTGTGTACTGAGATGCTGGTAAGTGTGGGGTGTGCAAGTATTATGCTACTGGAACCATTAGAGTATGATTTTGTTAGGTTAGGCTGTGTGAGGATGAAAAGCTGCTCTAAGTTATGGTGTATATATTCAGGCTTGGGTATGTGATGGAGTGATGGCATTGTCAAGACTGGATATTTGATAGTAGTTGGAATGATGGTTTCATCAGGATAGGGTATTTGTTAATAGTAGTGGTATTGTTAGGCTAGGATGTTTGGTGGTAGCTTGAGTGGTAGTATTGTTAGGCTAGGATGTTTGGTGGTAGCTTGAGTGGTGGTATTGTTAGGCTAGGATGTTTGGTGGTAGCTGGAGTGGTGGTATTGTTAGGCTAGGATGTTTGGTGGTAGCTTGAGTGGTAGTATTGTCAGGATAGGGTATTTGTTAATAGCTTGAGTGGTGGTATTGTCAGGATAGGGCATTTGGTGGTAGCTGGAGTTATGGTTTTGTCAGGCTATTGTGTTACATGAAAGCTTGAGTTGTGTTTTCATCAGAATGGGGTATTTGGAATGACTGGAGTGGTGGTAATGTCAGGCTGTTGTGTTAAGTGATAGCTGAAGTTGTGTTTTCATCAGAATGGGGTGTTCAAGAAGAACTGGTATTATCGGGCTAGGGTGTTTGGTTATATAGCTGGAGTGTTGGTATTATCAGGCTAGGGTGTTTGGTGATAACTGGAGTTTGATGGCAGCTGGATTAGTGATATTGTCTGGCTAGGGTATTTAGT
Organism: Holothuria leucospilota; assembly: GCA_029531755.1. Taxonomy (NCBI): domain Eukaryota; kingdom Metazoa; phylum Echinodermata; class Holothuroidea; order Aspidochirotida; family Holothuriidae; genus Holothuria; species Holothuria leucospilota. The sequence goes on from CM055971.1 coordinate 55,170,000, forward strand.
AATAGGTTGAATGTTGGTATTGTGAGGCTAGGATGTTTGGCAATAACTGGAGTGTTGGTATTGTGAGACTGGGATGTTTGGCAATAACTGGAGTGTTGGTATTGTGAGGCTAGGATGTTTGGCAATAACTGGAGTGTTGGTATTGTGAGGCTGGGATGTTTGGCAATAACTGGAGTATTGGTATTGTGAGGCTAAGATGTTTGGCAATAACTGGAGTGTTGGTATTGTGAGGCTAGGATGTTTGACAATAACTGGAGTGTTGGTATTGTGAGGCTGGGATGTTTGGTAATAATTGGAGTATTGGTATTGTGAGGCTAAGATGTTTGGCAATAACTGGAGTGTTGGTAATGTGAGGCTAAGATGTTTGGCAATAACTGGAGTGTTGGTATTGTGAGGCTAGGATGTTTGACAATAACTGGAGTGTTGGTATTGTGAGGCTAGGATGTTTGGCATTAACTGGAGTGTTGGTATTTTGAGGATAAGGTGTTTAGTGATAGCTGGAGTTGTGGTTTCATTAGAATGGGGAGTTTGGTGAAAGTGGGAGTAGTATTATTGTCAGGCTAGGTTGTTTGATGGTAGCTGGAGTGTCAGTATTTTCAGACTAGGATATTTCAGAACACTGATATGCACATCTTTATCAGTCACCATATGTAGCAGTCTGTGTTATATTTACTATTTTTTTGAGGGGGCAGGTGGTGGACAGCTAATGTAATTACTTAATATTCAGTAAGGTGTGTTATAAATCTACAGAGGGAAAGGAATTGCTTAACATTCAGTGTAGTGTGTTATAAACCTACTGAGAGCTAATGTAATTACTTAACATTCAGTATGGTGTGTTATAAATCTACAGAGGGAAAGGAATTGCTTAACATTCAGTGTACTGTGTTATAAACCTACTGAGAGCTAATGTAATTACTTAACATTCAGTATGGTGTGTTATAAATCTACTGAGAGCTCACCCAATCCATAACATGATATCAGGCAAATCAGAAGTCTCGAGCCTTCTAACCCTATACCTGTCCTAACTTCTTTAACCCTAATCTAACCTGGAGACATGATGTCATGCATATATGCATGTCTTGAGACACAAATGTGTCACCTTACAAAACAAAACGTACAGATTTGGTGGAGAGCTAATGTAATTACTGAATATTCAGTGTGGTGTGTTATAAACCTACTGAGAGCTAATGTAATTACTTAATATTCTGTATCGTGTGTTATAAACCTACTGAGAGCTAATGTAATTACTTAATATTCAGTATGGTGTGTTATAAATCTACAGAGAGCTAATGTAATTACTGAACATTCAGTATGGTGTGTTATAAATCTACCGTGAGCTTATGTAATTACTTAATATTCAGTATGGTGTGTTATAAATCTACAGAGAGCTAATGTAATTACTGAACATTCAGTATGGTGTGTTATAAATCTACCGTGAGCTTATGTAATTACTTGACATTCAGACTAAGGTACCTGGTGACAGGGATGTTATTGACCATTTGAAGAGAGAGCTGATCTTACAGGCTCAAGAAGCAGAAGCAGAACAGAGAAAGATAGAGGAAAGAGCTCTTGCTCTTGCTGAAGATGAGAAAGCAGAGGCAGAGAATTCTGCTGATGCTGAAAATGAGGCAGAGGTGAGAGTGGTACTGTAATAGAGTACCAACCACAGTACATGCAATATCATTCCAACCATAAATGCCATTATAAAACATACCAACCATGATACATGTAATACAGAGTACCAACCACTATATGTGTAAAACAGTACCATTTATAGACCTTACCAACAATAAATGCTACCATTATAGACCATACCCACCATAAATGCTATCATTATAGACCATACCAAATATGATACATGTAATACAGAGTACCAACCACTATATGTGTAATACACTTCCATTTATAGACCTTACCAACAATAAATGCGACCATTATAGACCATACCCACCATAAATGCTATCATTATAGACCATACCAAATATGATGCATGTAATACAGAGTACCAACCACTATATGTGTAATACACTACCATTTATAGACCTTTAAACCAACAATAAATGCTACCATTATAGACCATACCCACCATAAATGCTATCATTATAGACCATACCAAATGTGATGCATGTAATACAGAGTACCGACCACAATATGTGTAATACACTACCATTATAGACCAGACCATACCAACCATAAATGATTCCATTGTGGACCATACCAACCATGATACATGTAATACAGAATACCAACTACAATATGTGTAAAATGCTACCATTATAGACCATACCATCCATGGTACATGTAATACAGAGTACCAACCACAATATGTGTATAACACTACCATTTTAGACCTTACCAAACATAAATTCCTCCATTATAGACCATACCAACCATTATACATAATTACAGAGTACCAACCACAATACATGTTGTACACTACCATTATAGACCATACCAACCATAATTATGATACATGTTATACAGAGTACCAACCACAATACATGTAATGTACTACCATACCAACCATAAATGCTACCACTATAAAACATAACCATAACACCCATGTTGTACAAAGTACCAACCACAATGCATGTAATGTGCTATCACTATCATAATAGAACATACCAACAATAAATGCTTACATTATAAAGCATACCAACTGTAACACACATGTAATACAGAGTTCCAACCACAATACATGTGATATATTACCATTACAGAATGTACCAACCATAAGTGCTACCATTATAGACCATACCAACCATAATTTATGTAATGCAAAGTACCAACTACAATACATGTAATGTGCTACCATTTATAGAACATACCAACCATAAATGCTACCATTACAAAACCATAACACACACACACGTAATACAAAGTACTAACCAGTTACTACAACAAGTGTATAATACTACCATTATAAAACGTACCAACCATAAAAGATATCATTATGAAACATACTAATCATAAAAGGTGCTGTTATACCAAGTATGATACATTTAACACAGAGTATGGCATTATTTCCAGTCAACATAGAACATGGCTGTTTTACACCCTTGCTGCACATCTATGTAGCTAGCTATTGTAGTACAAAGGGCATGCTACTGGCTGTTTTACACCCTTGCCGCACATCTATGTAGCTAGCTATTGTAGTACAAACGGCATGCTACTGGCTGTTTTACACCCTTGCCGCACATCTATGTAGCTAGCTATTGTAGTACAAACGGCATGCTACTGGCTGTTTTACACCCTTGCTGCACATCTGTGTAGCTAGCTATTGTAGTAGAAACAGCATGCTACTGGCTGTTTTACACCCTTGCTGCACATCTATGTAGCTAGCTATTGTAGTACAAACGGCATGCTACTGGCTGTTTTACACCCTTGCTGCACATCTGTGTAGCTAGCTATTGTAGTATAAACAGCATGCTACTGGCTGTTTTACACCCTTGCTGCACATCTATGTAGCAAGGGCATGTAACAAGGGCATGCTACTGGCTGTTTTACACCCTTGCTGCACATCTATGTAGCTAGCTATTGTAGTACAAATGGCATGCTACTGGCTGTTTTACACCCTTGCTGCACATCTGTGTAGCTAACTATTGTAGTACAAAGGGCATGCTACTGGCTGTTTGACACCCTTGCTGCACATCTATGTAGCTAGCTATTGTAGTACAAATGGCATGCTACTGGCTGTTTTACACCCTTGCTGCACATCTATGTAGCTAGCTATTGTAGTACAAATGGCATGCTACTGGCTGTTTTACACCCTTGCTGCACATCTATGTAGCTAGCTATTGTAGTAAAAAGGGCATGCTGCTGGCTGTTTTACACCCTTGCTGCACATCTATGTAGCAAGGGCATGTAACAAGGGCATGCTACTGGCTGTTTTACACCCTAGCAGCACATCTATGTAGCTAGCTATTGTAGTACAAATGGCATGCTACTGGCTGTTTTACACCCTTGCTGCACATCTGTGTAGCTAACTATTGTAGTACAAATGGCATGCTACTGGCTGTTTTACACCCTTGCCGCACATCTATGTAGCTAGCTATTGTAGTACAAACGGCATGCTACTGGCTGTTTGACACCCTTGCCGCACATCTATGTAGCTAGCTATTGTAGTACAAACGGCATGCTACTGGCTGTTTTACACCCTTGCTGCACATCTGTGTAGCTAGCTATTGTAGTAGAAAACATGCTAGCTGTTTTACACCCTGCACTACTGTAGCTGCTATTGTAGTACAAACGGCATGCTACTGGCTGTTTTACACCCTTGCTGCACATCTGTGTAGCTAGCTATTGTAGTATAAACAGCATGCTACTGGCTGTTTTACACCCTTGCTGCACATCTATGTAGCAAGGGCATGTAACAAGGGCATGCTACTGGCTGTTTTACACCCTTGCTGCACATCTATGTAGCTAGCTATTGTAGTACAAATGGCATGCTACTGGCTGTTTTACACCCTTGCTGCACATCTGTGTAGCTAACTATTGTAGTACAAAGGGCATGCTACTGGCTGTTTGACACCCTTGCTGCACATCTATGTAGCTAGCTATTGTAGTACAAATGGCATGCTACTGGCTGTTTTACACCCTTGCTGCACATCTATGTAGCTAGCTATTGTAGTACAAATGGCATGCTACTGGCTGTTTTACACCCTTGCTGCACATCTATGTAGCTAGCTATTGTAGTACAAAGGGCATGCTGCTGGCTGTTTTACACCCTTGCTGCACATCTATGTAGCAAGGGCATGTAACAAGGGCATGCTACTGGCTGTTTTACACCCTTGCTGCACATCTATGTAGCTAGCTATTGTAGTACAAATGGCATGCTACTGGCTGTTTTACACCCTTGCTGCACATCTGTGTAGCTAACTATTGTAGTACAAAGTGCATGCTACTGGCTGTTTGACACCCTTGCTGCACATCTATGTAGCTAGCTATTGTAGTACAAATGGCATGCTACTGGCTGTTTTACACCCTTGCTGCACATCTATGTAGCTAGCTATTGTAGTACAAATGGCATGCTACTGGCTGTTTTACACCCTTGCTGCACATCTGTGTAGCTAGCTATTGTAGTACAAAGGGCATGCTACTGGCTGTTTGACACCCTTGCTGCACATCTATGTAGCTAACTATTGTAGTACAAATGGCATGCTACTGGCTGTTTTACACCCTTGCTGCACATCTGTGTAGCTAGCTATTGTAGTACAAATGGCATGCTGCTGGCTGTTTTACACCCTTGCTGCACATCTGTGTAGCTAACTATTGTAGTACAAATGGCATGCGCCTGGCTGTTTTACACCCTTGCTGCACATCTGTGTAGCTAGCTATTGTAGTACAAATGGCATGCTACTGGCTGTTTTACACTCTTGCTGCACATCTATGTAGCTAACTATTGTAGTACAAACGGCCTGCTACTGTAATCTTGATACAACATAACAATGTATTGTTGGATTCTTTCTTGTCATGTATGTTTGCATTACAACATGTCATCCATATTTATACAACAACATACATTGGCATATGAACACTCATGTCCTTCAGGTGCCAGGTACCTGTACAGTATATCTTGTACAGTTACATTGATTTGCTGCTGGTGGTAATTGGCATGACCAGGAGACTAGAAATGTCAGTCTCCACTAAACCCAGAGAGTGCTATTTCTGACTGGCACTGGTTTCAGATAACAAGATAGTGGTTTGTTGCTTACCAGGATATGAACCTTTTTTTCCATCTCAATAAAGTTCCACCAATACACTATAATAATCAGCGTGTTTTGATGAAGGGCACAAAAGAGTTTACCATAATAACTCGATATGTGTAAGACTGGTGTATTTTTTGTCATTAATTGGATGAAATTTGTCATCTTTGGAAAGGTATCTTCCCAATCTATTTGATGTGTAGAACTTGGTATTGATTAAGCCGCATGATTCTGTGATTCCTGCTAAAATGATGGGAATCCCTATAACAAAAAATGTCAAAGAGGGAAAATACCTACCAAAAATGTGGAGCAGATCACCATGGCAGTCCTTAAAATGAACTTTCTTAAGCATTGCTTTGAAAAGGCAACTGCGTAGCAACCAATCTATTCCCACATAGCACACAGCATTTTTTCTTTTTGATTTTCCTTCAACCACAAGTTTTGAAAAGAGATTTTTTTGTCTGTAATCAGAGACAATAATTAACGAAGGAATGCGTGCTTAGTATTTACACACGTACTGCATAACCACAGGTGATTCAATACAGTATGCAAGCCACATCTTTGTACATATATTTCTTGAAATAAACTTTCTGTGGCTTACCGAAACTCTCAGAATCTAGATCAAAACATGAAGTTGAACTGTATCAATCTAAAATGGCTTGAAAAATTAATGTATTTACTATGTGGCATTATAATGTTGTAGCAGTGATAATTTTTTGAATCAGTGGAAACATATGCAAAATTTTTACTCCTGGGAGATTTTTAGTCCTAAATTCATGGTTTGATAGTATGTACAAACAGGCTGCAGCTCTCTTCATATTTGTAAAGAATTCTCTAAACATGAACCTGGTATGTGCAAAAACCCCTCGTATAACAATCTGAAATGTATTCGTAAGCTTCAGTTGCAAGGTCTTTTTGTACGGGGAATTTTTTTCCTGAGAAGCTGGCCCCATTTCCATTGACTTTAATACATACATCATACATGTACTGTGCAGTATGAACCATAGCTACACATGTGTCTCTATCTGCAGTCCATTGTACAAGTTAAGGCCTCCTAGTGCTGCAGGGCCTATTAGAAACTTTCAGTTGAGTTGCTAGAAAGTATTATATTGCATGTTGTGCTTGTTCTGTAACAGTGTGTTATGCATGTGAAGTCTTTTTTATCGATAGGATGACATGATTACCAATCTTAAGTTCCTACATTACTTATTTTATCACTTTTGGCTAAAATGCCCACATATCACTGCTATAAGGACTCACCCCATGAGCACATGCTTGGACAAATTTTAATTAAACTTGAACACAATGATATTAAGGCAAAGTGTTATCAAAGGTGGTCAGGGATTTGGAGTCAAAGGCCATCTAAGGGTCAGTTTGGGGTCATTCTATGAATTAACAAAGATACTTTGCCTGCTACAGATTCAGAGAGACAGGCTTGTGCATTTATTATTGTGATATATATAGCTTTGGAAAGTGCCATGCTTCATAAGTGGTATTTAGAATTTTAAGGTCAGTGATCATCTAGGTTCCCTGTCATCATCATCATCTGTGAGACCATGACCATGGACTACTAGAGAGCAGGATACTCAAGGTGCTCTCTATAAGCTTTGGGCATGTTTCAGTGGTATGGTTTTCACTAAATACAGTGCACACAGCTTTCACTGACCCACTGGTATGTTGGGCATCCCACAAACCCTTTTATAAGTTTTGTAAGTTGTAGTGCATCAAAGCCTTGCTATGAGCTGTTACTAAAATGTAGGTCCCTCTCCTCTTTTGACAAATCCCTTCCAAAGTTAATCTCGGGGAAGTACTTTCCCTCCCGTATTTGAAAAGTTAATAGTGCAGATCAGTAGTTTAGGTACAATTTAAGTGTTTATAGTTGTAGGTATGTGATCAAATCTTGTTAAAATACTGTGTTTACAATTATTTGTACTTAATAGTTTATATGACTACACAGTACACAGGTGCTGTTTAGTGACAAAGCAGCCCCTGTAGGAGATACTAATATGATGAATACTGAGGTATTTCATCTAATATTAAAACCACTGTGTACAGTCCTTTTAGTGTAGCTGTCAGTCTGCTGTGTGAAAGTTTAATTGATGAATTTTATGTCATATTGTTTCTTGTGAGATGTAGTATTAACAATATTAACAAATTATATGACAAATAGTTACAGATAACATTTATGCTACTTAAGGAAGTACTCTAAAAAAAGCCTTAGTAGGCTTAATTTAAAAGCAGAATATTCCTTGATGTATGTCATTACAAATGTGTTATAACTGAGCAATTTTACTGTATGTACTGTACCTAAGCAGTATGCTGTCAGCCTCACGGCCAAGTCACACCATTTGTATACGCTGCTATCATTGTGCTAAGTAAATTGCAAGCCTCATAGACGTTATGGGACAATTCATTTAACTTCTGTATTCAGTAATAATTTCAGTTCACAAATTGTAAACCTCATCTATACCACAATGGGTGTTTACCATTCTTTCATCCTGATACATAATCTTATTTTATTTAGTCAAGTGTTCATGAATATGATTTTTAAACAAGAACTTGAGTTAAATTCATCTTTAGTCTATGAGTGTGCTTGGCATAAATACTGTGCAAATGGATTCCAAAGAACTCATGTGGGATATACTTTGTTGTATGTTGTACAGTGTGTATAATGACAGGACAGGCACCACACAGCTTAGATGCTACAAGTTGATGTAAAATATTCTTCTACATTCTTCTCTTAATTGTTGTCTGTCTGTCCAGTTTTACATACTGTAGCTCCACTCCACTGTTTTGTTGTCTCTCAAATCAGAGTGCTGTCTGAATTTAATAGTCACAGAGTTAAGGATATAGTTTAATTATCTAAGAATCACTTAGGTCTGGCTTAGACACTGGAGATAAATTTGACTGGTGTCAATGATAAAACAGTTTATAATATTGAACTATTTTAATTATCTAAGAATCACTTAGGTCTGGCTTAGACACTGGAGGTAAACTTGACTGGTGTCAATGATAAAACAGTTTATAATATTGAACTATTGATATGTTCACAGAGAGCAGCTGCCCTAGAAAAGGAAGCAGAAGAAGAAGCACTGAAAGCTAAGGAAGCATTGAAACAAGCTAAGAATGCAGAAGAGAGGCGGGCTGCTGAAGAAGCAGAGAAGGCTGCTAAGGAGAGAGCTAAAAGTAGGGCTGCCAATTTGCAGTTAATTAGCTAATTGTTTAATCCCACACTTTTGAAATGTATTGCACTTGTATTCCTGTGCAGAAATATCGAGAATTGCGCTATCATTGCATGTAACATTTAGGCCTAATGTTAATAATTCTGTGAGAAATAGGCCTACCTTTTTAATTACAAACTGCAAATTCAGAATTCTAATAGTACACATTAAAAAATTCATTTTCAGTAATGTTGAGGCATTTTTGGTACAATCAGAATTTGCCGTTTGATGTTCTTTTTAATGATGGCAATGTTTCAGTCTGACATTGGAGTATCAACGATACAAATACAGCCATGGTTAAAATCAGAAGCACATAGTCAAATTCTGTCCAAACGTGAACTCTAGCACCAGTTCTGTGGCACACCTTGTTGTATATCTAGGCCTATACACACCCCCATGTACTTGGCTATGGGCTCATATCACCATTACAGTACTTGCAAAAATTGTCTGGAAAACTATAGGCGTAATAATTTACACCAAAGATTTTTACCATAGCCTTGTGGTTAAATACTACAATGTGTTTTAATCTCCCTTCGTTTCTTTTAACTTTTATGAAAAATACCCATTTTATGCACAGAATATTGTTCTGTGATGATGAGAGTGAAAATTTACGATATGTGACCCCATTCTTTAGCGCTTTGAGACTTCTTGTGTAAGGTGCTTAATAAGAACTGTTATATTATTATATTATTATTATTCTTCTTGGTTTCTGCATTGGAGTGTACCCCATGTAATGTCCATGTACAATATAGAATATTTATAGCACACGCTTTATTGTGTATGTAAAACGTGTAGAGGACCGGCGATTTTATGTATACATGCCAGTTGAAATCACCAAACTGTTGTATAATGAAAACGAGCATTGCAAAATTGCACTAAAAACCCTAACATGTGTTATGCAGAAATCAGGCAACCCATTCAACTGTTAATGGAAATTTCTAGTGCTATTATTCAATGACATTAAGCCCCATTTTTAGGACCACAAATTGAAGGAATATCACACTCTTCCATAGGTGTACAAGCTATTACCAGTACCGATATCTCCTCCGTAGTATTTTACACATGACATTGGGTTAATTTCTTATGTTTTGAATGCAGTAGGTTTGGCTGTTAATTTCAGGCTATGCTTGGAACTGTGCATGCATGTGCCTGTACTTGAAAGGGTCCGTACTGCACAGTTTTAAAGCCGGCAGGCAGGGATCTAGATTATAAACAATATTTATAATTCTTACCAGAGTGTTGTCTTTGCATTTTTTACTGAAGAAATTTTGATCTTATGGAGGGTTGAGTGTACAGTTTTGTCAGGAAATGGGAACTTGTTGTTTTTGTAAAATTAAATCGTGATTCACTGGTTAAAAACAAAAACCTATGTAGCTAGAAATGAGAAAGGAGCATTGGTTGAAAAGGTTGGCCTGCCATAACACAAATTTGCTAAGGGTCAAAATAAATTTGGCAGGGGTAAAATCAAGAAGCCTAGGCTGAAAGAAGGGCCTTCAGGTTGCAAATGTCACTAATCATGCTAAATTATTTGCTAAGGCTTACCACTACTTTGGTTTTACAAGGATAATGCATGAAGTCTCAAACTGCATGCGGTGGTTAATGCTGTAGGCCAGTTACAAAGTAGAAAACATCGGGAAAAATGAGAGCTTAACTATTTTGATCCTGTGTAGACCTATTATTTTTTACTATTCATCTGACAACAGGGGACACATCCTTTCGTTACAGAGGTAAACTTGGATTTAGCAGTAGTGTGGCTTTCATAGGACTTTAATTGGACATTATGGGGTTGGTTTTTCAGGTAGAGCAGTGGCAACCCTTGGTTCACTTCAGCTCATGTTAACTGATTTTGTTGCATGCAATATACATACACAGTAAAGCAATGGGGAAATTTATTTTCTTGTTCACTGTGAGACCTTAGATAAGCCCTCCCTTTTTGATGGTTTGGCTGAGATGATTGGCTAGTTTTTCGATGATTTCTTATTTCATTTAAAATGTTAAACATGCTCAATGAGTGTGATGAGTTACGATGAGTCTGACTCGATGGTTTGTCAACTGCCATGGGATAGTACTTTATGTAACTTGATGTCAAATCATGTGGCTGCACGGCAATAAAGTTGGTGTTTGTTGCCATTTAGTTGTGTTCAGCTTACTTGGCTTGCAAATTTTTTGTATGGCTCATCTTACTGGCAGATTATCATGCTGTAATTTGCTGTAATTGTTCATAAGCATCGTGTAGGGATTTTACTGATACTGTCAATTGTGTGTTGTAGTATTTCTGTGGATATTGACTTATTGAGGCACTGTGGTGATTGTGTATGTTGTAGCAAATTTAAGACATGCAGTTAGTTGAAAGTGGTCTTACTTTTGATGATTAGTTGATTGGTGATTAATTGGTGATTCATTGCTAATCGCTGACAGCATAGCTAAAAGTATGTAATTATTGTCTGGTGACTCCACTTGAACTATCAACTAAGAAACTTTCTTGTGAAGCTTCTAGCAACACATTATTTAATCTGTCTTAGTTGACATAATTAAACTGCCCTAAGGCATGTATGTTGTTGTAGTGCCCAAGGAAGGCAGTAAGACTGGAACCCAGACATGTTGTTTTCATTTTGACAGGAGAAAGGATCGTTGAAATGTGAGTTAATATTGTATTTCTCATGAATGCCTTAAATGTTGCTGATATTTTTGCAAATATGTTCTTCTGTTTCAGGGGAAAGAAATGAACGTATCAGGAAAGAACTTAAAGTTGCTATCAAGAAAAAAGATAGAGAACTCATCAAAAAATGTGTTAACGAATTTAAAGCAGCCAAGCTTGCAGATACTGAAGGTGATCTGAAAAAAGCAGAGACAATTTTGAAGAGATTCAAAGCCAGGGATGGTAAGTATAGGCCAAGGGCCAGAGGCACCTTACGGGCACCCCTACCACAACTTTCTGACCAAATATTTTTTGGAAACTTTATGGTCCCCTAAACATGAAATCAAATTGTAGCAGTACAGCAAGTATTTTGGGTCTCACTCATTCAAAATGGCTGCCAAAAACAAAATGGCAGCAAAAACTATGAATATTTTGTATTTAATAATAAAGAAAATATTCTCAAAAATAATTTTGAGGCATCGACTCAAAAAATTTGGTCATATTTTGTGACAAAAATTCCAAAATAATATTTTTTTACTGTATCAATGAAATTCAGGTTAACCAAGATGGGGGGGGGGGGGGGGGAGCAAAATGGCCACAAACTGAATGGAATATTCAGAAAAACTGTGTAAAAACATTGCAAATTTGCACAGTCCCCAGCACAATGATGTAAATTAATGTTTTATAATTAGGGCAGAACTTAACAATCTTTGGCACAAGAGTAGTTGCCGGCCAATATGGAGGAAAAGCACTGAAGAAGAAAAAACAATACAGTAAAAATTCCCCACAAAAATAAGAAAATAATTAACAAAAATGCACAAAAATCTTAGAACATAATCATGTGAAAACCCTAAATATCTTTATAGCAGATTGTACTTAAAATTCAAAGCATGATTTCTGATATTTTATGCAGGACCCCAAACTAACCAAGATGGGGAAAACAACAAAATGGTCGCCAATGTAACGAACATAATGTATAAAAATAATATGAGAAATAATCAGTAAAATACCTTTGACACAGTTGCCCTTAATATCTGGTCATATTTTATGACAAATATTCCAAAATTACTTTTCAAAATTTTTCTTTTGGAATTCAAGGATGGTAAGTACTGAAAGGCAAGACCAGGGATGGTATAGACAATAGTTTAATTGTTGCACGGTGGCCCAGGGATAGGAAGTAATGTTAATAATGGTTATGTCAGGGATGATAAGTTACTTTGATGGTTGCATGGCTGTGTTATGGATAGGAGGCTTGGCAGGTAAGGCTGTTCACAAAACTGGTTTTGATTTGACAACCGGTTAAAACTGGTTTCAATTCGATTCGGTTTTGAAATTTTCGCACTACCAAAAAACCAGTTGTTGAAAAAACCCGTCTTTAACCAATGGCGGTTTGACTGCCCTTTCAAAATTTACTCTCGCTCATTTTCTGTAACAAATAAAATTGAACTGGGCAATCACAACCAGATATACTTGTTACGTACGTACGAATGCACGTACTTCCATCGGCCTAGGTCAACATTATTATACAGTGTCCAGTATTTTGGCAGGACCTCATGCAAGGTACATTTGTAAGGCCATCGTACTTTTTGGTTCCTTGTGTAACAAAGGAACCTATGTAGTCAAGTTGGCGTGTGTACGTGTGTGTGTGTGTATGTGACTCCATTGGAATTTTAGGTATGTGATGCGATAACTCAATAATCAAGTGATCAATTTTTCTCAAACTTGGTGTGTATGTGTATCATATTGAGTAGATGTGCCCTATTGTTTTGGGTGGAGGTCAAAGGTCACTAGGGTCACTAGAGGCAATAAAGTGAGTTTCTTTTAGTAGCTATAACTCGGTGACCGTTATTCAAACTGTGACATAATTTTAGGATAAGATAGATTGGTAGGAGGTGCAAGTACTGTAACATTTACCTAAATGATCTCAAAGGGTCAAAAGGTCAAAAAGTAATGTTTTATTGATATCTCGCCAACGAAACATTTTAGGGGGATGGTGTAATGGAAAGTTGTGTTCGTCTCAGTGAAGTGCACATGATGACCTACTTTGACCTCACTTGACCTCACTTGACCTTATTTGACCTTTTGACCTTTTTGACTTTTTTGTGACGCCTGGATTCGTCTTGTTGAGATGAACAAAAAAAGCAATTATACTACCCCCGTACGATGTTCCTAACTGGAGTTATTGACATTTAAATGAAAGGTAAGTAGTGTGTGTGTTACATATGCATTGGAATGCAAGGTATGCGGTACAATAACTCCATAACCAAGTGACATAGGATGATGGCATAATGGAAAGTTTTGTTCATCTCAGTGAAGTGCACATGATGACCTCACTTGACCTCATTTGACCTTTTGACCTTTGTGACTTTTTTGTAATGCCTGGACTTGTCTTGTTGAGACGAACAAAAAAGGCAATTATATTACCCTTGTACCATGTTGCTAACTCAAGTTATTGACATTTAAGTGAAAGGTTAGTAGTGTGTGTGCATTATATGCATTGTAATGCTAGGTATATAGTGCATAACTCAATAACCAAGTGACATAGGGGGATGGCATAATGAAAAGTTGTGTTCGTGTAAATGAAGTGCACGTGATGACTTTATTTTACCTCATTTGACCTTATTCGACGTTTTGACCTTTGTGCCTTTCTCGTGATGCCTGGATAAATCTTGTTGAGACGAACCAAAAAGGCAATTAAACTACCCTCGTACGATGCTCCTAACTCAAGTAATTGACATTTTAGTAAAGGTCATGAGTGTGTATGTGTGTGACGCATTGGAATGGGAGGTATGTGATGCAGTAAACCAATATATAACCAAGTGGTCAGTTCTTCTTTAATTTGCGAGTATGTGTATGATTTTCAGATATGTTCCCTAATGTTTTTGGTGGAGGTCAAAAGTCATTGGGGTTGAAGGAGCAAATGCCTTCCCTTGCTACTCCCTTTGTGCTAAATAATCTCAAAGACAAGGAACCATAGTGCCCTTGGGCTCTAGTTGAACAACTGGTTTTAATTCAAAAACCGGTTTTAGCGGCCAAAGAAACCGGTTGCTGATTTTAGACTTACCGTCACAGCCTTATTGGCAGGCATGGTAAGTTACTTGGATGGTTGTGTGAGTGTGTTATGGATGGAAAGGTAATAAATGGTTGCCTGGTAAGTTTGTTGCAGAGTGGACTGTATACAAATGATCCTTTAGAATCAAATGAAATCTGCATTATTTTACAATTTCATTAAATGGATGAAACAGTCCTTGTGGAATAGTTTTACTGCATATATGTGCTCTTTTAAAAATTGGAACTCCCTTATCAATATTAAAAATTTTAAGTGTTTGTATTAGCACAGACAGCATACACTTGCACATATTGAAACATTTCATGGTGTGTTTTTATGATACCTTAAGGGTTCATTTTTGCAATGCTTGAGTCTTGACTCAAGAATATTATTTTTATGGCATGTGTACAGTTTTAGTCCATTCTAAATGACTTTTTACAAGACCAGCATTATGTAACTAAATGTACATACATGTTTCGTACATATACGATTGGTTCTTGCAGTCACTATTTTCTGTTGATGTTGGTTTCCAATAGATCTTGTCAAGGCAATGGAAATACGCACCTTGGAGAGTCTAGAGAAAGCCATTGATGTGGTGAAGAAGAATGGCTTTGAACCATACATGCCACAGGAGATGGCTGCTGCCAACAAAATGCTGTTAAGCCTTAAGAGACTTAAACGACTCAGAGATGAAATATTGAACTTGAAGCAAAGTACAGTAGCAGAAATTAGAAGTTATAGTAAACCACCTCCTCAAGTACACAAAGTAATGACAGCAACTTACATGCTACTGGGAAACAAGGAAAGTGAATTAAAGGTATCTTACAGTAACTTCATCATTTATTGTAGTGTATAGTAGCAGCTTACCTGCTACTGGGAAACAAGGAAAGTGAATTAAAGGTATCTTACAGTAATGTTATCATACTCTATTTTGTGGCAGTAAAAGTAAAGAGTTATTTATGAAACCAAGTTATGGAAGGAATACCTCACCATAATTGAACATGTCTGATGCTTTGAGGTGTAGTACAGTGGTGGAAATAAGAATTTCATTTTGCATAGCTGTACTGCTACGTATTTTACAAACTGTGTAGCAATTAACCTCCCATTGCACAGCACTTTTGTGGAAGGTTCCCGTTTACCTCTTCCTGCCATTTATTAACTTTTTTGCTGCCACTGGCCCTCGCTTTGCATCCAAGGGTAAATGCATTGACAATTAAGTGTTATACCAATGTATTCATAAGGTTTTAACTCCAAGAGCCCAAGGAAGGACCCTCAACTTCTTCAAAAAACTTAAAGGTCCTCAGTTTATTGCCTAGAGACGTAAAAGCATTACTGCATGGTGTCAAACAGTGTACAGTAGTACCCAAATGACGAACTGCGTGCACCATTGCTCAAAAATTTCTGAACACCCTCAGTGGTGCAAATTCCTACCAAAGATGCATCTCAATTGGCTTCACATCTAAGACTGTCTCTGAATCTGTTGGAGGCAAGGAACTGTTTTGCTCATTTATGAAATGGCCCCAAGTAACCCTTAGATGACCTTTGACTCCAATCACTGACCAACCCTGATAACCCTTTATCTATTCATCAGGGAGTCCGCTTTACATTCAAATTTGCCCAGGTATTTGTTCCTGGGGCAAGTTTATTTTTTTACCAATGTCTCGTATCAGTGTTATAAATGGCCAATTTAGCCAAGAACTGTTAGAGTAATGTAAAGAATTCTTACAAACAATGATGTCATCCTATCCATAAATAAGACTTTTCATGCATAGCACACTGTTAGGGAACAAGTGCAACATTTATTACCACTTTGCAACAAAAATTATTCAAAGATTTTAATGGGCCCTCCAGCTCAAAGAACAGGCCTAATAAATGTGTGCAGTACAACAAGTGCAGAACACATGTCCAGGTTAGGCTTGATGTATAACACATTAGTAGTGTTCGACCGATTATGCCATAATCAGTAATCACCGATTACCGATTATTCAATTACACAATCAGGCCGATGCTGATTACCGATCACCGATTATTTACATGTATAGGAAGGTCATGTTTTCTCGCCGTCAGTCGCACATTTCAAACTTTGTACACACACCATAACATAACCTTCACACTAGAGATGTATGGTTAATAACAGTACCCCACGTTCCACGAATGGAATATTGTTTTTTGAAGGATTTCCTCTTGAAATACTGAGACAAAAATCAACCATAAATACATGTTTTCGTACGATGTCACAGGCTTAAAGTTAACCAAAGTCTGTCGGCTTGCATACAGCTCTGCCTACAGTAGTTCTATACAACGATCATGTCGGAAGATTCCGTTTAAAGGTCTGTACTGGACTGTAGCAGTGCTATATAGTAGCATATCCACCCCAATTTTAAGCAAAACTGGCCTTAAGGGCCACTAAACATTCCACTCAATTTACTGGATTTACTCATCTCATGGTTCTTTAACGATATGGATATATATTTTTTAAACCCTTTCTAAAGTGTCTTGCCCAACACTTACGTCTTATGTAAAAAATTCTCCAAATGAAATGCAAAACTAATTCCCCATAAATTCCCGTAATCGAAAAACTGTTGCCGTTTCAGCGTGAATTTAACACGGGCCCGTTTCCCTTCGTTCATCAGTTAGGAGCACGAAGTAGTTCATGAACAACGTGCTACGTAAAAAGGGCGGGCAATGCACTTAGCATGCATTATGTATCACACACTGTACTGGTGTGCTTCGTAGGTGAACTTCAACTTCGCAAGAACTGTACGGCAATTACATGTGCGCATGTGCATGTCATAGGTAATTAAAAACTTAACGAAAGGAATGTGGGAAGTGGCATAATTTATGCAGGATAATGATCCTCGAGTTTCCAAAGTTGCTACAGTACGTATGTGCACCAAATGTGTATCGATGATGTGGTTAGCACTGAAACTTGAAAAAAACGTAGCGCGAAGTCATTTCTTCCTGTAGTACAATTTGTATGCAGATTGTGGCATGTTCCGTGGCATACACACCTTCTAGGTGATACCGTGTGCCCTTTCACGCACCAGAACTGTGCTGCACTAGAGTTACGGCAACAATTACGATGATCGATCGCTATCATTTGGAGAGCTTAAAATGTTGCAAGTTTTGTGAGTATCAGAGCTGATATTTTGGGCGGGAACTTAAAGAAATGCATGTTTTGGTGAATTATAAAGATTTTTGCAGAAACTTTGAAGTGTATTTTAGCCCTGTTTCCAGTTTTCAAATAATCGGTGATGGTAATCGGTTGAATGACAAAATTTTACCGATGCCGATTATTTACCGATTGTGCGATAATCGGCCCGATGCCGATTAACTAACAGATGATCGGTCGAACACTACACATTAGGCAATGACAAAAGTTTTAAGCATACCTGAAGGAAGTTTCCCTATAGAGAAAAATAGTTAAAAATAAAACTTGCAAATATATTTCAGATTTTCATTTGAATCTTTCCTCTTTTGGAGTCAAAACTTCGTGCACCTAGTTACTGATTCCAGAAAACTGCACATAATTTTACATAATTTTTCAAGCCTTTTTAAATCGAAATGGTTATGTTTTCATCAAGATTCTGAGGGTTGTACTATGCGACACAGGAATTTGTTACTTTAGACACATCTTTGCATACTGCTGTATATACTAATCAGCAAATGAATGAATGACATACACACATGCACTAGATATGATCTGATACACTACTGGTATGGAACAATACATGCACTGTGCTCCTCATTTGAAGTTTGTTTGCCGTTCATCAGACTTATCCCGAGGCTTCACAATCACAACCAGAGTCATGCAAATACTGCTGTCTGTAATATATACAGCAGTGGTTAAGACATTCGTGCATGCATTGCAAAAAATGCTAAACATTCTCACAATTACATTGCACATAGGTGTACTTTGCATCGCAAATTGCGATGTGATACCAATTATTGCCATCACTGTAGTATTTATAATTTTCACACAAAACACCCTATTATTAATACAGTGTTTGCTCTTCTTGAAGTTGTGGAACTTGTAACTTTGTCAGCATAATTTCAAGTTAAGAGAACATATGACTTTAAACTAATGAAAGCAGAATGAAGAAACATAGTACTTTGTTTAAAACTTTTAGTACCTTTGAATGAAGAATGTATGTAGAGTGTGCCAAGGATACCAAGTAAACAAGATACTAGTTGGTCTGCTCAATTTTGCATAATAATAACATCATTAACCTTAAAACACACAGTTTATTTACATTACAGTGTTTAAACTCTATGAAATTGTGAAGGTTTGCCATGATGTAGTTGCAACAGTAGTTATTGGAATACATGAATTCAATAATAGCAGAATTGACAAATTGAATGCTTTTTGCACTAAATGAAGAATGTGTTACATATGCAGTGTGCTGATATGAAATTATGCAACAGTTTTAAGTGATTTAAATGACATAATACACTATTGTATTCTGCTCACTCGACTTTCAGGTGCTCCTGCAACAAAAGGATCTAACTTTCTGTTTTAGATCATTTGTAGTTTTTGTTTAAACCCTGACCCTATCTCATGCTCTCCAAGCATCTTGTTAAGTGGATAGGGTCAGATAATTACAGTTGTTACCAATGATACTAATAATTTGTATTGCTTGATTCTTTTTTATTCAAGGATTGGAAAAAAATGCAGGCCTTGATTGGAAAGACTGGTAAAGATGGCTTAAAAAGAAGAGTTATGGAAAAAGATCCAAATCAAATTAAACTGGAGACTGCTAAGAAGGTGAAAAGTATTCTTTCAGAGTTTGACTTGGAACAAGTCCGGGATGTCAGTGCGGGGGCAGCAGTGTTTTTTGCTTGGGTGAGTTCT
Source organism: Holothuria leucospilota (assembly GCA_029531755.1). Classification (NCBI taxonomy): domain Eukaryota; kingdom Metazoa; phylum Echinodermata; class Holothuroidea; order Aspidochirotida; family Holothuriidae; genus Holothuria; species Holothuria leucospilota. The sequence goes on from CM055971.1 coordinate 55,189,465, forward strand.
TTGTGTACTAGTTGTGTAAATTTCAGCATTGCGTAGGAACATGTGTCTGAAAGTAATTGGTGTATCCTGTGTTTCTATAGGGAGTTCCCTCATTACATGCATTAGGTAAGAAACTTGTACAAATTGGAAGAGCAATGGGGGAGATCTCTTCTCCCAGCCATCACCAAAGCTCAGGGTTTAAGGAGAGGGGGTTGCATATGAGGTTAAATTGTGCTAACATCATGTCAGCTGCCTGTTTGCTTTATGTTTGGGTGTTGGTTTGAAGAAATCGGGAGGCAAGAAGTTTCACCAGGTGGGGAGGGGGGTTGCCCTGTCCCAAGGTACAGTGACTGTTTGATTTACACAATGCTAAACAACTGAGGTATGAGGAAAGTGGCTAATTTGAGCAGTTTTTTAGAACACCAGGATGTGAAGTGTGGTTTCCAGCTGTGCCACCATTTGAGTTTTCTGACCAACATTCAGTATGAAGTTGAGTATTTTTGCTCAAAATTGACATAACTGACACCTAAAATGATGGTTACAGTCTACAATGATTATATATTGTAAAACTTTGAAGAGTGTATTGTAATAACGTACATGGCAAGTCCATACTCTGTGACAGTGTTTTAGAAGCAGTTATTTTGTTCTTTGTTAGTTGCCACATCATTGTAGGACAAACTCCATCCATAGGAAAATATTAATAATATCTTTGGCAAAGGTCAAGATAGTATGATGGTGAAGAGTGTCCTGATTTGCATAATTAACATGTTTCTGAATTGTTTGTATCATTGCAGTCTTCTGCAACAGAGGAAGATGTCATAGAAAGAGAGAAGCAGAAGGCAGAAGGAATCACTCCATCTGAAATCAAAGGAGGTCATAAAACAATCAAAACAGAAATAACATCTGGCTCCCTTACAATCACTATCTAGAGTATGTGACACAATCACTATCTAGAGTATGTGACACAATCACTATCTAGAGTATGTGACACAATCACTATCTAGAGTATGTGACACAATCACTATCTAGAGTATGTGACACAATCACTATCTAGAGTATGTGACACAATCACAATCTAGAGTATGTGACACAATCGCTATCTAGAGTATGTGACACAATCACTACCTAGAGTATGTGACACAATCACTATCTAGAGTATGTGACACAATCACTATGTAGAGTATGTGACACAATCACTATCTAGAGTATGTGACATAATCACTATCTAGAGTATGTGACACAATCACTATCTAGAGTATGTGACACAATCACTATCTAGAGTATGTGACCCAATCACTATCTAGAGTATGTGACACAGTGACAATCTAGAGTATGTGACACAATCACTATCTAGAGTATGTGACACAATCACTATCTAGAGTATGTGACACAATCACTATCTTGAGTATGTGACAAAATGTCTGGTGGTTAATTCATCATTCTTTGAATATCACAGACATATAAGCCTGGTAGTCAGAGTATGTAAGTAGATGATGAGAAGACAGGTAATCACTATCAGTAGATATGTACTGTGAGGACTGGGTAATCACCATCTGTGCCTAGGAGTGTGTTATGTGACCCTACCCAGGAGAGTGTTATGTGACCCTACCCAGGAGTGTGTTATGCGACCCTACTTAGGAGTGTGTTATGTGACCTTACCTGGGAGTATGTTATGTGACCCGACCCAGGAGTGACCTTACCCAGGAGTATGTTATGTGACCCCACACAGGAGTGGGTTTTTGACCCTACTCAGGACTTCGTTACATGACCCTTCTCAGGAATGTGTTATGTGACCCTACCCAGTGTGTTATGGAACTGTACCCAGGAGTGTGTTACGTGACCCTACTTTAGAGTGTGTTATGTGACTCTACCCAGGAGTGTTCTGTGACCCTACCCAAGAGCTTCTAATGTGACCCTACCCAGTGTGTTATGGAACTGTACCCAGGAGTGTGTTACGTGACCCTACTTTAGAGTGTGTTATGTGACTCTACCCAGGAGTGTGTTATGTGACCCTACTTAGGAGTGTGTTATGTGACCTTACCTGGGAGTATGTTATGTGACCCTACCCAGGAGTGTGTTATGTGACCTTACCTAGGAGTATGTTATGTGACCCCACACAGATGTGGGTTTTTGACCCTACTCAGGACTTCGTTACATGACCCTTCTCAGGAATGTGTTATGTGACCCTACCCAGTGTGTTATGGAACTGTACCCAGGAGTGTGTTACGTGACCCTACTTTAGAGTGTGTTATGTGACTCTACCCAGGAGTGTTCTGTGACCCTACCCAAGAGCTTCTAATGTGACCCTACCCAGTGTGTTATGGAACTGTACCCAGGAGTGTGTTACGTGACCCTACTTTAGAGTGTGTTATGTGACTCTACCCAGGAGTGTTCTGTGACCCTACTCAGGAGTATGTTGTGTGACACTGTTGTGATGTTTGTCAAGGATTTTTATGGTTTAGTGTAGTTTGTGTGGTGCACATATTATGTAAATAAGTGATCATTGTATAGTTGCATCCTCCTCACTTAGAGGAGGATGGCTTTTATTGTGCTGACATTTGAATAGTTTAATATCCCATGAATCACATACAAAGTAAAAACCAATACAGATACATAGTTTACTTGGTTGGTACTGTCCTTCCGTCCAATCCAACCTCATCTGTCCATCTACCATTTGGTCAGTATGATTATACTTGTGCGTTTTCTCATTGTGTTACTTTAACTTTGGATACAGTTAACTGTGAGGGAGTAGAATGTCAACAGCAAGGGAATGGAGTGTTAATGGTACTGGATTAGAGTGTTAAAAGTGCAGGAGTACAGTCTTAGTAGTAGGGTAGCAGAGTTTTACAGGGGTAGAGTGTTAGTTGTAGGGGAGTGGACCTTTGATATTACAGGATAGTGTTAGCAGTACTTAGCGGAGTAGAGTAGTGATAAAGGTGATTGGTGCTTGTTAACCAAAACTTTGGAAGGGTCATTTGAGATAGTCGTTAGAAAAGATTTTAAGTTATTTTCTTACTTTAAATGTAGACATTGTTCATTGGTATTGTCAGTAATTGTTGAATTGTGCTTCTATTGTGATGTTCAAGAAATTGAAGGGCCTTTCATATTTGAGTTCATTAAAAGCATGTAGGTGTTAATAAGAAGTTGATACAACAGCCAATTCTGTCAGACAATGCATACTTGAAAATGATTTCATTCTTTTCAGGCATAAAAATTTGATGGACAGGTCTCTTTTTTCCTGTTGTTCAGCCTCTGTTGCATGACCAAACCCTTTTAATGATGATCTGCTTAGTTCTTATCCCTGCAATCCTGAGGCAGATGCTGTTTAGACATGCTTTGATGTGGGGTTTGTTTCTGCCAATGGCAAAGCTTTAATCAAGATTTTCAGTAAAACAAATTTTTAAATAATGTGCCCCCACAATTTGAATACATCATCTGCTTGATGCATTGCTCAAGCCTATACATTTCTCTCAATTTTGGCAAATTTCCCCATCAGTAAGAAATTTATTCGAAAAGGAAGTTCTGAAGAAATTCTTCACGAAAGTTAATAGACGTGAGATTTATTGTGATGAATAAACCAACGAAATGGGTAAAATTCACATTTTTGCGTGACAGCTGACAACTTAAGTCACTGAGCTCAACATGAGTGGTGGTTCCTGTGGCATAGCCGGGGGGGGGGGGGGGGGGGGGCAGAAAGCCTCCTGAAAAAAAATCGAGAGGGCAAATTGGGAAGGGGAAGGAGAAAAAGGGGAATGAAGGAAGAGGGAAGGAGGAAAATGAGAGAGAAGAAAAGGAAAAAAAGAAGTAGGAATAGAAAAGGGGAAGAAAAGTAAAAACACCGGCTGCCATTCCTGGCACCAGGCCTTCCCAAATATGCCAACGCTCTGCAATCCCGAAAGTGGGGCTCCGGGAAGTCTGGGACAAAATGTCAAAATCAGGAAGAAAATTGTCCTCCCCCCCCGACTGGAAAACTCAAAACTGGCTACGGGAGTGAGTGATTCTTATGTCATTTTGACAATACATTACTGATCCTATAGTTAACCTATTGAGATAAGAATTTTGAAGAGAAAAGCAAGATCATCATTTGAAAGAAACATTGCTTCAAAGAGTCTGTAGAATGTGGGATCTCCTTCATAACACCTCCTGTTAACAATAGCAGGTAAAATATTTCTGTAAAAGAGGTTGTAAATATAATGAATAATCTCCAAGATTGCTGGTGTTTCCTGTGTTTTCAGTTTAATATTACATGTATTCAATAATAGCAACTGTATCTTTAAAACTTTGAAACCCTCCCTACACAATGGCATGTTATGCAAATGAATTAATTGATGAATATGACTGTATGGATCTAGACATTGGTTGGTGCAATGGTATGTCATTTATGTTGATTAAAAATCATTAATATTAGTGGTGGACTAGACTGTACTAGTGTCAGCCAACATTCCTCATTTGAATCCTGTGTTGGTATCGTTGAATTTGCCTAAAATGTGGATGCTACCTAATCAATACTTCCCGCCCTGTATTTCATAAAAATGTTTCATTATTTTACTTTTTGACAAGTCCAAGTTATTACCCCATAGAAATGAAACAACACTTAGTGCACAATAGCCAAAGATTTGATGCAGAGTGTGCTCCATCCTTGAACATGGGTACGGGATTGGAAGTGGTTATCAGTATATTGGGTACTGGTAAAATTGGCCCCACACTTATGCTATGGACCTAAACCATGGTTGGTGCTACAGTACTTCATACTTATTAATCAGTTAATTGATGAATATATGACTGTATGTACTTTTAGATTGGTTGGTACACTTTCAGTTTGTCATAATGGACTAACACTTGCAAATATTTTTGTTGAGCTTATGGACCTGCTGTAAGTTGTAGTAAGTGTTGTATAATCAAAATTGAAGTGTTTCACTAAAATATATAACGGTCCCCATGGGGACTTCCTCATCTAATCTGCTAGGTTTTTGGATAGGGTATAGAGATATATTAAACCTGGGGCATTTTCATGGCAATGTTGGCTGGTTATGGAAAATTTCAACTCAATGATTCTTCAGTGACTACATATCATTACAAGCCTTTATGCTAACACTGTGATACAGTATGCTTAATAACTATTGAATAGGAATGGTAGAAATTGCATCATCATACTTAGTTTAAAAATATGCCTTATCATAGGGAAGTATACAAGTAATATCATAGAAGGTGATTACATAGAGAATTACAAGCATTATCATGAAGGCTTATTTTCAATGTATAAATGACATGTTTATACAAATCATTGTCTTTACAAACCATACTTTTTACATGATTTAGAAAGATTTTATTATGAAGCAAAACTTTTAAACAAATCTTTTGTGGTACTGAGTATTAACTGTAGAACCACAAGGCTATATAATATGAACACTGGTAATCAGGAATGTTTTTAAATCTCATTTGTAAATAAAATTTAAAGAAGCTACTTGAAGCTGTTGAGTGTTTTACATATGGTATTAATCTGTATGGTGTTAATCTGCTATTAATCTGCCAATGTGACTGGCAATTTTTATTAGGTTATAGTGTCAATGCAATGTTTGCTGTCAAAGTGAGGCCTAGTAACATTTCATGGAATAGCTTCATTCAAGTCATCAGTTTGTCCCAAGTTTTGTGAATATTTTAGTTAATAGCATTCACAAAAGTAACTGCAGCATCAGAGGGAGAGAAGGACTGTGTGGTTGTGAAAGCAGTGTGAGTAGCAAGGGATTGTAAATGTAGAATTAAGGGAGGAGTTGGTGTAGAAGCAGCATCAGGGGAGAGGTTGTTTAAGCAGCAGCATTAGGAGAGGGGTTGGTGTAGAATCAGCATCAGGGGAGGGGTTGTTTAAGCAGCATTAGGAGAGGGGTTGTGTAGAAGCAGCATCAGGGGAGAGGTTGTTTAAGCAGCAGCATTAGGAGAGGGGTTGGTGTAGAAGCAGCATCAGGGGAGGGGTTGTTTAAGCAGCAGCATTAGGAGAGGGGTTGGTGTAGAAGCAGCATCAGGGGAGAGGTTGTTTAAGCAGCAGCATTAGGAGAGGGGTTGGTGTAGAATCAGCATCAGGGGAGGGGTTGTTTAAGCAGCATTAGGAGAGGGGTTGTGTAGAAGCAGCATCAGGGGAGAGGTTGTTTAAGCAGCAGCATTAGGAGAGGGGTTGGTGTAGAAGCAGCATCAGGGGAGGGGTTGTTTAAGCAGCAGCATTAGGAGAGGGGTTGGTGTAGAAGCAGCATCAGGGGAGGGGTTGTTTAAGCAGCAGCATTAGGAGAGGGGTTGGTGTAGAAGCAGCATCAGGGAGGGGTTGTTTAAGCAGCAGCATTAGGAGAGGGGTTGGATGCAGAAGCAGCATTATGGGAGTTGTTGTAGATGCAGCAAAAGGGAAGGGGTTGTTTTAGAAGCAGCATTAGTTAAGGGGTTGTTTTAGTAGCAGATACTAGGGGAGAGGTTGTTGTGGAAGCAGCATTAGGAGAGGGGTTGTTGTACAAGCAGCATAAGGGAGGGGTTGTTTTAGCAACAGCATTACGGAAGGGTTGTTTCAGAAGCAGCGTCAGGGAAGGGTTGTTGTGGAAGCAGCATCAGAAGAGGGGTTGTTTTAGAAGCACCATTACAGGAGGGGTTGTTTTAGAAGCAACATTAGGGGAGGGATTGTTGTAGAAACAGCATAAGGAGAGGGATTGTTTTAGCACAGTGGTTCTTAACTTTTGTCATCCCATTCCCCTCTTTCCAATCAGCCTCCCCGTCCCATTGTCCTCTTTCCAATCAGCCACCCTATGCATTCCCCCAACCTAACATATATCAAAGTGGTTTTCTACATAGTTCACATTCACAGCAAAGAGAATGCCTGTGGACAATGACAATGTAGGACCGCTTTTTGGTCATAACGTGGTAATAATTTGATGACACTGAAAGAACAGAGACCCTAATCTGTTTTCCTAAAGTACCCTAACTTTAATTTGGAGACAATATTCCAATGAATAGCCCTTTACTTTTCCATAAAGCGGTTCTAAGAACCCAATCATCTCCCAAATATGTGAGTACACTAAAATGGGTCTGTTACCATTATCGTACTCAGCACTGTTCAGTACTTCATTTACCACAGTGTCAGATCGCGGACTCGAGAGTGTGGAATAATCAAAAAAAGATACTGGACAGGATCGGCGGTCAATAATTACACACCTGAGATACCAAATTACCCCCATGGGGTAAATACCCACCGGTTAAGAACCACTTTTTTAGCAACAGCATTAGGGGAGGGGATGTTGTAGTAGCAGCATTAGGGAAGGGGTTGTAGGAGCAGCAGTAGCAAACGAGTGTGGTGTGACTGTAGTGTTTTATCTACTATAACGCTCATTTGGAAAGATGTTATTAGCAATTACTCCTGGCTAAGAAGTCAGATATCAAAAAAAGTTGATTTTAGGGCATTGGCACTCTACTTTCTGGGCAAATTCAGGACGTGATTGTTTATTTGCCAGTTGGGAAAAAAATTCACAGCAAACACATTCTAACTTCCCTGATCTACTATGAAATATCTGCCCACATACTTGTGAAAGAGAATGTGCAAAACATTTCAACAGAAAACATGATTCCTTGTAGCATGTTTGGTGTACTGTGTACCGAATTCAGTGTAGTGTAAGTGTTTTCGCTGAGAATTCATGGTTCATGATCAACGCTCGAAATACGCAATAGTTTTGTGAATGCATGGCGATTTCCTGAAAGGATTTACCTGCAGATTCAAGGCTTTAAAGGGGTGCTCACTTTGAGAACACTATCCGAACCAACGAGTGCCCAAAGCATGAATCAATCAACGGGGAGGGCAGATGGCTCTTATTTAGAAAAAAAAATGAACACTGTTTGTGTTAAATTCAGTGTTGTCTTTTTTGGCAATCAAGATGAGACTCCAAGCAACATTTCTTTACTGAATCGTGTATTATTATGCAATGTGACTATTTTGCAACTTCTTCAGAATGTGGAGAATCTAGACCCTTGATTCTCAAACACGGCCCTCAGGACCGTGCGTGCGTCCCCGTCCCCGGGCCCTGCCGTTGCTGCCCGTGAATTGATTTAACGTTTTAAGAAAAATTGTCTTTGATAAGAAAACATAAGTAGCAAAGTTGTAGAAAGGACAACTAATCCATGCTGAACTGTATTTTTACATTATGCACAATATTTAAAGCCATTGCTTTCCTTCCAACTTGCTCTCCTAAAGTGGTGCTAGTAGTTGATACATGCATAGACTGCTGCTGCCGTTTAGAAGCCTAGTTACTTCAACGGTCAAATAAATAGCCCTCTAGTGACTGTCCAAGATTGAGAAATTTGTTTCATGTACCGTGTTGACAATTATGTTTTGAATACGGTGGTAAATAGTTATGCGGTGGTACATTGCCGTAACGTGTACTTGTATAGTGAAAATATTGTCAAAATTTAATCCTGGAAATCTAATTGCTGCGTAGGGTGATTGTACAATGTTGAACAAGCATTGATTGATTTCTGAGATTAAAATACTATCTACGACTTGTCTTTCAATAATTGAAGAAACTACAGCAAATGTGCGCGGCATCTCCTAACATTGCATGTGCGAAGTCTTACGTACTGTCGCTCTGTCCACAGCTCTTTTAAATGAATTGTGTGTGTTTTTTTTTTTCGAGTTTTTGGAATGCGGTCCTCGACTTCATCGCCGCTACTCAAACTGTATAGTTAGTTCCATCGTCTGAGCATTTTATAATACCTACTAACGCTTGATGAGTGCAGAACGGTCGTGACTTCATCATATCCGTTTAAAATTTAAGTGCGGTTTTCTGCAACCTACTTAGTTTGCGATTCCAAATGTTTCTCCTGTACTGCCAAACTATGCGTGATAAACATCGAAATGATCATACTGATGACCCACACATGCTATAGATACAGAATTGCAAAGACAGATTCGTGGTTTAGAGTGCAATTTCCTGCGATTTAGGACGGTTGGAAAGCCAAATGTTCTGATTAAATCCCAACCATGGTTGAGGGGAGGTCGGGCTGGTTCTGTAAAGGGCTGTAAAAGTGCAGATTTCCCTCTGAAGGAGCCGCTTCCAAGGAAAATTTTTTCTCTACCACTGTTTGCCGTAGATACAGCTTTGGGACCTCTTAAGTATGAATTTCGCTCTCGCGAATGAGTGTGCTTTCTCTCCAAGCCTGAAATTCTCTCCTGTGGCCCTCAACTTGTGCCCAGCCTGTGCATTTAGAAAATTTACAGATATTTGATTTGGAAATCTCACAGAGTGTGGTCTCATAGCTCCATATAGCAAAAAGATGTTGAAACAGCAATTGATATTTGAACATTTCCAAGTAAGGCAGTGCTTGACAAAAATATGTGTGCACGAATCGAAGCGCGCCATAAAAATGTAGTTTTAAGAACATTTTATGCTTCTTTACCCCTGACTGTTTGATAAGGTAAATTTGGGCCGGTCTTCGATAAAAGTTTGGACTTGCATAAACAGTTTAGCATGCACTCATTATGTGACATCTTATAAAGAATTCGCATATATTCTTTTCCTCGTGTAGTGTATGAAATAATGCAGATTCAGCATAAAAATACGCAGACCATAAAAGCCCGGCAGCCATTTTGCAGGGCTTTAACCGAGTCCAACTAACCCGATTCCAAGCTAGTTCCGATACCAGTTACCACCACTCCTGACCAATAGCGATTCCGGTGCCTCAATTCTATGCCAGTTGCTAGTCCGGTCATTTAAAGGTGATCAGTCGTCTTGAAATATTCTTTGTGACGTCAGCCTTTTCTTGACATGTTTCTGCAGTCGTCACTGTTCAAGGATACACCGTACAAGCATGGTATAGCTAATCGGTAAGCAAGAAGAGACGGCTTGTAGCTGTATACCTACTAGCTATACCGATGTCATCATAGCTACTTGTACGGTGTATCCTTGAACAGTGACGACTGCAGAAACATGTCAAGAAAAGGCTGACGTCACAAAGAATATTTCAAGACGACTGATCACCTTTAACAATAATATATGGCATAGCATGCACATAGTCTTGGTAACCTACCATGAAAATGGTAGTACTCATTAAGAGGGTAAATAAAAGACCGTATCAGTTCATTTCATGAAAGGTTGGTCCGCTCTGGAATTTAGTTGACAAGAGTGTGACCATTCGTATATTTACCAGTGAATTAATAACAATGTAGCCGTATGTAACAAGTAACTTTCACTTTTATATACTCGGCTGAATTCGACTCGGAGTCTTGAGTCCAGCTGCAGTTCACTCCGGGCTAGTGACTCCGATTTCAGGACCTCCCCTTTCGGCCAGTTCCGTGTCCAGTAATAACGACCTCGAGTCTGGAATTGATTCCGAGTCCCGACTTGAGCGTTATAGCCCTGCCATTTTGGTAGGCCTAAACTAGTTCAAATGATGGTGACCCCTTTGGACATGCGATCCTCTGTCTAGACTTGCAAAAGTCAGTGAATTTAACCTACATAGATGCCAAAATTAAAAAAGATCTCGTGCCTATTGCATTCACATTCAGTGCCGTCGGGAGGTATCTAAGATGTGTATGTGCGTGTGTGCGTGTGCGTGTGTGTGTTGGGAGGGGACTGAACCATTCCACTCCAGACTTTGGCATTTCCATTTGGGTAGTTCCATAAATTAAAGGGCCAACGGTAAAAAGACACTTTCAAAGGATACTGTAATGGAAGCTTCATTCACATGGTTGAACTTGTGTTGTCATTTTGTCACTATCATTTAGGGTAATGAAATAATTATCACAAAATTTGTGTCATGGGAATAAATCCTTCCAATTCTGATGAAAAATGAGCTAAAAATAGCCATTTTTAGGCCAAAAATTGTGACATTTAAAGTTACTTCTTCAAAATATGGATTTTCCCTTGTTTTTAGGCTTAATTTGTATAATTTTGAACATAAAATTGTTGATAACATATGAATTGTGACAACAAAGCACATACTTTAAAGACAGACTGTCATCACCCCAAAGTATATTTTTAGTGTATGTATATCAAAATTCTCAGTTGGTGACTGCTCTTTGATTGACATCAAAGTTTGAAAATTTGAAAGATGCAGAGTAGCTCACATTCCACACAAGGCAGAGAGAGTACTTTTATTACATTTTATAGCCTTGTGTGCTCACCAGGACATTGCCTTAAGCAATAAAACAGGTTTATTCTTGCACAAGGAAGAACCTCATACAGTTATGGGAGGAGCTAGAAGATGCATAGTTGGGAGAATTGGAACTGTCTGGGATCATGAAAATTCCCCTTTAAATATTGACATTGTGTCAATTGGAGGAGTTTGAGCAAAGGGGTTTCACGTGTAAACTTTGGTGTCCCCCTTTACATGTGAAACATTCTTACCCATTTTCCAATAATATTGTTCTTATTAAGTGATGTAATCCTCCTGAGTAGTTTGTAGATTGTTGAGGCCTGGGCAGTGCTTCATGCAGTAAACAATGCAGAGCAAAATATCGACAGAAAATAAATGAACAAGGCCATTTTCAATTTTGAAGACTAGTTTGGTGTCCCCTGAAAAGTTTACGTTATGAAACTTGGCAGTTGAAACAAACTTATTTGCCATAGTTCCTATTTTGAAATATCTTGTGAAATTAAATTTTTAAGTATGGTATTTGACATGCACTTTGTAAAATTGTGCTGACTGGTTTAAAAATTTGAAATATCACGAATTATATTTTGGTGTCCCCCTATCTTGTTTACACGTGAAACACATGTTTTTGAACCACGAAATTGAGATAAAACCATGAATTGAGAAAAGAATGAATTTTTTTAGCTTCAGATTATTCAAATTATCTAAATAAAACACTTACATGCTATGAAACAGACCCATTTATGGTTTTAATTTGGTAAAAGTATTTTTGTGTCCCCATTTACAAAAAAGGCGATTTTGAGGATGTATATAATTCCTGCACCCATGATCGGAACTTACTCCTCATCAGAAATAATAGGATAAGACATATCAAAACATTGTGTTACCAATAAAAGCATAAATCATGGATTTAGGGCCAAAAATGTCATGTCACAGGTTGGCATCCAAATAAATGGAACCACCCATTTTCTTAAGTAATTTTGGACGTTTTACGACGACTTTGGCATTTTCTTAAGTAATTTAGGACGTTTTACGACCAAAATACTATCAAACTGAAAACTTATTGGGGAAGCCCCCCCCCCCGCCTCAGCCCCTCTCGTTTCGACGGCTTTTGCATTACAAAATTAATAGATTACGGAGGGTAAAATTTGGTAAGGGTAACATAAATGTGTTGATTTATTCAGGCCTATGATGTCATATGTGCTTGCTTCAAGTTTGCATTTGGTGGAAAATACTGCAGTTTCATGTGCTTGCATCTTGGGAACCACATATAAAGTAGCGTGGTTGAAGGGGCAATAGGCAATGGGTGCAACTGTCCCCTTACACAGTCTCCAAAGTCCCTCATTTTGAAAAATATTTCTACCTTTAAATTTCTCCCAACGCATGGTCATCAATGGCCATGGAAAATACAATGGTCCATGGGTACACAAGTTCAGAAAGAAGACAATTCAACTTGATTTTAGATGATTTATTCTAGTGATCAGGCTACATCAGATCTCCATTCCGAAAAAGATGAATTTATGGTTGATTAAAAGGCCGGCCAAAAAGAGATGAATTAACTATATACAAGTTGACAGTAACGTTAGTGACTATATCCTACATGTATCTCCAACGAGGGCTGCCACGGTAAGTCCCAAGGCTTGCAGCTTGGGCCTTGCAAGTCTCGTGTTCCTCTTGGATCTATGGTTATTCAACAGAAGTGAATGCATTCTCCTGATTGGTCCATAGCCGAGACGCACTAAGGAATATGAATATTAATTGTAAGGTGATTCGACCAACCAGGAGGGGTTATAAAGAGTAACATTGACCGCGCCCACAAAGTTTAGCTGGGATTGGCCTTCAGCGTAGTTTGAGACGGGGAAGCAGACACGTACCAAGCTCGTGACAGAAAATTGATTTCATACACATACGAGAATTAAATTTGTGATAAACAAGACTGCGTAGCGTGATCGGTGACCTACTTTAGAAACAGCATGTAGTGAATACTATATCCGACACCATGTACGAGCTACATAAGTTCATTTCATTGACTTAAGTAAAATAAAGTATACCTGGCCCTAAAACAGTGTTTTAAAAGGTACATATAGTTTCCTAGATAATTAACAGCACAATTTACATTTAAGCGTGAAATGATACTCACGGTGGGGCAGGGGGTGAAGGAGATGAGCTGAGTGTGACTAAGCGTAAATTAAATATTTATTTTTCCGTGATATGATAACAGAATCTCTAAACCAGCACCCGAAACTTCGGCGCCCTTTGCGCCCCGTACACTAATATCGCTTTACGATTATAGTTTAAATTCGTTTAGCCTATAGCTAAGTAGTAAAAAAAAAAATATTGGAGGGATGGTGACCAGAGATTTGTGATAGATAAGGGGGGACAGCTGCAGCTAGCAAAAGCTGCAAAGGAGCGCCAGATGCGAATTCATAGACTATATTAAAAACTTTACGCGGTAAGGGAAAAATGGGGATTTAAACAATAAAAACACTTATGAAGAGGAAGAGAAACGCGACGTCACAGACCTCATAGCTTTATTTCAAACTTTTCGTGACGGGGGCAGCGGAGGGGGATGAACTGATCTTGGCGGTGGCAGGTGCGTTGTCAAGGGGACAAGAGTATTCCCCGTTGCCGGGTTTTCCTCACGGGTAGTAGATGTCGGGCTGGGTTGTCTCAGAGACCGACTATTGTACTTAGCCTGCGGTGCACCAGTACGGAAATTAAAGTATGTCACATACGTATTTCTGTATTAGTAACAAGTAAATTGTGTGTTTGTACGTAGGCCCACAGCCGTAGGCAAGGGTGGCGATTACATGTCCCGCAATAAGTTGGCTGGCAAACCGATAGGGGTGACGCCAGGATTTGTCCGACGGGGGGGGGGGCAGACTCCCTGACGGGAGAGGGGGGAGGGGCAGCGACCCGAAGCCCCGACACCCTCGATGCCGTCGATGGGTTGGTGAGGGATCTTTGGACTAAGCCTGTGTATTAGACCATGCCATTCAAGGGCATGTATTGCATCAAATTTGTATATACTAAAGGAACATAGCTCCGCGCTGATTTAATGTTTGTTCCCGAAATCTTAACTGTGAAATTGCAATGCGCGCGAAGTGCGCAATTTTGTGGGGGTGGGGTGGGGTGGGGTGGGTAAGCTTACACTAAAAAGAATTTGTGCTTATTTAATTAAAGCTTATAAAGGTCAATTGTCCGGGCAATTGGGCCCTATTGGGCATAACTTACATTGTACTTCCCTCCTCGATCGAGTCACCAGCCATACCGCACGACAGACACAAGAGAGAATGTACATTAACTAGAGGTTTAGTAAAATGAGATGAAATTCCCGACATTTAAATAAATCCATGTGTTCTACTTATTAAGTTACTTGAAAGGTGGAAAGTGTTTGTACTATATTTAGCGAAAACTTACGGAACTGAGGAAGAGTGGGCAAAGCGTACCGAAAATTTTCGGTTTTATCACAGAAGTGACCGTTTTGAAAGCCAAAATAAGTAAACCGACGATGGGTGGTGACAGAATTTGCCCGACAGGGGAGCCAGGCCATGCCAGCGACCCTAAATTCCGACAGCTCCTGTGTCGAGGGGGTGGTGAGAAGGGGATATGAAGGAACCTAACTATCCCTTGCCATTGCAGGGCATATTTTGCATAATATCACTTAATACTTCAAGAGCAGAGTTGCGCAATGATAGTTGAATCCGAATCGTGAAATTGCAAAGCGCGTGAAGCGCGCGAAAATTGTTGGTAAGCTTACACAAAATATATATGTAATCATTAAGAACAAAAGGAAAAAAAAAAAAAAAAAACTGTAGGGCTTGTTGACCGTATCGGGGATAGCATGCATTGTATCGAAGCCACCTGGACTACCCGATGGAACAGCCAAACTTTGCTAGGTGAGTCGCTCACCAACTGACCGTACCACATGATACACAGTAGAACAGCAACTAGGCTTTGCGATATGGGATTAAATTTACGACCTCTACATAAACTGTGTACTCTGCCTACATGTTACTCGGTAAGGTGGACAGGACTTGTGCTATCAAGCTATGTGGAACTGAACTATTGAAGAAACTGGAGTGAATATACATCACGGGTAGGACGCCGAAAAGTTTGGGTTCTTATTAGAGAAATTGTCCTCTTGAGAGCAAAAACAGGTAAACCGTCGGACGACTAGTTGCCGTCGGGGACTGCTTACGTTATTGTATCGACTAAGACTCCCCGACGAAACTGGAAAAATTCCCCGACAAGGGGGGGGGGAGCCTTCCCCGACAGGGGCCATGCCCCCTGCCCCCACCTGGCACCACCCCTGGAAACGGACCACCTTTCGTCCCGCCAATATCTGGTCAACGACCATAATATTTGCTGATATTGTAAGTGTGAGACAGTACCCTTCATGACTTTGGTTGGGGACGGAATATCTTTGACTTTTCGGCTTAACCCGACTCAAAGGTCATGGAAAATTATTTTTTCAAGCTGGCTTATAATTCGCGCGCGTTTTTATTAGAATGCATATGTGTTCGAATGATTGACAAGACTTTCGTAGAAACACATGTACACTTTGTAATGTGTCCCTTTCTTTAATCTTCCCGTAAAGTTCATCGGCTGTCTAGGCCTATGCATGAGACATAGACCCCTCCAATAACTCTGTTAGGGAGGACGGAGTAGTTTTGTCAAATTTGCCAGTACGTGCGTGTAGGCCTATAAAAAGGCATGATTATTTTGGTCAAGAGGCGGAATACCTTTCATCCCTCTCACTTTTTTGTCAAAGACTTTAATATTCAGCCCTATAGACCATGAAAGGTCAATTTTGGTGCGCCTCGCGCGTATTTATTACGGCATATACGTGCCTTGTGATTACTCAGACACTCTTTGACGCACACAAGAAAATATTACTCGCCATTGCATCTTCAGGGCCCTCAAATTAAACACCGCAAGAGCGGCGATTTGTTCTCAATATTGGGGGGATCATGACCAGATTTTCCAATATTTTACTGTGTGAAAAATCAAAGTCAATGGGCGATTTCTCAAATATTGCAGGGGGGGGGGGGATGTCCCTCTGTCCCTCCGGGATCGCCGCCCATGAAACACTGAATTGGGATATCCAGGCTGCGAGTTGCCATGCCCCAGCACTCTGTCTCTGAAAAAATCTAGTCCACATGGGGTTCGAAAAAGAATCTAAATTTGACTAAATTTACTAGATTTGGTTAAAAATGAGACAACTCGGTTCCTGTTTAGCCATATCTAGTGAAATATTTGAAAAGATTTCGTTCGTGCTCTTATTGATAATATTCTTTTCAACTTTTAATGGAAGGTTTTAAGATGATCGAATGTTTCTCCAGGAAAATAGCAGCTCTTACTTGCGTGGATATTGTGATATTTAAAATATAAAATTCATTTTCCATATCCCCGCTGGATACTAATTTACTTCAAAATGCATTTTGCTAGAAGTTCTTCTCACGGAGCTATCATCAAAGGGTATCTGATAGTGATGATGCGTACATACTGTATTTAGCAGGTTGAAAGTAGCCTAATGTCCTAAGTGATAAATGTCGGCATGATCCTGAAGTTCACGATAATCGGCCATCAGTCTCAATGATACGATAACAGACACAGTCATTAGCAAAAAGCTGGACCTCAGAAGTACCAACGTTTACAATATCATTAATATGAGCCAAGAGGAGAGTCGGTCCCAAGACAGATATCCCTGACTGATGGTATGGGAGGCTAGCTGCGACTTGTATTAGCGCACGGCCTATTCACTCCAGGCTAGGGGTGTTAGTGTGTTGTCCCCCCAGTAGCAAAATTCTCAAGTTGATCAGCAGTAAAATCATAATGTCCAGGAGCCTGAGTAATTTGACAGAATAGCTGGGTCCTCAGGGGGACGTAGCTCCTTTGGGGAGCAGAACTCCGAGTTCGGAAGTAAATTTTGGTTAAAGACAGACACTTCGTCACCCCAAAGTATATTTTTAGTGTGGGGGAATCAACATTCTCAGTTGGTGACTGTTCTTTGATTGAAAGCAAAGTTTGAAAATTCAAAAGATGCAGGGTGGCTCACATTCCACACGATGGAGAGAGAGAGTGCTTGGATTACACATTATAGCAGTGTATGCTCACCAGGACATGGCATGATCATCTGCTTAGCAATAAAAAAGGTTTGTGTCTGCACAAGGAGGAATTCATACAGTTATTGGAGGAGCTAGGCCTACAAGTTGCATACTTGAAAGGATTGGAACTGTCTGGGATGACGAGGTTTTTCAAGTGCCCTTTAAAAGTTTTGTCCTTCGACTCTTCACCAGAGAGTCGAGGCCTACTCGGGCCTTTAGAAAAAATAGTAACTTGAAAGTCAACTCATCTCGATTCTCAGTATATTGAGAAGTCTGATGTTTTACACAGTATCCGGCTGTCGTATTTTGGATATGGCAAGATTGCGGCTTCAAATACATTACCACAACGCATAAACGCCATATGCAAGACAGTAGAGATAGGTGATGGCACGAAGGCTGGTATTATTGACCGAACTGCGTTCCATACTTCTGGTTTTGTATCCACTTGATTATATTCTGGGAAAATAAGTTGTAAATACTGCGCACAGAGCAGGATACAGGGTAGCACACCCCCAATAAATCCTCAATTGACTTACACACTAATTTGTAAAAGGTAAAGTGACCACTAAAACCTTGTACAAGTTTTCGCCAGGTAAAGCTACCCCTGCAAAAAAGCTGACAAGTTGGCCATTCATGCCAATTTCAGTTTACCATACCATCATGATGACCATGAAGATTTTTCGTAGCGGTGCTCAAAGCTTCCGCACCTTTTCACAGAGCCTTTTCACTCAATCAAAGCCTGATATACAACCGCCAGCTTCTAAGCCCATAATTTCCCCCAAATTGCTTCAATTGACCCCATTAACCATCACTCATACTTCATCTAATTTACTTTCATATCAAGCTGACAAAAGGCCCTATCCTATTTGGTAACATATCACAAAAGTTGTCCCAATGTCTCTTTATGTTGTTGTTTTTGAAGGTGAACAAATGGATGCGTTATATACCTTTTGAATGGGGGCGTGCTACCATACAACAGGCAAAGATATTATGAGCATAGGTTCCAACTTTAAAATGTCGCTTTGACTCCTCATGGAAACCAAAATATCGGGGCGGAAGTGCTGATCACTGCTCAGTCGTTTTGAAAGCAAACAAGCAAATGAATGTCTTACAAAAGTATTAATACTTGCTATTTCGGAATATTGTGGACCTAAAAAGTATCACTCCTCAGTAAATTCACTCAGGGCCTACAAGAAGAAATTTTTTCTTCCTCGTGGCATTAAAGAAAAGTACACTTGAATATGAACGCACAATGACTGGTTTGAAGTTTATAGACTTATTCATTGGCCAGTTTCATGATATCTTGTCTAGTTACGCACTTTTATCCCACGCGCTCACAATGGGAAAGCTTAGCCATGGGGCCAGGGCCGGGGCACTGCCCCCCTAAAATTATTTTGTGACACATTCTTGCCCCTCACCCCCAATAATTTCAAGCGATGTGTTTAAAAGAAAAAAAACGGTAAGATTTTTATTTGACAGATGAAAATATGACATCTACATTATATACAAACTTTCAGTGATATATATGACCAGCTTAGTAATTAATCAATTCGGCTACCTGGCAGGTACGATGTTAACTGAAAACAATAACGAGAAATGATGGCGCTCTGGTCTAATCTGTAAAAGTATAGCTTAACCCCATGCAGGCAGTATACCGTACTATAGTCATGTACAATGCACATTGTGCATGCTGCTGCATGCTGCACCAGACTTCAGTACAGTAAATGCATAAAAAGATTCTACCTCGCCATTACACTACACTACGGTCTTACGTGAGAAAGTATGAGCAGTTGATCGCTTCAGTGTGTGATTGCGGTTGGAAGAGTGAACATCGATAGCGTTCTAACCGGATTATTTTGGTTGTTCCCCCCTTGAGAAAAGTCTAGTGCCCTCCTAAAAAGAAATTCTGGCTACGCCACTGACAGCAACTAGCCCGTGTTCGTTCTCCAAGCACGCAGAAGTGTGTGTCAAGCAGGCGCGGATCCAGGGGGGCCTGCCCCCCCCCCCTCGCCACGAAAAAAAAAAACGAAAGGAGAAAAAAAGGAAGAAAAAGAAAAAAGGAAAGGAGAAAGAAAATTGACTTAAGATCTAAATAAGAAAACATCGTGACATATACAATATGGGCCCGGCTAGCTACACTGAAATTAGTAACAATTTTGTGTTAAAGAGTGAAATTTTTTGTAATCTAGAGGGATTGAGAGGCAAAGTTTTCGCCAAACAGACCGTGCAGAATGAATACAGAAGACAAGCTGTCAGGTGACGTGCTATTGTGCACAGTTGCACCAGCTGTTGCAGGCAAAGTAGCGGCGTGCAGACCCTATTCCATTTCGAAACTGTCTGATAAGTTTTAAAATGAACGCAAAAGGCTTCAGACAGTGACGTCGGCACAGTGGGCAATGGGTGACGTGTGTCCCCCTCTCCCATCGATTCTTGAAAATTTTTAAAATGGTCCCAAAAGTCTTTAAGTGTAGGGTCACTGAGTTGTATTTTTGATGATCGGTTTATTTGTTCTAACCATTTTCTTTCACAAACTGTTCTCGAACTATCATAAGTTTTGGAAATTCTTGACAGATTCCCAATTTTCGCACGCTCCGCTAGCATCAAGCCTTGTGTCAGAGTTGTCCATATTATCAATAGCCAGGCGCGGATCCAGAAATTTGAGGGGGCCCAAGATGGAAAATCTCATGTGCACCCAAGGTGCACCACGAGCGCGAAGCGCGAGTTCCTACGCGTGGGGTCCAGGGGCCCGCGTTAGGGCCCTTTTGCGGGGTCCAGGGGCGGAGCCCCGGTGGGGGTGCAAGGGGCGAAGCCCCCGGGAGATCTCGCAGTATTGCATTTTAAGAGCACAGAAATCGGCTCCAGTTCTTATGTCAGTGAGATCTTACACCTTTTCATGTTGCATGGAATTTGATGTGTATGCTCAGTATAAGTTACTATATGTATCTGCAGAAGTTCCGGAGAATCTAAGTTATCTTAAAACTTACACGCCAACAATATGAGCCCGTGTAGGTAACTTGAAATGATTTTTGCCATTATGAGTGTTTTATTTTCGTTATACGGTATTCGGGTATATGACGTCAGAAGAAACAATTGCTCGCGAAGCGCACCGAAAATTTGAATTTACATTTAAAACCATTGCTACTACTAACGGTGTCAATTCCCATTATGTGTGTCTATCAATTAGAAGGTGGGTTCGATACTAAGTTTTCAGTTCTCATAAGAAGAGGAGGGCGAAAAAATGAATATCAGTTGCCTTACATCCTTACAATGCTGGTTCCTCTGAAATCACGTTTATGCACACGAATAATTTGCTTATGGTAGAACCCCACCGATGAGTAATGCGAATACGTTTGGGACCTTATTGATAGTAAAAGGAGCAATTCAGGGCTAAAAAGTGTTTCTGAATAGCATAGGTTGGTGGGAAAGTGACAGTGTCCGACGCAGGTTTTGAATGCAGGTTTTGTCATGGACTAATATGTTATTCAAAATTTCGGCACGCTTCGCGCGCATACGACAGGGTTTACACCCGATTTCATATACCATTGACAAAGCTATGAGGCAAGAAATTATTCCAATGCAAACATTCTTCTAAAAAGTACATCTCCTTCTCTATAGGGCTCTCATCATTATGGGATCTTTGACTAATCTAGAGTTACTAGCACATGATTTGAAGGATTGAAAGTACGTAATTGCCGTTGCTTATTTTCCAAACATTTTACTGCGACGTTCAATAACGACGAAAATCTTTTCTGAAAAGAATTTTGCCTGTCCACCATCCCTCTTGCTATTCCTAAACAGAAGGTGATATATCATATCTCCTCCCATATGGATGTCGGGTAGTGAGAATCCCGTTGGTCCCTCTTTTGTATACTGTAACTAATTCAGAGCTCCCGGGAGGCTCTATACTGTTCTCTGTCAAACCTTGGATATCCTTTTAAAATGTAAAGGAATTTTTTTTTTTATTATAGTCCAAGAATGTTTCTGTGGACTCCACGCAGGTATAATTGCGTGTACAATTTTCCCATGGGCGTGGATCATGGGGGGGGGGGCGGGAGGACGCGTCCCCCTCACTTTTTTGGAAGGTGGGACACCGTCAAAAAGTCCCCCTCACTTTTTCGAAAATGATGGAACAGACTGCAATTATGCCTAGGAAAACGAAATTTTTAGAAGAAAAATAACCCCAAAATCCTACACTTTTGTTGCACCGAATCGCATCTGAGGGCATTCAGTTCTAGAAAAATGTCCCTTAGACCCCTCCCCCATGCCGACGGTCACACAACTTATTGCCTCCCCGTGACGCAAATTCTGGCTACCACCACTGCTTCTTCCAACAGGACGGCGATTCACAAATGTGAAAAAGTCCCCCCCCCCCACTTTTGGAGATGGATCTACGCCCATGATTTTTCCTGGGACTTAAGGAGGTTTGAAGACAATATATTAACCGTCTCTTACTCCCCTTTTTCACTCGAACAAAAGTTAGAATTCACTAAATTGTGGACATTTTTTAAACATACAATCACTTTAGAATGACCCAAAGATACCACCATTTTGCTTATAGGCCCCCTAAAATCAACAAAAAAATTCTCAAAGGGGAGGGTGAACCCCTTCCTGGGATTGCACTCACATGTACTAACAAGAAAAGGCTCTCCCACTCTTGTATATACCGTATACAAATTCCCACTGCCTAAAAAGGCACGGTTTAGCAGTTATCTGCAGTTCCCCCAATCACCAACTCCCGCCGGCACCATCGGTCATAGATTTCTGAGGGGTATACCCTTTAGAAATCCATAAAGAAGGTGATATATCATCTCTCCTCCCATATGGATGTCAGGTTGTGAGAGTCCTGTTGGTCCCCCTTTTCAGTGTACAATTAATGCAGAGCTCCCGGGAGGCTCTATACCGAAAATTTTAGGCGCGCTTCGCGCGCAATTGTTTACGCTTAAAGAGAGAGGTACGGTTTTATTGAATGATGGATTTATTTTTATCACTTTTTACCAAAAATCGTTTGAAATCTTTCACGATTTTTGCAAAGTCTTCTCAATATTTCTTGATTTTCGCTTGATCTGCGCACTTTTAGCCTTGAATTGCTCCTTTTACTATCAATAAGGTCCCAAACGTATTCGCATTACACATCGGTGGGGTTCTACCATAAACAAATTATTCGTGTGCATAAACGTGATTTCAGAGGAACCAGCATTGTAAGGATGTAAGGCAACTGATATTCATTTTTTCGCCCTCCTCTTCTTATGAGAACTGAAAACTTAGTATCGAACCCACCTTCTAATTGATAGACACACATAATGGGAATTGACACCGTTAGTCATAGCAATGGTTTTAAATGTAAATTCAAATTTTCGACGAGCTTCGAACGCAATTGTTTCTTCTGACGTCGTATACCCGAATATCGTATAACGAAAATAAAACACTCATAATGGCAAAAATCATTTCACGTTACCTACACGGGCTCATAATGTTGGCGTGTAAGTTTTAAGATAACTTAGATTCTTCGGAACTTCTGCAGGTACATAGGCCTATAGTAACTAATACTGGGCCATACACATCAAATTCCATGCAACATGAAAAGGTATAAAATCTCACTGACATAAGAACTGGAGCCGATTTCTGTGCTCTTAAAATGCAATATTATGAGAGCTTCCGGGGACTTCGCCCCCTGGACCTCCACCCCCTGGACCTCCACCCCCTGGACCTCCACCCCCTGGACCTCCACCCCTGGACCTCCACCCCCTGGACCTCCACCCCCTGGACCTCCACCCCCTGGACCTCCACCCGGGCTCCGCCTCTGGACCCCGCCAGGGGCCCTAACGCGGACCCCTGGAAGCCACGCGTAGGTACTCGCGCTTCGCGCTCGTGGTGCACCTTGGGTGCACATGAGATTTTCCATCTTGGTCCCCCCTCCCCTCAAAATTTCTGGATCCGCGCCTGGTGTCTAGTATAGACCTTATGCATTGACATCACACTGGCGTCATTTTGGAAGAGAACAATGAAGCACACGTGCACGAACGGCCACTTGTCGGGGAAGGGGGGGGGGGTAAAAGAGCATGTTTTCCGGTGAAAACTTTACCAACCCGCTCAAGCCCGCTCCCAGGCATTTTTGACTGGGAGAGGGAGGGGGGGGGGCAAAAATTGGGACATTACTGGTCTGTGACCTGGGAGAGGGGTCTAAGGAAAGGGGTATCGCCCTCCCCTTTGGCGAAAAAATGTAATTTCAGAAGGACGTAGATCGCAAAGGTGCAATATTTGAGTAGATTTCAGCTTGGAAATGAAGACGAAAAGTAGTGGTGACGAATGTTTTACCATGCAACAGTAATTATGAGAAAAATTTTAGCCATCTTTTTAGTAGTTGCTATTGTCCCGCTTAATGCCTCATACAGTCATATGAGCCTCTACTTTACTGAGGATTGAGATTAATAACCGATCGGATTTGTCGAAAAAAGACACTTGCAGGTGGACTGGTGGAGAAAATAATTTGCTAATAACGAAACGATGTTATCCCGTTTTCTCGGCAACATAGTTGAGAATATATATATATATATATATATATATATATATATATATATATATTATATATATATATATATATATATATATATATATAATATATATATATATATATATATATATATATATATATATATATATATATATATATATATATATATATATATATATGAATATAAGGAAAAAAAGACAACAGGGTGACGCCTTCATATCATCCAGTATAGGAGAAACAAGCAATATATTTCGAGCTGCCTCGCTCTTCGTCAGTGCGGACGACAAAATGATAGAAGCTAAACTTGAGTCAAGCCTGAAAAGTTCTAGTGTAGAAAACGGATAACAAAATAGCGAAAAGGACTACAAGCAGATTACACACGTAGATAATAAAATATAAATATATATATATATATATATATATATATATATATATATATATATATATATATATATAATAGTAATTGGTTTTAACCAGTCAATTGTATAGTGCTCAACCTGTAATGGGAGCTAAAATATTGAATGGTTGTAACTGGGTTACTACAAGAGAGCTTTACGAAACAGTTCTGTAAAGCTGTCTGTAGTAACCCAGTTACAACCTTTCAATATATATATATATATATATATATATATATATATATATATATATATAATATATATATATATATATATATATATATATATATACATTTTCAATCTTGTAAGAACTTTGAGCTCATAGGAATTGAAAAGTTAGTTAACAATAGTAAGAGAGTTCGGGAAGAAGTTGAGCTTAAGTGGATTTATCGCCTTAACACGTTCGCTCCTGTGGGCATGAATGTAAAAGAAGTCAGTCACGACATTTGAGTTATTCTTATCCGTTTTCCACCTGGTTTTACTGTTTGTATGTTTTCTTAGTGTCAGTCTACTTTTGTACGTGAACAAGAAAAGTTTTCCTTTTCGAAACGTCGTAGATGTTTGAGTATGCTCACTTGCCTTTTTAACTTTTAACCAGTTTTTCTATCTTATTGCATGGAAGATTTTAATGATTTCCTAACGTGTTTTAATAAACTTTTATGGATCGTTTTTAATATGTCGAGTGTCATATATATATATATATATATATATATATATATATATATATATATATATATATATATATATATATATATATATATCATAGGACCTTGACCATGTTGAAACTAGCGCCGCCAGTAACAACTTAAAGACATCATTACAAATTACTCAGGAGTGTTCAGATAAGCTAAATGAAACATCTTGTATAAACAAGCTACAAGTAGGTTTTCTTAATATAAATCACCTCGATCCTAAGGTGGACCAATTGCAATATATCATAGCAAATGACACCTACACCGATCATGAGGTATGTATCTCTGGATATGCATAATACGTAGGGAGAGAAGTACTGTCGATGGGAGAGTTCGAGGTTGGAGTGTATATAAATCATGATACACCCTATATACGCCACCCTGAATTCGAAGTGGAAACAATTGAAGCTATTTGGGTAGAGGTGATTTTACCTTACATCAGAAATGTTTTAATGTGTATTTTATATCGGCCACCAGATTCTAACATTGAGTGCTTTAATCAGTTTCTTCATATGATGTCTAGACCTTACAATATTTTTTCTGATATTTTAGTAATTGGTGATTTTAACATAAATGCTTTAAATGGATGGAAACAAGAGCTTGAAACTTTTAATTTAAGCCAAGTGGTTGATGTTGTAACACGTCGGACCGACGACTCTGACACATTACTTGATCATGCATATACTACCAATCAAGATCGGGTTATAAATGTTGAGGTACCACAGATTAGAATCAGCGATCATTTCCCAGTCTACTTCACTTGGCAACAGTAATATGAGAATAAAAAAGGAACGTCATGAAAGTATCATGTACAGACTTATCAATAGCATCGAGGAAACATCTTTTGTGACGTATATTAATTTTCCCCCATCGAATCTGGTCACTCAAGAGTCCGAGGTAAATAAAGCTGTCTGCAATTTTGAACTTATTCTTAGCTAGGGGTGTATTAAACAAACATGCTCCTTTGAAAGAGAAACGAATTAAAAAGAAATATCAACCTAGGTGACCCAATAATGAAATCCGTAATTCTATGAATATGTGTAACAAATTAAAGCTAAAGTGTAAAATAATGTTGAAATGTGTCGTCTTTGGAGAAATAAGGTAACGTCGCTGATTCGTGTGGCTAAATCAAATTATTTTAAACAGGAAATTACCTCAAACACCGGCAATACAAAAGTGATGTGGCAAGTCATTTGAAATGTACAATCAAATGACTCTAGTAGGCAAAATGGTCATAGCCCAAATCTTTTAATCATAAACGATAATACTATCTCCGAACCCAATGGTATAGGTAACTTGCTTTTAACTCATTTTTTTTTTATATCGGATTTCTGCCAAGTACGCCCATGAAGTTAACTCCACAGGTTTTTATAATTTTAATGATGTGCAATATTTTGTGTCTTTCAAATTGTCAAATGATGCGATGTTTGAAATTCCAGAGATAACTGAAGAATTTGTTTTTAAGTTTTTGCAAAATTTAGATCCCAAAAAGGCAGCCGGTTTAGATGGTATAAGTGCACGCATTCTAAAAGTAAGTGCAAAGGAGATTACCGGTAGTATCACACATATTCTCAATGTCAGTATTAGAAATAATGTTTTCCCTTCTAGTTGGAAACATGCAAAAATAATTCCAGTTTATAAGGCCAGCTCCAAACGTGATGTTTCAAACTATCGCCCCATCTCAATTCTACTAGTTTTGTCGAAAGTACTAGAGAAACATGTTCACAGTGCTCTAAGCAGTTGCTTAAAATCATACGACTTACTGCGTGTAACACAATCGGGGTTCAGAGAAAATCACTCATGTGAAACGGCTTTGCTAAAACTAGTGAACAATTGGATGGATGCCATTGACAAAGGGTATTTTATAGGTTCTGTGTTTTTAGATCTACGCAAGGCATTTGACTTGGTAAATCACGAAATTTTAATACAAAAGTTAAAAATTTATGGATTATCTAGTAATGCTGTTCAATGGTTTAAGTCATATCTAACCGAAAGAATGCAAACTACATATGTAAACGGGGTGTTCTCAACCCCGGGATAAATTACGTGCGGTATCTCACAAGCCCCTATTTTAGGGCCCCCTCCTGTTTCTTATTTACATAAACGACATGTATATTTGCCTTCAACATTGTTCTTCTGATATGTATGCGGATGACACTACATTCCATATCAATGCTAAATCGACTGCTGAACTGAATCAGAAGTTTGGAAGAAGACATGAAAGGTATAAGCTCATGGTGTAAAAATAATAGAATGGAACAAGTAAAACCAAAGCCATGTAAATCGGGTGAAGGCAAAAACTGTCCTCACAGAAAAATGAGAAAGAATTATCCGTGGTTGTAAACGATGCTACTCTCCAAAATGTGTTATTAGGAATAATGATTGATAACCACATGACTTGGAATGATCAGATTGACCACATATGTAGTGTTATTGGCCTAACTTAGACGCATGAAGCCGTATACTGACATAAGCCCTCAAATTCTTTTCTACAATGGTTACGTTCTCCCTATTTTCGATTATTGCAGTACTGTGTGGGGAACTTCTAGTGTCGGAAATATTTCACGGCTATATCGCCTGCAAAAATAGCGGCTCGTATAATTTTAAATGTCTTTTTTGAAAACAGATCAAGTGATCCTTTGAAAACTCTCAACTGGAGGTCTATACAGGTAGATGTTTTACTACGATCCAAACGATTATGTATGGTACACAAAGCTTTGAAAGATCTAACTCCACAGTACATTACTGATATGTTTAGGTTTTCTGTTGAGGTACATCATCGAGCTCTCAGCATGCTCAGATCGACATCGAGTAATAATATCTTTTTAACAGGTGGGAGAACTGAATACCATAACAAAAAATTATCATGCATTGCAGCCAAAGAGTGTAACCAACTACCTCATGAGTGTAAAAATGCCATGTCTTTCCCCGTTTTTAAAGGTCTATTGAAATCTGTGTTATAAGTTCTGCGTTCTCTCTTTTAGTGGCTATTTTATTGATGATAACATCATTACTTTAGTTTAATTTCTAGACTTACATACGTGTGGATGTTTTTTATGAGTTTAATTCTGAATATATTTTCTATCTTAATGTCCGTTTAAGTCATGTGTTTTGTGTTTTGTGTTTTTATTTTTCTTTATCTCTGTTTTATTTTGCTTTGAGCCTATTCTAAATTCTTGAGTGTCTTATGTATTATTTATCCTTTTTTGTAGATGCCTGTTGATGTCTTGAGTCTTAGTCCGCGTGTATATTCTATTTTAATGTCCATTTTAGTCATGTTTTGTGCTTTTATGTGATCTTTATCCCCGTTTTCATTTTGTTTGGAGTCAGTGCTCAATTTTTAAGTCTCTTATGTTTTGTTCACCCTTCTTCTTTGCCAAAGTTTACTTTTTATTGTATTTATTTGTTACTTTTAAAGGGCCTCGGGGGAGATTAGCTTTTCAGCTAACCGAGTTTACCCTTTTGAATGTTTAAATAAATAAATAAATAAATAAATAAATAAATAAATAAATAAATAAATAAATAAATAAATAAATAAATAAATAAATAAATAAATAAATAAATAAATAAATAAATAAATAAATATTTTTTTTTTTTTTTTTTTTTTCCAACCACAATTTATTTCTCTCTTTTGCTCTGATGCATTAACAAACGCTGAGTTTTTTTCTTACATATAACACTCGTTTTCAAACAAATATAAAAGGAAAAATCATAAAAGCGATCATAAAAATAAACACATAATCAATGTATTCTTGCTACTGAATATCTTTAAATTTTCTAACTAACTCATTGTAAGTAAAATACCGCTTTTTGCTATCTCGTATTGAAATATGTTTTTCAACTGTCAAAGCAAATTTAAACTTATACTCAAAATCGAAGATATTTGGTAACTTATTTTCTTGCTTGCATTGGAAAACATAAAATTTCAAATGATAAATCAAAAAATTATAAGGATGCTTGACTAGTTGCTTAAAACCAAAAAAGATATCATCTTTTGCAAAAACAAAGCATTTTCCAATAAACCTCATTTCAACATCTAGCAAGAAAGAGGAAACCAAAGAACAATCCCAAAATAAGTGTTCAAGAGTCTCATCATAAATTTTACAAAATGAACATAACGGGCTTTCAATCATTTTCATAAGATGTAATCTCCTATTAGTACCTAAAATTCTGTGTAAAAAACGAAACTGGAAATACTGTAGCTTAGCATCTCTTACTGAAAACCAGACATTTGAAAAAATTTTTGACCAAGTATCATTGTCAAAATTAAAAAATAAGTTCCATTTTTCCAGTACTGTAGGTGGAATAATGATATCCTTAATTATAATACTATATGCCCATCGTGAGGTACGCTGTTCTTTAAGCAATTTCTCCAATAAAAACTCACAATGATTTCCTGAGTGGTCTGTCACTTGTAACTCTTGTTTCCACGAATTTGGGATAGCAGAAATTAATCCATTATAAAGTGTAAAAGGAAAATTGTCCAAATTGTAAGCTGTCACAAACCCTCTGTAGGTCAGAGGCCTTTTATTACCATCAAAAAAATTGTGTATGTAATCAATGCCTTTCAGATGTAAAAAATCATAGAACACAGTCTTATTATTAACTTTGACATTTGAATTGTTCCAAATAATCTCATTTTCAAACTCACTTATTGGATTTTTGAAACTCAAAGTAGACCAAGCTTTACACACATCAGTTATAAATGAGTTACTGATTTTTGGACTATCTTCTTTATTCAAATTACATCTAAAATAAAAGTCTTTTCCAACACCACTCAAAAAATAATCAAAAAATATCTTCCACGCCCCCTTATTCTCATTTAAATACCTTTTTATCCATGAAATTTTTAAACTATGTATAAAGCTTTCTAAATGAATTACCTTTAGCCCCCCTAAATTAATAGGACTAATTATAGTATGACGTTTGACCTTTTCAGGTTTATCCTTCCAAATAAATCCAAAGAGACTTTTGTTTAAGTCCATGACAAAACTTTTCGGAGGATTTGGAAGAGTTTGAAAGAGAAAAACGAGTTGCGAAATTGCAAAGGTCTTAAAAATAATGTTTCTTCCAATTGGAGTTATATCGCGATAATTCCAAAGGCTTAACACCCGTTTAAGCCTAGACAATTTAGGGGGGAAATTTAAACGAAAAAGGTCCTCCCTGTTACAAGTGAACGTGATACCCAATAATGTTACCGGCCCATTTGACCAAATGATCGGAAGGTCCTTAACAAAATAAGGTTTGGAATGTGTAAATGGACCAAGTGGAAAAAGAATAGTTTTATCAAAATTTACTTAAATTTAAATAAATAAATAAATAAATAAATAAATAAATAAATAAATAAATAAATAAATAAATAAATAAATAAATAAATAAATAAATAAATAAATAAATAAATAAATAAATAAATAAATAAATAAATAAATAAATAAATAAATAAATAAATAAATAAATAAATAAATAAATAAATAAATAAATAAATAAATAAATAAATAAATAAATAAATAAATAAATAAATAAATAAATAAATAATATCGAGTGAGCTCAATCGATGTTCGTGTTACGTTGAACAATAAACATAGCACTGCTTACATACAGTGCGTACTTTTCCTTAAAATAATAAATTGCTGCTATATATGTTGGAGTAAGTCCTGGTGGGGGCCATGGAGGTGAAACTCTGGCATTTAGGTTTCTTACACACCTTTAAAGGACGGTAAATTTGTGATCAATTCAGGGGCGTAGCTAGGATGAAATTTTTTGGGGGGCTAGGTATCAAATGGGTGGGGGTGGGGGGCACGGACTGATCGCCGTCCTTAATTCTTGCACATTTTATTAGGACACACAATTTCTGGGGAGCCTAGCAAACATCTGCCCCTCCCCCCCCCCCCCCGTAGCTACGCGCCTGGATCAATTTCATTGTTTTGGTCACCTTCGCATAGGGCAGATTTGATTTACAGGCGTGACGACTGACGGAAATCATAGCCTGTTCTAGAAACGAAGACCTAGGAATTTCTGGCAATTTACTGCGCTTCTGAGTGTCTTTTACTATAAACCCTAAAGTCACTAAACCTAATCTGCCCCCTCTTCCATTTTCAAGGTTCAAGGATATTGTGAATTACTGGAAAACGAGATTGCCGTTATCCGACCTGGAAATAAAATGTACTAGGCTGGCCGCTCGCAGTAGCTTAGTACAGTACTTTTCGTTTGGGAAAGTGGGCGACTAGTGATTCTCTGGAGTAGACCTACGTGCTGTACATACCGTATCCGGTATGTTATGTTACAGATGAAACGATAGGAATTGCTGAAAAAGACTGTTCAGAACTTTTTGCTGCATTAATCAGACGGATCGACATTCATCGGAATGGAATGTATTTTACTTGTAACTTTCACGGATTTTAGGAAAAGAGACAGAACTGGTCAGTCTCTCTGATCTGAAGCTAATATTCTCCTTCCCTTTCACTCATCATTTCCTTTCCCTTTCTCTCTATTTCTCCCTTTCTTCTTTCCTTTATTTGCCCTATTTTCAGCCCGGTGGTTTGAGCTGATCTTCCCTGTCGAAACCATCAGGGGGGCACTTTGTCCCCCTGCCCCCCGGCAGATACGCTACTGCGAACGGAGTGGATTTCGCAGCACGTGTAGTAGACTTACGCACGTATACGATTGGCTGACAAATCAGCTGTCTGCATTTATTGGTGTAACTTGCAATGATACTCGCTTTTCCTCCATATTCGTCTAAACTGGGAGCACTTTCTCCTGTGTAACATCATATGCATAAGGTCTATTCCGGCGGATAATACACAGAAAAATGTACACTGCGCGTATAGAACGCGTTGTAAAAGTGTACACCCGCTAACTTCTTTAAACAATGGAATTTTCTCTGACGCGTTTTTGTTCTTGTACGCAGATCGTCGATTAGAAAGGGACGCATATCAAATCCACACTCTCCTCCCCCGATATGTAGTCACTTTCCGTAACAGAGTAGGGCCTCCGTATAGGAGTTTGGAATCTATGCTTATAATATATTTGAGAGCAGGATATAGGACAGGGGTGTCCAACCTTTTTTGACACAAGATCTACTTTTCAAGTAGCCTACCCCACCCTCCCGAAATCTAAAATACATACACTGTCATACAGTTACACATAGAAAAACTTTATTATTTTCATTTTTCCTACACCCTCGCGGTCGACTTCGGATCAGTCGACGGTCTACTATAGACTACGATTGACTCAGTTGGGCACTCCTCAGGGGCGGATCTAGGGGGGCGACCCGGCCCCTGCCCCTTTTTTTGAAAATGCAAATAAAAAAAAAAAAATGAAAGGGAAAAAAGAGAGAAAAAACGGAAAGGAGAGGAGATAGAAGGACAGAGAGTGGAGTGATAGAGAATGAAGCTGCAATTCGCAACCTCGAAGCATGGGAGTCATAATGCACAGCAGATCAATTTGAAGGTCGATTGGGACGTTCACACGCATGCTATCTTACTACACATGATTGGATACAATCAATACGATACAATACCATCAGCCAATCGAAAAATACCTTACGAGACAGTGCGCATCAGTTGGAATGGGCTGCTATCAAGCCCGGCCAGTGCCATTTCCGGCCATTTGGGATGTATTAAAACCTCAAATTTTCTTGGTTCGCTCCCCGCAAACTCATGGGGGCGCTCCGCTTAGATAGTAAACGGGAACCCCCACAAAAATCTCCAGTCCCCGCCCCCAGAGCCCCACAAACAAAAAATCCTAGCTACGCCACTGCAAAGAGAATTAAAATGGAAAATCATGCGAATTATACAAGGCTTTAAAAGTGGCTTTTCCGGCTATCTGGGATGTGTTTTTACCCAAATTTTCTGGTATGCTATGCATAGGCGGCGGAAGCGGGGGAGGACACGTCCCTCCCTAAAATTTTTAGTGAGGGGGACGTCCCTCCATAAATAAATTCCTAAGGAGAAAAATGAGGAGTTATAGATTAAGTAACAATTAGCAACCAACAAGTATAACCATGATCAATGACAAACTAAATGGCCAAATGCTGTTCTGTCAGTTAATTAATCCCTCGATTTTTCTCTGAAAGACTTTAAGATTGGCCTACAGTGCACGTCACCAACCATATTTTATTTAGAAATATAGTGGTCGGAATCATTACAATTGTTTTGATACTATGTAAGGCCTACAAAAATACCATGATTACACTGCCTGGACGTACCCCAAGACAATGACAGGGCTGCCAAGTCTCGTGCATTTTGGGTCATTTTCACTTTCTCACTGAGTCCACGCAAAACAAGAAATTAGGCAGAGGGGAACATGCACGTGATAAAACGTACATTTACGCCCACATGTCAATGCAAGGGTTGCTAGTCAAGTCGCCCCCTAGCAAAGTCGCCCCTCACAAAGTTGCCCCCTGGGCCAACAAGTCGCCCCTTAACAAACTTGCCCCTTACAAACTCGCCCCCTGACAATGTCGCCCCCTGACAAAGTCGCCCTTCAGTAGTACCGGCAAAATTTCTTAAAAACAACAATAATACATACAAAGATACAGTAATCGTTTTTATTAGCTGTTATGAAGTGCCTACGCACTTTTGTTGCTGATTTGACGTCAGACTTTAGCCTTACGCATAGCCTACAGTGTTTTTGAAACCAACTTACATCTAATTGCAACTTTTTTCCTTCTTTGAAGTTTAGAAAAATTAATCTTGTAAGTTTAATTACTTAAAACATTAACTTCTTTTATACCGAATGTTACTTAACGTTCAATAAGAGGTGTAAATTTAGCGACATTTCTGTGAAAAGTGTACATATATCGCTCGAACGCTGTCGATCAGTCGATCAGCTTCCTACAAACTGCGGGAGTACGTAAGTACAGTAGGTATGGGAGCATAGTACGCGATTCTATATCCCTGTACGTACGTATGTACTGTAGTATTACCGAGGCATACGCAAGTAGGCCTATTGCACATAAATGGTGCATGAACCAGGGCCGTAGCGAGCGGGGGTGTGGGAGGTGTCACCCCCCCCCCCCCAATATTTTGTCGCCCTTGGGCAAATTTTCGGTCTGTCGGCAAAAAGAGGAGAGAGAAAGGAAAAAAAAAAGGAAAAGAGGAGAGGAGGAAAAGAAGAGAGAAGAAGGGGAAAGAAAGGGAAAGGAAGGGAGTGAAAGGGAAGACGGAGAATGAAAAGAAAAAGAGAAAGAGAGAACGGGCCAGTCTGTTATCGGCTATTTCAATTTTCGGCTCTTTCGATTTTCGGCTGTTCATCTAATTGGCCCATTGAAGTTGAAGGCCCGTCGGCAAATTGATTATGCATGTGACGGCCGTATACGGCCGTATCAACGGCCGTCGGTGTAATTGGACGAGTGACTGAGTCCGTCGGCAACTCGGAAAAAGAAAGGGAATTAACCGCTTCTGTGTAGGTGCACTATTTTGGGTCATATGACATTCTTGAAAAACCACTTTCTGCACATTATTCCTCACTTTTATCATCACCATGGGGAGCAGCACCCGATTACCCATGGAGAGGGTATCCTTAGCCCGTCTTCTAAACCCTAATCTTGACTTCGGCAAACACATTTTGCAAACTTCTGAGGCTCCGGTTTACCCACAAGCATCCCGGAAAAAAAAAAATAATGCGCCCAGCGCATTTCTTCCCTTCACTGCAATCTCAGACTTTTACCCAGAAATGAAACAGAAAGAGGACCCATCTTCAGATCCTGGCTTTCAAAGCATATTTTGAATGCTTGTGTTAAGATTCTGAACACTTTTTCTCCCTTTTTGAACGCCGGACGCCTATCCACTTATCGTATTTGAACGTATGACGCGCCTAGTGTTCAGATGCTGAACACATAGTGTTCCAATTCTGAACGACAGGTTCAGCTCCTGAAGTATAGTGACATGACGGGAGGAATAGCCTAACACATTAGAATTAACCGGAATCTTTGCATTGGATAATGCATTACGAACCAAAATATACCAATCATGCACGAGACTTAATTTTTAACTGAGAGATTAAGCTAAAACTTCAGAGATTCCGGGGCGAAGCCCGCCGCCCTTACTCAAAATCCATATATGGCCCAGATATGGGATTTCATATCTGGCCCATGTCTGGGCCAGATATGGAATTCATATCTGGCTTGTACAAGAATTGGGCAGATATAGCTTGATATAATATAAAGGCCATATATGGCCATATATGGCCCAGGTAAAGTTTCACTTTTATATGGCCCAGATATGCCCCATATATGGCTACTCCATTTCTGGCCCATATATGGAAAATCCATATATGCCACATATAAAGAGATTTATATCTGGCCCATATCTGTGCCATATATGACCCATATAAAACTTTATATGGCTCACTCTTTATATGGCCCATATCTGGCCCATATATGGAAATTCATATCTGGCCCATATCTGCACCAGATATGGAATTTATATCAGATCGGATAAAAACCATATATGGCCAGATAAAATTCTATCTGGATCAAGCCTTTATATGGCACAGATCTGCTCTAGTTATGAATCATGGTTAGGACTTATAGTCCACACTCCTCATGGAGATTTTGAACACCAGAAAACAATGTTTAAGTGCTCCATGAATTAGAATTTAATGTATTAGGTTGAATTGACTTAAGTACATAAATTCAACTTATTTCATAACAGTGAACAGAAAAATGCCTTGAAATTTCCTATTTTATGTAATCACAGTGATATGGGCTCCTTATTTTAAACTTAATTACGTATTTGACTCTAAATTTTGTTTACTGCGTGGTGCGTATTTTACTTTCAACTTCCTAAATCATGAAAATGTAGGTTTAGATACAAGCTCCGCCCAAATATGCAAATTATTTGCCTAAGTTCACTTTAGTACACTGCGGTATTAACAGAAGTGTAGCCACTAAATAACTGCAATGTCTGGGAAGGTGATGCTGTATCCAAAACATGTCTTAGTTTGTAACAAGCATAATCCAAGAATCAAATCAAATAAATAATAAAACAAACTAACAAAATGTTCATTTGCATATCTAGCATATCAAGTTATATCTGGCTTTATATGGCCATATCAAACTTTATATACATATCTGGATCACCATTTTATCAAGTTATATCTGGCTTTATATGGCCATATCAAACTTTATATACATATCTGGATCACGATTATATCAAGTTATATCTGGCTTTATATGGCCATATCAAACTTTATATATATATCTGGATCATGATTATATCAAGTTATATCTGGCTTTATATGGCCATATCAAACTTATTATACATATCTGGATCACAGTTTTATCAAGTTATATCTGGCTTTATATGGCCATATCACACTTTATATACATATCAGGATCACGATTATATCAAGTTATATCTGGCTTTATATGGCCATATCAAACTTAATATGCATATCTGGGTTATGTTTTAATCAAGTTATATCTGGCTTTATATGGCCATATCAAACTTTATATACATATCTGGATCACCATTTTATCAAGTTATATCTGGCTTTATATGGCCATATCAAACTTTATATACATATCTGGATCACAGTTTTATCAAGTTATATCTGGCTTTATATGGCCATATCAAACTTTATATACATATCTGGATCATGATTATATCAAGTTATATCTGGCTTTATATGGCCATATCAAACTTATTATACATATCTGGATCACAGTTTTATCAAGTTATATCTGGCTTTATATGGCCATATCACACTTTATATACATATCAGGATCACGATTATATCAAGTTATATCTGGCTTTATATGGCATATCAAACTTAATATGCATATCTGGGTTATGTTTTAATCAAGTTATATCTGGCTTTATATGGCCATATCAAACTTTATATACATATCTGGATCACCATTTTATCAAGTTATATCTGGCTTTATATGGCCATATCAAACTTTATATACATATCTGGATCACAGTTTTATCAAGTTATATCTGGCTTTATATGGCCATATCAAACTTTATATACATATCTGGATCACGATTATATCAAGTTATATCTGGCTTTATATGGCCATATCAAACTTTATATGCATATCTGGGTTGTGTTTTAATCAAGTTATATATGGCTTTATATGGCCATATAAAGTCTTTAATCAACCAGATATTTCCAGATATAAAGCCAGATATGGATTTTGAGTAAGGGCGGACCCCCACCAGGGGCCCTTAGGCCGGCCCAGTGTTTTAGCCAGCCCATATTTGTGGGACAATGTCGCATAAACGGCGACAAATGTCGCACAAAAAAAAATCTGACAAGCAAATTCTACACGGGTGTAAATTTTGAGGTTCCTCATTAGGCAGAAAGCTACTCAAATATTGCACCATTTGCGATCTAGGCACCTTACAAATGCCAAAAATTTCCAAAGGGGAGGGGGAACCCCC
The DNA here is from genome assembly GCA_029531755.1 of Holothuria leucospilota. Lineage (NCBI taxonomy): Eukaryota > Metazoa > Echinodermata > Holothuroidea > Aspidochirotida > Holothuriidae > Holothuria > Holothuria leucospilota. Next base: position 55,226,659 of record CM055971.1, read on the forward strand.
TCCCTTTAGACCCCTCCCCTAGGCCAGGGAACAGTAAATGTCGCATTGAGAAAACGTCCTAGCTAAAACACTGGTGGACCTCTTGACCCCAACCGCTTAAAGCTATAGCGGCTTGTCAAGAGGGGTAGCCTAATACATTAAAATTAATGGCAATCTTGCATTTGATGATGCATTATGAACCAAAATATATCCATCCTGAGACTTAATTTTTCACTCAGAGATATACTTAAACCTCAGAGCTTCCGGGAGCTTCGCCCTCCAGGATCTACTAGGGGTCCTTAGGCGGGCCCAGTGTTTTAGCCAGCCCATATTTGTGGGACAATGTCGCATAAACGGCGACAAATGTCGCACAAAACAAAAAATCTGACAAGCAAATTCTACCCGGGTGTAAATTTTGAGGTTCCTCATCAGGCAGAAATCCACTCAAATGTTGCACCATTTGCGATCTAGGCACCTTACAAATGCAAAAAATTTCCGAAGGGGAGGGGGACACCCCTCCCTTTAGACCCCTCCCCCAGGCCACGGAACAGTAAATGTCGCATTGAGAAAACGTCCTAGCTAAAACACTGGCGAACCTCCAGATCCCGACCGCTTAAAACTATATAGAGGCCTAGAGAGCAATAGCCTAATACATTAAAATTAGTGGGGGTCTAGTTTGTATTTGATGATGCATTATGAACCAAAATATATCCATCCTGAGACTTAATTTTCCACCCAGAGATATACTTAAACCTCAGAGCTTCCGGGGGCTGCGCCCCCTGGACCCCACCCGCTAAAGCTCGTTTTCGCATTACGCAAGTTACCAGATCCGTCGGCAAAACATAATCTCCACCCCCCCCCCCAAAGATAACATCTTCGCTACGCCCCTGGCATGAACATAGCCTGAACGATTATCTTTTTGTTTATTATTAATTTATTTGAATCATTTTTGATGAAATTTTGCCGGTGGCGACTTAAATTGAACTGAGGGGGCGACTTTGTCAAGGGGCGACTTTGTCGAGGGGCGACTTTGTCAGGGGGCGACTTTGTTGGCCAAGGGGGCGACTTCGTTAGGGGGCGACTTTGTAGGGGACGATTTTGTGAGGGGCGACTTTGCTAGGGGGCGACTTGACTAGCCCCCAATGAAGTACCTGGGTCCTGGCATCAAGTCGAACTAAGATATGGGTCACAAATTTCTCAAGCAAGTCCCTCAATATTCACCAAGTACATGCATGACTACTATAAGATCTGATTAGACGCCTTGAACAGGATGCATTTTAGTAATTAGGCACTGTACCTATGATAACTGTCTTTTGTTAATAACTTGTGGAAAAATTAATGTGTTGAGAGTTGAGACATGAAATTATATGAAGCAGAAAATGCAAAAATAAGGCATGGGAAGTGCTATTTCCGTCCTAGCCGGGATATCTTGTCAAAAATTTCCTTGTACGCTCCGCGCCAACCGATGGTGACTCTCCGCTTAGATGTTATAGTGCCGTCAATCACAGGTCGAACAACTTCGGCGCCCCCCCTCCCGGCGCCCCCCCCGGCGCCCCCCCCCCTTTTCAGAAATCCTGGATCCGCCCCTGCTCCCGATATAGGAACTGCGATACTGCGCAAATTGTTACTTTTTGTACTGTACAGAGCGCTCCCCATTTTCGAATGATGAAAAAAAAAAGCACTGAAAAAAAATATATATAACAAGAACAAAAGTGTTGCTTTAAATACTGTTAGAAAATACCGTTAACGTTATATAGTGATATATAAAAATATTTTTTAAATTTCAGGAAATTTGGATTTGGAGTTGTGGAAGTTTTGGCTGAGTAATGTAATGTAATATAGATAACAGTGTAGCCTAGCCTAGACTTCTAAGTTAATTTCTATGCGTAAACCAGTTAGGCTTAGCATGTATAATGCACAGTATAGTATACCTCAATGTAATGACGTTAATGTACTGCAGTAAAACTAATGAAGATCTTGGCTTAATATGTGCCTCCAAGTCTTCATGAGAGAGAAATCTGACGCAAGACTCTGGAACAATGAACGCTGAAATAGAATTTCATATTCGGAACAATTATCCTTGGTCTAAGCTTCCGTTGAATGTAAAACAGGTAGGCTAGCCCTAGTCCGCAGTCTGCTGACCTAGCCTACAGTATGTGTAACTAATACTAGCGTGAAACACATAAATTTATTGATTGCATTTTGCAGAACTTATGAAATTGTACATCAAGTATCATCCATATTCAGTACAAAGACAAAGTCTTTCATACAGCATTAAAATGATCTCTCAAATTTTATTAAGATATCGGTAAACACAGTTTTATTGGTTTCACGCTATTGGTACACATACTGTAGGCCTACTGTATTTGGGTTGCTTTGGTTGGGGTTCCCATACTAGCCTAGTTCAGGGAACAAAGTGTACACGTGTGAGAACTAGGCCTAGGTACCCTAGGCTAGGCTAGCCCAAGTCTACCCAGATCATTGTAGGCCTAGGCTACCCGTTGGATAATGTTAGCCAAACAGGCCTAGAACGTCACTAACGTTATTTCTAGCCAAACGTTACTAGCCTAGGCCTACCGTTAGTATAGTAGCCTACAGTAATGTAATACTGGTAAGGCCTAGCCTACTCCGCCAACCGTGTATTTGGGTCGCACTGGGCGTCCAGTACATTACTAGGTCAGTACACAAACAGGAAAGCTTGCAAAGTGGACGGGGGATTGTAATAATGGCCAATTGTGTGGCTGATAATATTTACCTGTATTTACCTGTACCCTCCACTTCTCAAGGATTGGTACTGTAGGTGGAGGATGTCGGAGCAGGGAGCCAGTTCTCTGGCTCATATAAGCTCCCAAAACAATATCCTTCAAGAATTTGCCCACATGGCCCTTAAATTCATTGACAGTGCTTGCTAACACAGCTGAGGCAGGAAGGCTGTTCCAAATATCCACAACTCTTTGAGAAAAGAAGTAGGCCCTATACTGGGCGTACTATGAGTTGATCACTTAACCCTTTGAACCCTGAATTATTTTTGACTGTCGTGACCCTCACCCTGAATTATTTGCATATATGCATGTTTGAGTGTTTGCAATTTTGACTTACTGTTGCGACTTCATACTGTACTGTTTGTTATTTTTCATGTATGCAAAATCTATTTTTATTGAATACAGACATGGTTATAAAAGAAAACTTTGTTTTTTGCCTACCTTATTGCCAGTATGCCACCTTTGTGTGCCAGTCTACCCAACAGTTCGAATCCACCGTCCCAGTGCAGAGAAATTCCTCACAAAAATTGCACCAAAATACAGTCTTTTTCCTTTTTGGCAAGTCTTTATCGCTTGTAGCTGAGGATTTGCTACTTTTGCCCTCCTGCACTTTTCACAGCAGACAACACACCTATGGATAGCACTTGGTAGCATGTGGTGCTCTTTCCACATGGTGTCTCCCAGTATCTTGCAGTCTGGTGTCAATATCAGCACCAGAGCGCCTTCGTCCTCGATGGTCAGTGTTTCGCACCTCCCCAACAAGCTGAATACAAAGCCTCTCCAAGAAAGCATGGAATGTGTATAGTCTCTGGCCAGGTTGGTTGTGCTGTTTTTGAAATCCCATCAAAGTATAGGCATTATATGCTGCCCACATAAAGAATTTCATGATAAGCCTACGGGGCCATTTATAATGACGGCGACATCTCTGGAGGCGAGTCATCTGATCATTCTTGTCCGTACCTCCCATGAACTGGTTGTACGATTTTACAGCCTTGGGGCATGTAACTTGAATGCGCCTGTGTTGAGTAGCATCATACCTTTGAACTGTGGTATTTGGAGCATCAACATACTGTAAATGGAAGTTACAAAATACACAGGCTTTTTGTCCTGCCAAACAATTGCTGCTACCTTTCCATTGAAGAGTAACTCAGATTCCCCTTTTCGTAACTGCCCCTGCTTCTTCTGTAGATCCTTTGGAAAAGATCTTCTGTTTGTCATTGCAGTGCCACATATTCCCCTGGTAAGCAAAGCTTCTGAAAGGTCTACACTAGTGTAAAACCTGTCAGTGTATACGCAGTAGTTCTGACCCCTGAAATCGTTCATCATTCTCACAACTAAATTCCCGGTTACACCGAGACCGTCAACTGCCAAAGCGTCCCTTCTCCCTGTGTATATCTCTGCATTTACAATGTAACCATGTACACTATCACATAAAAGGAAAGTTTTTATTCCCCATCGAATTGGCTTATCTTTGATATATTGTTTGATTGATAATGAATTTTTGGTTGGGATCATCCCCTCATCCAAGGAGAGCTCTTGGCCAGGGACATAATGACGCTTGAATCGTTCAAGAACGTAAGTAAAAACAGGCCTTGATTTATAAATGTTATCAGTTTTGTCAACATTCGGGTCATCCTCGTTTACGCAGTGTAACATTGACCATATACCAAGGAAACGGTCCCGGGATATGACATCTGAAAACCCAGGGGTAGCTGTAAGCAAATTATCCTTTACCCGCCAATATTGTTCATAGCGGTCCTTATGAATGAGCATCTCCATAGTAACCCTACAGCCCATGAAGGCTTTCATTAGAGCCAAGTTCACATCAACCCAATTCTTTGCAATATAGTTATTTGGTTTAGCAGCTTTCACCCGAGCTGCCTGGTTATTAGTTTCAGTCACAAGCAGTTGCCACAATGCGTCATCCCAAAATAGAGAGAAAAAATCCAGTGGCTCACTGTGGGGACCAATATTTGGGGGCATGTCTTTGGGACCCGGTTGTTCATTAGGCTGAAAAGGCAATTCAGTGAAGCCCCTTGTATCCCTTACCCACTGATCATTTCTTTGTACCACACCCCTTTGTCTGCCTCTTCCACGACCACCTCCCCTGACAGCTCCACCACCCCTAACTGGTTCACCACCATTACCACGTCTACCTCTAACAACTCCCCTAGGCTGTAAATCTACATTACTAGTGGTAGTATCACTAGTGCTAGGCCTAGCATTAGGCCTACTGTATCTGTACAAAGAGGTGTAGCAACACAGTTACCACTTTCACTTTCACTCTCTTCGCTCTCCGATTCTGTTGTTGATTCGTCTTCAAAATCACTATCATGATGATAGTCAGATTCGTCGAGGTCTTCTTGCGACTCGTCATCAAATAAAAGGGCAGCAGCTTCTTCCACGGTGTATCTGTGGCTCATTTTGTTTGGAAAATGTTCCGAATGAAACGTAAAAATGTGTTTCTCTGTAATAGAGGGCGGCAATCAATGTAAACAAAGCCTAGCGACCACTAAAAGTCAGGTGATTATGGTCACCTGATCTGTGGCCGGAAAACCGGCCTTTCGGTTTATTCTACGTTTTCGGTTCGGCCAGTTTTCCGGCCTTTAGGGTTCAAAGGGTTAAGGAACAGTGTGACCATAAAAATATTACAAACATTTAGAAAAATCAATAAAACTTTGCTGTAACATTTTGTTATATGTCTTCCTTATTGTGCTATATTTTTGTGTTGTTCGGATTGGGGAATCCGTAGAAAATGAATTTTGAAATGTAGGTGGTAGTACATGCAACAATGCTTATGAGGGAACCTTGAGTCAATCGCTACAAAAAACAAGCAAATAAAATGCTATAAATTACCACATTTAAGAACAGTTAAACAAATAATCATAGAGAATAATGTCCTTTCTATCAAATTTTTCAGTCAGAGCTTCATCAAAGACATTTTGTTTACTATTTTTTTGTATTTTTTGCAAATTTCTAGTTCATACTTATGCTGAAACTTGAAAATTTGGCCATGAGTAACATTTTTGCTTTGGACATCAAAAATAGCAAGGCAAATAATTGTTTTTTATGTTTTTTGAAGAAAATGCAATGCAGGTCATGCTTACATTGCAGTTACATCACGCCTTCATGCTGTATCGGCGTTTAGAATGCAGTGATCAACTCATGATACTGATTGACTCATGATTACTTACTATACTTTCTTAAATTCAATCTAGAGAACTGCTTGTAGATTTTATGGGGATGACCTCGGGTAATACTGTCACTAAATGAGAAAAATGTATTAGGATCTATATCCTCAAATCCATGAAGGATTTTGAACACCTCAATCAAGTCACTACGAATGTGCCTTGTTTCTAGAGTTGTAAGATTAAGTCTCTGAAGTCTTGTCTCATATGGGAGATCATGTAATTCAAGGATCATCTTTGTAAATCTTCTCTGAACATTTTCCAATAATATGTCTTTTTGTAAATAAGGCCTCCATGCTTGGATTGCATACTCTAATATCCATACTAAGCGGAGCACCCAGATTGGAAAGGTTGCAAAGGTGCGCAGGGGATCTCAGTAGTGGCCAGGAGAATTGTGCGGCCGATACTATCTAAGCGGAGCACCACTATTGGTTGTCCTCAGTAAAGGACTGTGGTGGTTCGCCTGCTGCTCACTATACACAGTCCTTACTCCGACCATTGGAAATAGCGGGGGGATTGGCCGTCTGTGTAATGGTTGTGTAGTGCCGAGACACAAACAGTAAACACAACTAACACTTCTGATGTCTGTATCACTCTGATTTCTATTTCAGTATTCTCTGGATTATACGTACCACAACAAATAAGCATCTAAGATATTCTACTGCGCTACACGCATAAACCCTTTAGTGACGACATAATACTGTCTACAGGCCTAAGCCTATACACATATTGCTACTGTGAGGACATAGTGGGTAGGCCTACTGTACACGCACTACAACTCCCCTCGCTTTTTTAAATGCTGCACTGATGTACAGTACTAAGGGAAGCAACAATCTTATGATCTCACAGCATGATCACTACAACACCCCTCCCTTTTTTAAATGCTCAACCAAGAACTGAGAGAATAAACTTAAATTTGTAACATTCTTTAACTTAAAGAATCAAATTAAACTCCAGGTTAAAAGTTAAACATATCAACTAAAAATTTACTGTATAACATCTTACAGTCTGAAAAATGAAGTAATCAAATTTTAAGTTACACAACATTCTTTAACTGCTCAAAATGAATTAATCAAATTTACAATTATACAACATTCTTTAGCTGCTCAACATGAGCAATTCTCTTGTCATCCTCACACTGTATGCAAAAATTAGTTGGTGACAACTGCTCTATGACCTTGTATGGTCCTCTCCAACTTGGAGCCAGCATAGCTGAAAATTTCCTTTTAAGGTTTGAGAGAGGGTGACTCTTTAAAAGTGACCTTGTCCCCAACCTTACTCCATGGTTGAGACCTGCCTTCATCATAAGCTAACTTGTTCTTGATGTTTTGCCTTCTCATGTTTTCATTTGCTTTAGCTAGCATTTCCTCTCTGTCCCCCACAGGGGTAACCTTTTCCACCCATTCTCCAGGTCCTTGAATTTTACGTTGAAGGAAAAGCTCTGATGGAGTAAAACCTGTAGTTTCATGCCGAAAGGAATTCAGTGCAAACATGAACTCCATCACATAGGTATCCCAGCTGGTATGGTCATCCCCCACAAAACAACACAACATAGAAACCAGATTCCTGTTTACCCTTTCCACCCAGTTACTCTGAGGGTGATATGGTGAAGTAAATACTGTACTCTCTCCACACCCCAGAAGGCACACAGTTCAGCTACCTGTTTTGAAACCATTTGTGATCCATTATCTGATACCAAGGTCTTACATGTACAGAACACTTGATTCAAAACTGCAGCCAACACTTTTCCTGTGGCCCTCTTTAGTGTAAACAGGAGACTAAACTTTGAAAAACGATCTGTTATGACCATAATATACATGTTTCCCTGTTTAGCTACGTACTATCGAACGTTGTGGTAAGTACATGCAGGTTGCACGGACTCCCTTTGTTAGGCTAGGTCTAATGCAGTATATTCCAGGGGCCATTTAGACCTTACCAATATATTGTGAATATGTTTGGGTAAGATTGACAAGGAGATTCAAAGACAACATGAGTGAAAAAAGAAAATGGTTTTAATTGAAGGAAAGATGTACAAAAGATGGAGAAATAACAGAGTATTCATTTGTATAAAAACAGAAAACGGGTTTTGCGATTAATGGCTAGTAGCTTTGTACTAAACGTTTATTCCACGTGATCGTTTAGCAATTAATTGCTACATGGTCGCAGCCCAGTCATTTTGGCATTCACATGGGTGAACCGAGTGTGATTTTCAAAATGTAACACTGTAACACCCGTCATGTTTTTGACAAAAAAGTTGCCTAAAAATTGGACATGATCATTTAATTTAAAATTAGGTTGGATCTTCTAAATTCACACTGACCTAGAGCCATCATATCAGTTTTATCCAAAAATATTCAAAGAAAGTTTATTTTTTACATCATTAAAATCTGTAACACCTGTCACAATGAGTGTGACGAGTGTTACAGTACCAATGAAAATATTTCATAAATTCCGTAACAAATCTGAGTACATTACACATACATACTTATACTCTGACTGCTAGTTAATCAGCTGCAATAAAACAGAGAAAAGTAGTTAATTGCCCTCTTGTTTTACCCAGTGCAAAAATGTGACAGGTGTTGCATCATGTGCAGTCTGATTTTCAAACAGTCATTCCATATTGTATCACTAGTGACAATCTCCATCATGACAAGCATGCTATTTGCAATTAGCGATTAATACAGAATAGAAAAGTCTAAATTTAAAGATGTAACATCAATTCTATTCAGCAGTTTCTTCATGTTACTGCAATGACACCTTTGACTCACTGGTAAATTGACTACTGTATACTGATTTGATGCAACTGAGGTAGCACCCGATGCCACAGCTAAATTTGACGATTGTCATAGTTATCAATGGGTTGTTTTTTTTTATTTCGAATTACGGCCCGTCTCCATGTTCATATTACAACGGGTGGTAAGGGGTGGCATGTTCCTATCCTAACAATTTTCCCGCTCCCCAAAAGTGACTGCACCTTATGGAAGCCCCCCTCAGACAACATTCAGTATTCTAGAAAGTGTTGTCTATTGTCCTAGCTACTGTCCTACAATCATGTCAGATGGAAAGGAATGTTTAATACTGTTATGTCACAGAGGCTAAACCACTGTCTAAGTTAATTGCACAAAAGGGTATCTTCAACAAATTAATAAAATGTTACATATTATCCTCAATAATAAAGTGAACAGGGGAAAGCTCAATAATCAAACCTGTCTACCAGTGATGGAACACATGTGTATGATGGCTACAGTACCCCCTGCCACAAAACTTTGTGAAGAAGTTTATATACTGAAATAGTTTTGAATTTGAAATTTCTGTTACAACACATAAATATTTTTTAAAATGGACTATATTAAATTTAACAGATCATCCTGGATGGTGCTAAACCATTGGCCAATCAAACATTCGACAGTAGCTCTATTTAAAGACTTATTTAGAAGTACAAAATATATTGGGAAAATGTAACAATTTATACAGGAAATTATATTGGACAAACTTCTAGGAGGGTGCCTTATATAATGGTAGGTCTTCCAACTTGATTTTATACTACTTCAAAGAACTATGACTAATTAACTTAGGCTGGGAGATGTATTTTTCAGACACCATAACACCCGTCACATCTTTTGTAACACCTGTCACGCTGCTTAAATCAAAGTTACTCAGAAGTAATAAATCATATTTCTTAGAACTGTTTATTCTGTTATTCATTTACTTCAATGTTTGTACCTTTCATAAATACTTTCAAATTTGGTATAAATGTTTTAAACTCACAGACTTTTTACAAAAACTTTTTTTAATCAGAATTTTCCAGATTTTGTGATGTATCACCCGTCACACACCTTATGAGCAATATAAGGTTGCTGTATGCTGCCAACTTAAATTTTTTTTTTCTTATTTGAGTACATCTCAACCTAGACTACTGTTAACTACTACAGCATTTGACTCATCTTTCTTGGTCTTTAAAATATAATTGGAGAATGATCAGAAATAATCTCTTTATTCTCTTAATGGTAACACCCGTCACGTGAACTAGGTACTGGCTTGTCCCACGTTTGTAGTCACTTACAGTAGCATCATAAAATAACTGCCCTTCAAGGCCTAAATTATAAGTCCGGCCTAGACTTGTACACATTGCACATTTGTAACGTCTAGTGTCCACCCTAAGTACATACTGCCCTACAAAGCTGCCAGTGGTAAAATTCTATGCCTGTACTGTTGTACACAGTATGCAGTATTCACACCCATAGTTGGAGTCTGGTAGTCATGTACTGTACCTCTCCAAGCTGTTGTAGGTTGGGAAACTACAGGTAATTAAATCAAAATTTTTCCCACTAAAACTCTAAGATGAAAAAGGAATGTAGGCCTAATCCTTTACCTCTTTCTTCATGGTCATCCACCTCCATGTTTAAAACATTCCTTTTCAATAGATCAAATCTGTCACTGCGCAAATTTATGAAGGCTGTCCACAAGAATGTAATCAGGCACGTGGTGTGAACTACTGTATAGTACAGTACACTGCCGTCAATTTACCTTAGGCATATCATACCTGGTTGTAACACCTCAGAGAGTTTTGTATAGCTGCATAGTGGCTACAGAAGCCAGGAAACTGCTAATGTACAGTACTTACAGTACGTACAGGGATAGTTACCAATGCTGGGCAACTGCTTGGTACGTAGGTAGCAGGCATTGGTTTGGGAAGGCATCAGAGTTGCCGGAGCAAACAGAGTCTGCTCTGTGGGGAAGGCAACTGCTGATGTACTGTACCTAAGTACATGGAATGGATAGTTCACGTTCATGCCTTCTACGCAGTTACAATAAGAACCAGTGTAGACAGTACTGTATGCGTGTCATGTGAACAGTGGTACAGTAAATAAAGTACAACCGTACCTGGCATGACTACATTGTAGGTATGTGGGGACTTTTGTTATAGAACTTATAACTGTGAGCATAAGCTGACAGATAACCAGTACCATCATCCCTGGTGGTACTGTAGATCTTTGTAGCAAGGTACTCTGTATACTGTTTGTGTTTCTTTGTGCACCATACTGTAGGTTTCTTTTCTTCCCATGAAAGATGAAGACAAATTTGGTAAAATTTGCCATTTTGGCTAGGACCTAGCAATAACTGAATCATTCAATTTCAGGGAAGGCTGATCAGGCCACTTGTGTATTGTTGCTGTATGCAAAATGGTGATGAGTATTCAAACAGCTTACATAGGTTCATTTCTGTGTAGAGCTCGTCTGTAAATTAAACCCAGTGCTGTTTTCAGAGGAAGTCTGGAGCCTATTTCATACACAGTAGTGGAAAGAAAAGATACATATTTCCCCACAGTAAGGAGGAAAAATATTACAAAATCTCCTTTTACAAATCACACCACTCTTGAAAAAAATAGTGAGGGTCCCCAGACTCTTGGGTGAAGAAACCTTGCATTAAAACACTTTATTACTGTAAATGTGTAAAACCTTCTTCATCTCCAAAGATGGAAGAAGGGTACAGTTCAATATATGTGAAGACTGTTTCCAAGGATTTTTGTCTCCTGTGTGACGGTAAACAGCCATGTGGGAAATCAATATTTTGTCCACTCAACCATAAGTCAAGTGAATTTCAGTGGTTGCTTACCATACTTGTCAAGTGAGTTTGAAAGTAAGTGTAAGGCCCTGGAGACTAGCAGAATTTGACCCTGTCTTTATTGTAAGTGCCTCCCATAATACAGTACACTGACTGTTATGAGATTTAAGGAGGGTAAGGACACAGACCGGAATAAAGGGATCAGAACTGCACTTACCAAAAACAAATGTGACATTGGCATAAATAGTGCTCTGGCTAAATGGTTGTCAATGATGCAATCTATATCCATATTCCATATAAATAATAACAATATGCTTTTAACAAAATAAATGTATTCCAAAGAAGTAAATTGAAGAGAAACTTTCATGCTATCCTGTCACAAACCAAGTGGCTTTGACAAAGGAAAAGTTAAAGTTCTCCTTGAAGTGAAATGAGCAGTCACTCAGGAACATGAAATAAAATTTGCTAACACTGTTAAAAGATGAATGGACACTTCGGGAATGCTGAATAACTACATCATGGGTATGAAAATCCAAGGAAATCATTTTAACTCAAATGGGACTGAGGTTCATGCGTAGTTGTTGAGGTGAGAAGCAGAGAACAAGTGAATGATGATTCTCTTGCTCGTTTGAAAACATGGAGTAAGAATTCTTGGATGATAAAGAATTAGTCATTTATTGGGAACAAAAGGTTGCATTCCAAACATGGTCCACTAATTTTGTGAGAATTTCACCTGAAAACAGGGCAGGCTCCTCTTAAAATGGATTGATTTGGCAATGAGAAATGGAATTTAACCAAGGCATCCTAGAAAGTATTTAAAGCCACCAAGTTTTTGCCTTCTCTATCCCCCCACTGGGGCTAGGCTCATGTTCCCCACTCAACACTCTCTAAGCTCACTTGGCTTTCTTGTGTAACCCTTATCTAACCCCCCCCTGCCCCTTGTTAACATGATATCATAGGAAGCTTGGATAGATTTCATACTTGGTGTGTTTATGGTGGAGGTCAAAGCTCATCTGGGGTCACCAGAGGTCAAAAAACAAGATTTCCCAAGAATTCCCAAGATGATAGATCAAATATGAACACAAAACTTTTTTTCCCCAATATGTCATAGCCTGTGATCAGTGACTGAAAGAAATGGGACATCATGACATCATTTGGAATAAAACATGTATCATTGAAGCAACAATTTTTGCATTTCTGCATTCTGGTTAACTTACACATTATCAACATCAGTTTGCATGTACAGTAGTGCAGATTTCCTTTAACATCTTTCCTGGATAGTATTTTGTAACAAAATACTGATACATTCAACTGGACTGGATAAAAATCTGAAGTTTGGAAGTGTGAAAGAGCAGATATGTTCTGCAGGATAGATCTTGTATGCAGAAAGCTCATTGACATCATGGTAGTAAAATTATCAATTATTCATTTTCCAATTGTGTTAATTCAAAAAGAAAAAAAAAAAAAAAAAACTGGGGCCTTGATTTGAAGGAGTTATATCACATTGTTGCTCAAAATTGCTAGGTTCAAATTTGCTTCACACATTGTTTCAAAAATACCATTATGTGTTGTGTATTCATGTCATGTATTCTTTTGATCAAATAGATAAACTGGTAGTATAAGTGTTCGGTTTCTCATCACAGTATTCCGATTTGTTCATTTGAAGCTTCTTGGAAATTCTCAGAAAGAATATGACAAAGCAGTGGTAAACTACAGCATCAAAAACCAGCTGAGATACAAACAAAGTCTGGGTGAGTACTGTATGCAAACAAAGTCTGGGTGAGTACTGTATACAAACAAAGTCTGGGCGAGTACTGTATACAAACAAAGTGGGTGAGTACTGTATACAAACAAAGCCTGGGTAAGTACTGTATACAAAGTTTGGGTGAGTATTGTATACAAACAAAGTCTGGGTGAGTACTGTATACAAACAAAGCCTGGGTGAGTACTGTATACAAAGTTTGGGTGAGTATTGTATGCAAACAAAGTCTGGGTGAGTACTGTATACAAACAAAGTCTGGGTGAGTACTGTATACAAACAAAGTCAGGGTGAGTACTGTATACAAGCAAAGTCTGGGTGAGCACTGTATACAGGCAAAGTCTGGGTGAGTACTGTATACAAACAAAGCCTTGGTGAGTACTGTATACAAAGTCTGGGTGAGTACTGTATACAAACAAAGTCCGGGTGAGTACTGTATACAAACAAAGTCCATGTGAGTACTGTATACAAACAAAGTCCGAGTGAGTACCGTATACAAACAAAGTCTGGGTGAGTACTGTATACGAACAAAGTCTGGGTGAGTACTGTATACGAACAAAGTCTGGGTGAGTACTGTATACGAACAAAGTCTGGGTGAGTACTGTATACGAACAAAGTCTGGGTGAGTATTGTATACAAACAAAGTCTGGGTGAGTACTGTATACAAACAAAGTCTGGGTGAGTACTGTATACAAACAAAGTCTGGGTGAGTACTGTAGTAGTACTGCAAGTTAACATTGCTATACTTGTAGATTGTACACTTGAGATAATAAAGTCTGAGAGAGTTGCAAGTCCAGATTTGTGTTTGTTTTTACTGTATCTAGTGTGACTTGAAAATGCAAGTTTGAAAAAATGGTACTTTTTCAAAAGTCCCTTTGGCTGGATACTGAAGGGCGAGAACCAAATGTTGCCCTCGAAGGGTTTTGCTCCCTGAAGGAGTTATGTCCCCAGAAGGGACACTGAGACAGGACTGACCAACTTCTCAACCTTCAGCCCGCTACATTATGGGTCTGTCATGTGTGTACATAGTTGTTACTAAGTTCTGTGATTTATGTTTTTAGAACTGAAGATAGGAACCATGAAACAGTAGCTGTATACAGACTTAGATATTATTTGAAGTGTTCTGTTCATTCTGTGAGTCTTTATGCAAGTTTTTATGTCACTCATTATTCCTATACAGTCATTATGTAGCAATAGTATCTGGTAAATCACCTCATCAGTAGATGATGTTAATTGCATGATATACAGTAACTTTAGTGGTAACTGGATGTTTGCAATATTACTGTAGGGTGTATTCCAGCTGAATATAGATCTGATCTCTGCACTGTATTGTGTCTTTGTTTGCAGCCTATTGGCACTGGTTTTTTTAACTTATACCAGTTCTTCCTGATTTGGGTTAAAATTTAAAAATCCAACTGTCATCTCAAAAATTTTGTTTTTGGAAAGTAGAAACACTAAATTTTAAGAAACCTTGAAGTTCATAGCTTACATCACTTCTATTTTCTGTCATAAATACTGGTTTGCTACTAAATACCCATTCATAATGCAAAAACCTGTATTAAGTGAGGCTTGCCTGCTTTAGTAAAAGCTAATCAGAAACATCTTTCAATTCATTGATGTAATGGTTAACAGGTTGGCAAATAATTCAAGTGAACTTGTTCACTGATAATAGTGAGAAGAAACATTTTACAGCAAAAATAAGCTTAAACTGTCTTGATTTTAGAAATTCTGCATCAAGAAGTTTTCATTAAAACCACAGGAATCAGTTTATGTTGATTATTTTCTCACTGTGTAGTTATGTAGGAGTCCTCCATATAACAGAACACAAAATGTTGGAACAGCTTTTAAAGTCTAAAATTTTTCACCTAGCACTAATTTTGTTTCGGACGTAACAAGATGTCAACAATTTGACTTAGTTCAAAAGTTCTGCCATATTTAATATCTATAAGGTGAGTTAACATTCCTATTGAAAGAATATCAACACAGTTTTACAGTTATACTAAGAAATTAAGCACAAAGTTACAAAATTTCAAATTAATGTAATATTAAGAATGTTCTATACTGCTGTAACACTAGTTGTAGTTCCTGAAGACTTACACACATCAGTTTATATTGTGTAAACTGTGTCTGTATCGAAGGATTTTATTGGGAAAAGTCTTGCCAAGTTCTTCTAAAATCCTGAACAAACTACAGCTTGTTGATTCAGTTTTAACAGCTTAATGAGCCAACATAATGGTGTCTGATCATACTTGTTTCGGACGTAACACTTTGTCAACAATTTTTTTTTTAAAATGCCGTAATTGTCATTAGAGCAAAATAATATCCTCAAGAAAGTCAACCAACTTGCAAAATTGTACAGATTTTTCCAGAGTCAATGTGGTACAAGGTCCAGGTAAAGACTGTCAAAACTTTATTCTTTATTCTAATTCTTTATGCTCAATTAGCTGCCCACCCCCACCCCACCCCCCCCCACCCCCTCTTAAAAATCCCTGCAGCCTTTTCATTTTTCATAGCAAACTGGTACTGGTTATAGAAATTATATGAATCTGTCAAGACAAATTTTACCACCACTCAAAATGCCTTTTTGCACTTTCTGTATTGAAGTAGGGCCATAGTTGTACTCTAGGGGCAGAGAGCATACAGTACCTGAGGATCATGCCCAATTATAAAATGTTTTGCAATGCAGTAGACCAGAGCCTGACTTTTCAGTGTTGTGTAAAGCGACTAAGCCTACAGGTAATATAATTTAATTAGACCAGCTGCCATGGAATCATACAGTATAGCAAAATGGTAAATATTTGATCACTAACTACACACAACTCTCTGACAACTGTTTTGTGCACAAAGTAATTGTTGAACATCATGAAACTAATTGACATACAGTATATATGTTCCAGAGTGCCATACAGTTCAGTATTTTTGAAGTCACTGTATATATCAACTCAACATAGTTTGGTGAATGTAAGATTTCAACTTGAGTTCATGTAATATTCCAGAGAAGTTCATGTACACTAGCTAGTATTAATTTTGCATTCATTTTTATTTTTATTTTGTAGGTTGTTTTCTTTATTATTTGTTTTCAGTATGATTCAAGAACCAACTTCATTTAAGTGATCTTACTTTATTAAAGGTTCTGCTTTAAACCTGCTATTTCAATTTTCAGTACAACTCGGCTTCTAAGGATGCAGCATGTGGTACTGGCTGTAGCAACTTGTGCAGAGTGAAAATCATTCTTAGAAAAAAATAATGAGTAGTATATTGAAGTGAAATCTCGAGAAATATTTTAAAGATGGCCCCAAAGGCTTCAGCTTAAGTACAGGCTGAAGAGTATAAGGGTACTGTACAATCACAATAATGAGCAAAATATGTACTGTGTCATTTTAGGCAAAGCTCACAAATTGGCCTTGTGGCTGCCTAACTGGCCTGCATGGTCACCATTCATTAAAAATTCAATTTTTTCTCACAGAGTTTTGTATATTTACCATATAATTTAGTAAACAAGAAATCTTAGAGTAATCTAAGAAATCTTATAGTAAAGTTTGTAACTGCTAATCTGCAATGTGCTGAAATGGCAATGAGCAAGTTATGCCCATAAAACTAGGGTAGACTTATCCCAGCCATTTCAGCTGTCTGTAATGTAGTTTCCTACAGTAGTCTGGGGAAAGATGTCAATATACAGTATACTGTACCTCTATTCAATGTATGAAGGTGTAGGCTACAGTAGGAATTCCTGTCAAAATTTCAGTAACAGACTGGACCCTATCCATGATCATACCATCCATCCCACAATTTTATTCTACTTTATGGGCAATCCTCTTAGACTGCAGATGTTCCATGCATGTCCAGTACATGGCAAAAATAATATCTTAAATAGTAGTAGACCTTTTCAACCAACAACCAATCATCTAGTGTACTGAACAGTACTTTTTGAAGTTTGCTCTTTCAGATTCAGGTGCATAGGGTTCATGTGGCAATTCAGTTGTATCCAGTTTAATCATGTGCATAGTGCACTGCTGTACATGTATGAAGGAAAATCTTCACCAGATTGTGTAGCATTCATGGTATACAGTAACACACAGTAACATAGCCTACATATGTACAGTACCACAGCCCACTACTCATTGTGAGCAATATCATCTCATTACTGAATGAAAAACTGGCATAAAGAGAATCAATTCTTAACCAAGACATATGCAGTTGTAGCACTACAGTAGCTCATTGCCATCTTCATTGCAGAGGTAATGGGTGAGGTGGCATGTACTGTATAATGGTCATGGATCTGTCCCCTGTGAAATCCTCTTTCACCTCACCCACATGCACATGAAGTAATTTGGTCCAGTAAACTGACGTTACTTGATTTTGAACCCCATAAATATGCCTATGATCTCATATGTATTTCATTATTCACCCCCCCCCACCCTCCCAGCACACAGACATACACTTATATTCTGCTGTTTTAATGTCTAGGCATCAAAATCATGGAAGGGTTACATTTTCACCAAGGATCGGCATTCATGGACACGAGTATTTCATCATGGTCATCACCAACTTCACTGGTCATCATAAACCTTATTGTTTCACAGTTCATGGTCTCTATTCTAATAGAACCCTCATCATCCATATTATTCACATCTTGTGGACTATCCCCCTTACAAATTGTCACCAAGTCCACAGTTCTCATTTCAAGCCCAAATTATTCCTATATTCAATAACGTTCACTTAGATTCTAGCACACAGTGACAATTGTCAACATTTTGTGTTACGTCCGAAACAAACAAAGGAGGGCATACAATACGATACTAAGTTTTTGGTACATGTAAGGCATGTAGAGTTTAACAACTGCAAAGACTCTTGATTCAAGTTTGTGGAGAGAACAAAAAGTGACTTTGTTAAGGTCTCAAAAGACACATTTGTCCTATTTTTTAAAAGTTTACACCGAATCATTGGAATTAGAGCAATCATTCCCATTTTTGACCAAACAGGTGCGCCTCATGTTTGGAAACCATTTCCTACCAGGGTGGTTACAATGTATTCACATAATATAACTACTAATATTATCAGGTAACAAAGCATTGACAAATTCCTTTTAATAAAATGAAACAGCAAACATAAAATGTTGGAATTTCCGTCAACACCCGGAGCTGTTACGTCTGAAACAAGTTTCCACCCATACTGTAAAAAAGATCGCAAAATAAAGTGAATGATTAGCTGTAGAGTATGACTTTCCAAAGATAGAAATGGATAATAACTCTTTTACCCTACTAGAGTATCTTCACTAAAAATTCTGGGAACATTCATTCAAATATTTGTTTTGGACGTAACGATGGTTTTGGACGTAACATGTGTTGACGGAATTCTTCTTTTGTTGATGGTGAGATGGGGAAACAATTTGGGTAAGTTGACTTACTATGAAAATAAGGTTTGTAGTTATGTCAGTTTAAAAATTGTTAAAAAACATCAAGTTTATTTTGTTGCATTGGTCATATCTACCAAATAAGAATGTTTCGGACGTAACAAAAGTGTTGACGGAAAATTTAGATTTTTTTTCAATTTTTCATAATTTTTTAAGTACTGGATTTAAATCATTTAAATGCACTTATTATACATACTGACAGTCACTGCTGTTCTACTATAGTCAATGACTTCCAATACTTTGTTTTGTGTAAGCTGTGCAAGCTTCAGATCTACAGCCACAAATGTTGACGGAAAATGTTACGTCCGAAACGGTGACTTTACTTCCAACACCCTGACTCAGCCATGAATGCTCATAAACTTTGATACTTGTCAGCATGTTGACACTGCGCCAACTAATGTTGGTACCAAAAACCAGGAGGAAGTAGCATTTGTAGTGTTCAGTACGGGTAATTAAAAATTGACCTTTGAATTTCGGCCATATTTTCCGGCAACAATTTGCTAGTATATCACATCAGGTATATACTTAGACATACAATACTGGTCCGGTTAAGCTATGGGAGCTTAAGCAAGTTTGATAGTATAAAGTCAGACTGCAAAACATAAGAGAACATCTTGCTGGTGGATTGTGTAATGCCTAGAACCCCCATTAAGCCAATTGGTATAAGTTAAAAAACCACAGCCTATTGCTAAAGAGTTGTCCAAGTATGAAAATGCTAACTGTAATGATTCAGTACTGTACAGTAGAGTATATAAATATAGTAGCTCATATGTAGGCTTTGATATTTTCTTTGAGGGATTCTAGCAACTTGGGTATGGTGTCAGATCTCATTATGACTTCTCTAAAGCAAAGAAAGAATGGTTAAGTATTGGGATACTTTTAAATATAAATGGTAGATTAACTATATGATTCTTTTATGAATATGTTAACTTGGTTAGTTTGCAGCTAAAACGACATACCTTTAAAGGCTGAAATAAAGTATGACTATTGTGCTATTCTTTAATTCTAAACTTTTCTCCTCAATAGTTAAACATGTTCGTAAAGATGAAAGGCGATACTATGAAGACCTACTCAAGTATAGCATGGACCATCTCATGCTGTTCCCCTACCATCTCTCTGACATCATAGTGAAGGGTCTGCGTGTGACCCCATTCTCATACTACCAGAAAATGATGCACAACATTATGTCCAGTGAGAAGAGCTATGATTCATTGCCTAACTTTACTGCTGCTGATTGTGAGTACAGTTTTCCTTCTAGTCGGTTTTTGTCAATATGTCAGGGCTGATAATTAGGAATGGGATCATCTGTCTTCCAGTTTGTGGATTCATTAGGCATGTGAATACAAGTGTGTCACCTTACAAATTTATGCCAGCAACATGTAGGAAGTAGTGGCTGTAAATAAGTTTGTCTCCATAAGAAAAGGACAGTGTTTTGCCAAACATCAGTCTGATAATATGTGACTAGGCCTGGTTATGATGTGGTGTGGCCAGCAAGCCATATGATGAAGTACAATTTATGGATTTATAAAGATGCACACTTAATACTTTCTGTTTCACCTGTTTACAGGTTTACGTCTTCTTGGTATTGGTCGCAACCAGTACATTGATATCATGAACCAGTGCCGTTCATCTAAGGTAAATTATTATTATTGTGCACCAGTCCTGGTGCAGTTTTTGTGGAACAGTAGTCTAAAGTTGATTGCCGTGTGATTTGAATTGGAGAGACAGGAGGTGATTGTTTCCTTCAAGAGTTGGGAGAGTTGGTGGCTGTGTGATGTGAGAGACAGTAGGTGCCATTTGTTATTAATAAACTTGGAATGTAAGCAGCGAAGTACAGCGTATTCTGCTGTACACCCTGCAGGCAGTCTGTAAAGTTGATTTTAGAATTGGTTTGAGGACAGAACTACTGTATTTGTTTTCTTTGCAAGTGTTTAGTAATGTCATTGATCAAATACGTGGTTATAGCCCAACAAAGAAAGCCAGAATACAGGCCTTAAAGACAGTTCTGATGCAAAATGCAATGATTTTATTTCTTTTTAGCCATCTTTGAATCGTTCAGGCAGCATCCAGGTAAGGTTTGCATGGATATATCCTGGTATACTGTGTGGTCAATACTTTTCTAATCAAACTCTCCTTCTTTCTGTAGTGTTAACTGAACAACTGTCTTTTCTCAACTAATCTGTGACAAATTGTGATATCTAGCTAAATAAAATACGAACTAATATTGATGCAGGTTAACAGATATTTTTAATGTGGCACGATCAAAACCTGTTGTGATTGCTCTGTTGCAGTTTGTAACAATTTAATTTATTGACCCCTTCCTTTGTCCTAAGTGTCATTGCATTTGGTTTGTGAATCTCCACAGTGTATGATTGACTGTTAGGTTTCAGTACAGGATCAATGTTTGATCTATTGTCTGTAGTCATGTGCCTTATATCACTTGCTAGTAACTCAAGAAAGGTATGTGTAAAGGAGTCATGTGTCATGAATCATTGGGGGCATGTTGTCATCCTGTCATCAGTTTGAAGCCAGCCAATTAAAATAAGAGGGGGGAGAGGATAAGTGGTTTGAAAGAATTTCAGTGGATAACATACACTGTGAAGTATAAAGCAGTAACTTTGTAGAGCTGGTGTTGAGTTTACTGATACCACTTCCAATCTGTTACATCTTGGCCAAGGTTTGTTGATATTAAATGCAACCTTTGGTATAAATTGCTTAATGTTGTGCTCTTTTCTAGTAATGGGGCACTGCCATCTTACTTTTGATGAGTCATTTGATTTGGAGTACTAGGAGGATGGGGGAGGGGGAGTTGGAAGGGTGGTAAAGTAAGGTCAGTGTGTGAGGATAGCTTGATTCCTTATAATCTGCCACCCTGCCTGCTACTTTCCTTTTAAAACCTTTTTAATTTTTTCCCCTGTCATTTGACTTTGTTCTGATCATCTTTGGTTCTTGTCTTTCTCTTCCTGAGTGTTGTTGAATGTCTGTGAGCAACGGCCCTTTGTAGCTGCTTAGACACGATGTTGTGTAGTAGTGACTTTCCCTAACATACAGTACTTGCTGTTTAACGTGTTAACCCAGAATGAATGTAGCTGCCAAGTTGTTACCTTTTAATGTGAAATAACTGTCATCAGCATTTCAAGTGACAATGTTATCATGATGCTAGACCAGTGGTTCTTAACCTTTTTCGTCCCATTCCCACCTTCCCAGTCAGCCACCCTGTCCCATTCCCGCCTTCCCAATCAGCCACCCTGTCCCATTCCCGCCTTCCCAATCAGCCACCCTGTCCCATTCCCGCCTTCCCAATCAGCCACCCTGCCCCATTCCCGCCTTCCCAATCAGCCACCCTGTCCCATTACCCCCTTTCCAATCAGCCCTATGTATCCCCCCTCCTAAAATTTATCAAAAGTGGTTTTTTCTCTGTAGTTCACATTCACAACAAAGAGAATGCCTGTGGACAATGACAATGACCTTAAGGACCGCTTTATTATCATAACCTGGTAATAACTTGACGCCACTGAAAGAACCTGCCCAATATCACTGGAAAACAGACTTAACTTGTTTTCCTAAAGTACCCTAACTTTAATTTGGAGACAATTTTCCAATGTATAATCCTGTACTTTTCCATAAAGTGTACCTAAAGGGGTTCTTGTTAATCATCTCCCAAATATGTGAGTACACTAGAATGGGTCTGGTACCATAATTGTACTACTGTTCAGTACTTAAATTCACCACAGTGTCAGATTATTGGACTCTCAAGTAATCTTACAGAACTGGAATTAAAAAAAGATACTGGACTGGATCGGCGATCAATAATTACCAACCTGAGATACCAAAATTACCCCCCTTGGGGTAAATACCGTTGGTTAAGAACCACTGTGCTAGACTGTGTCAAAAGTGGTTCCAGTTTAGGAATTAAGTAACTGTCATGTAACCATGACAACAGTTTTAACAAGTTCAAAGTGAAAATAATTGATCAGCACTGAGACTGAAGTGAACTTTGAAGTGATAAATACACAAAAGTAGGATTAGATGATATTTCTCGGTACATTGTCCTTTGGCTTTGTAAGACGTTGTAGCTGGTGGTACTGAAGTGTTGTTGTGATGTGATATTCATTGATCATGAGTTGCATGATACCAGGTAGAGTATTTCTTTGCATGTTTTAAGTCAAGAACCAGTTAAGCATCTTCATTGACTCATGTTCTAAATTGGACAAATCAAATGTTTCAAATTGTCTACAGTATACATAGATATATGACAATGGTGAATAGCAGTCTGCAGAATATTGTTGTACCTTTCTGCTGATGAAATATTTTATTTGTTCCCCCTACCACAGCTTTCATCCTTTCTTAAAAAAAATGATCAAAGATGAATATTTTCTTTTGGTTTAACTTACAGAAGTTTTTCAGGAGGAAGCCAATTCGTGATTTACTGCCTCCCAGACCTGTCGAAAATATTCACTTAGAACCGTGGTGGATTGCTCAGGCTGGATACATCACAGAAGATGACATTAAAGTTAGTATTTAATATCTTGAAATGACTCTCAGGGAGTTGGGGAAAGGGTGGGGGGAATTTACATGTTCAACTTTGTGAAGCATAATGTTACATTTCTAGGACAAAAATTTGAGTAAACAGTGTCAGTCACTGCTGTTGAAGAAAGTTCTTTGTATGGGTAAATAAAAGCAGTTGAGTCTTGTTCACAGCATTTGAAGATGGTGCTTCTCTGTTTGATAGTTAAATGACAGTTCAAATCACTAACTGTGGTGTCTATGCTGTTTAAGATAGTCCTTCTCCCTTTAATAGATAAATGATAGGTCAAATCACTGTCTGTGGTGTCTATATAGCTATTGAAGATAGTGCTTCTACCCTTAATAGATAAATGATAGGTTAAGTCACTATCTGTGTTTTCTGTGCTATTGAAGAAAGTGCTTCTCCGTTTAATATATAAATGATAGGTTAAGCTGCTATCTGTGGTGTCTGTGCTATTGAAGATAGTGCTTCTCCCTTTAATAGATAAATGATAGGTTAAATCACTGTCTGTGGTGTCTATATAGCTATTGAAGAATGTGCTTCTCCCTTTAATATATAAATGATAGGTTAAGTCACTGTCTGTGGTGTCTGTGCTGCTAAAGTTTGTACTGTGTTGTCTGGTAGTTCAGAGTGTCATCTTCTGGATTCAGTGATGACGTATGCAAGTGCTCTCTTTTGATAGTGTACGGCACCTTTCATGTTAGCACAACATGACTGAAATGGATTTGTTTTTTATTATCCTCACACTTCATTTGAACTTATCTCATACTTTAGCATATAGTCTGCAAGACCAGTTCTTGTGTTACTCTTTTTATGGCTTTATTCACATTGAGTAGTGCGTGGGATTCGAAGATAGCAAGCAAGCCATAAGATTTCATGTGAATGATCAGTCCTGGTGGCATGGTTGTTACATTATTTACTGCAAAACCAGGTGTCAGTTACAGTACCAGCCTTACAACCATTGTTTATAGTCGCTCAAACTTCAGAAAATCTGGGTATCAAATGTCAATTTAATACATGTCAAAACAAGGTAGGGGATAGTCATCCTCAAAAGACAACTAGAACGACTGTATTTGCTTGCAAATACATTTCATTGTAGTGTGCGGTACAAAGGGTGGTTTGTTTTTATTCTGGACATTTAAAAGGAAATTTTAAGTTCTGCAGAAGGTACAATTGGTGAAAAGGTTGCAAAGTGGAAGATGAGACTAGTTGCAGAGGGCAACTGATAGGTCTTCGGGGGCAAACTTGTCAACACATGGGGGCAAACTGGCCTGTTGGGGGCAAACTGGCCAGGGTGATCTGGCAGTGGGGCGAAATGACCGTAAACCATCTAGTGGGGGGTCAGGGCTTTGATCGATCTTCCTGACATTCACTGGGTTTTAAACAACTCCCGGTGTACTTTACCTTCGTGACTGGGTCGGTGGACATACGAATTTTGTATTCATGAGGTTCTGCTCTCAAAGCAACCTCGATCAGCTCACACTGCATTGTGTAGTTGCGACACAGCACTTACAGTACAGCAGTAGTACAGCTGTAGTACAGTGAGCAAAGCAAAAGGTCTTTTTGAAAAACTTCTAAGATCATGCGAAAAAGTTCCCAAGATCAAAAGAATCATCATACTGCCTTATGTAACATATAAAGATCTAGGCTGTGGTATAATAGATTGAAGTCAGCCACATAAATAAATAGAGAGTGTTATTTTCCCCTGTATGGAACTTTTCAAAAAAAGAATAGGCCAAAAAGTGACAAGTAGGGGATGGAGAATTCAGAACTGGCCCCATGAAGTGAGAAATTCAAAGAAATCTTTGAACCCGAGAATGCTCTTGAATATAATAGATCACTTTGCAAGATTATTTGCCCAATTAACAGGAACTTGGGAAAACTCCCAAAGCGCTGGTATGGTATCCACTGGTTTGTAACATGTAAAGTTATTTTCAGGACTAAGTTCAGATTAATATTATAATGGTTCAATTTGACTTTCCTTTTGATCATGTTGTGTGTAACTTTGTGACCCCATGTTTGTTGAAATTTTATCTGTATTCATAAGTGTGAGAATTTCTACCAGTTGTGGCATATATTACACGTACTATTTTGGAGTAATTACATTTTCTAACAAATCTTCTTTTTGGTTTGGGCAAAGATGAACAGTTGTGAGCCTGACATTTGCAAAAATTTACTTCCACTTTCAAGGGAACTTACTCTGCTTCTGGATATTGAAGAAATTTCTGGGTATTTAAAAGGGCATAAGCAATTTTTGAGAGTAACTTGGAAACTTTTACAAATTTGAGAGCCCAAGAAACTATTTTGGAGAGGATGCAGATTTGATTATGTCTGTAATGTTGATACAAAATAATGTTGCCAAAACTCTTGAACGACTGATGTTTACGGCGTCGTAACAATGTTTGTATCAGAGTTTAGGAAATTAGGTTTTGAAATGTGGAAAGTTTGAAATATTTGTGATTTTGTGAATCTGGATTTTTCCTACATAGTAAACCCATGAACTTAGAATCCATTGAGTCTGTTGGGTGCAAAGTTTAATGATGAAACTTTCCTTGGTCAGCCAGGTAGATGATCAGGGTTGGCATAAATGCCAATATTGTAGTGGGGCATGCACACTACAATAATTATCAGTATGTTCTTGGAACCTAACCTTTTACATACTGTATAACCTTTCACAAAAAATGTGTTGCTCTATGTAACCTTTTTCCATTTCCTTCTATTTTAAAGTTATGGCACAAGAAAAAATGGTTTTCTTTGCTGTTGTCATGGTGCCCCCACATGGGTTATAATGGGTTTCATGATCAAAAAGTATATCATGCTGTAAAATGTCAAACTGAGTCCTGCAGTTTTATGGCTTACAAAGTGGCAGTTCCTCAACAGATATTTTTAATAATGTCAAATTTAAGTGAGCATCATTTAATAAATGCCAAGGTTTTTATCTTATTACATAAGATTAGTGTTGAGCCGATTATCAGTTGGTGTTATTGGTATCGGCCGATAATGATGTTATCAGTTGGATATCGGTATCGGCAAAATCAGCAGTTGCCGCCGACAACGGCAACCGATATTCTAAAGTTCCCTTGCATGTTGCCAATTTTATGAAAGTCTCAGTGTACAAAATTTTAACCTGTAACGATCCATTTTTTCCCTACTTCAGTGAAACCCTAGGCTAGGCCTTTGCCTAAACATTAACAAACGATGCCAGAGGAAAAGCCATGATCACTTTTCAAACGCCGGCATCGTATGATCTTTTGTAGGTGTAAGTTATTTGTAGAAGGTGCATAGTCTACACTGTACAGCATACCGTATCTTTTCTAACGTTTAAATAGGCCCTACCATGTAATGTATAATTCCCGCCGATTTCTAACATCTCTTGCCAAAATCTTCAGTTAAAGTTTGAAAGATTCCTGATGAATTCATCATTACTTTTGTCTCAAATGACTTCCAAAATCGAAATCTTTCTACGTACATTTCTGTATAACTTTCCTGCGGTCCTCTTGGGTGTTCGGTATGTTGCTCACGTGCCTCGTGCAAAATAAACAAATCAGGTACAGCACCTACTGTGTGGGCTCTTTTCTCACACATTCTGCAGTGCAATATATGTGTAAGCATCGTGGCTTCGTGAACTGCGATGTGCGATGCTTGTGGTAACTACTGTAATTTTATATATGCAAGAATTTTTACTGCAAAGGCATGCCCAGACTTGAACTACTGTACATACAGCATATGGTGCTGTATAGTGCAGGGCCTTGGTGCATGTAACATACACAGCACAGAGCCGACACAGCACAGAGCCGACACAGCACAAGGCCAATGTCATTTTGAATGCACTGTAGCATAGGCCCTATGTTGTATTTTTACAATAAGAATCACATACGTAAGCATGTATGGCTAGATTAAACAGTACAGTGTGATGTCGTATTTCTCGCTGCCTTGGGAATTACGGAATTATACGCAAAGATCAAATGGCATTTGTTTCATTTTTCAGGGATTTGTCTGTAAGTTGTACTGGTGTTTTACTGTCTTGGCAGGATTTTAACAATTTGTTAAGCTTAGCTACGGGGTAGTTTGAAGTGAAGTAGAAACTCAGCAGATATTTGGTAGATTCAATGGCGGCTTATACTGTTATGCCTATCACTTGACGTTGATGTTTAAGTGTGAGCTATCGTTTGTACATTCCATTAGCAATGTAAGCACATGGCCTCATAGGCCTACCGTAGCAAACGTAGCTTGACTTAGTGTTTTACTTTGTTATCGGTATCGGTATCAGTATCGGACCAATATCAAGTTTGACTTATTGGTTATCGGCAAGTTCCGATATCACCATTATCGGCTCAACACTACATAAGATGCGTGGAGTTTTCAGTGATCTGATATGTGTGTCAAACAAGATTACATAGAACACATTAGTGTACCTACCTTTTAATGGATGGTTAAAGTAAGAAATGGTCAAGGGCCATGAAGAGGTGTACACAGCATTAAGCATTCACCTCAATCCTTTTTGGAGCATTGGCTTAAATTATATCCTCAGATTTGAAATACCTTTTATGATGTTTAATAGAGCTAGTATTATACCATAGGCAAAGCATTTATCGAATCATTAATGCATGAATGGAAAGGTCCTTGCATAAAGATCTAGATATATGTGAAGTATCCTTTAGATCCATATATAAATTAGCATGAAGATCCATACATTAGCATTCCATACATAAATTAGATAAAACCCATACATAAATTAGCATAATTGTGCATTGTGGTTCAAATATGAGTGACAGACAGCAAGTTTTTAAGTGATTAGATGTGATTTAGGTAATTTCTTGTACTGTCTATGTGGCCAACTCTTCATAATTTGGTTATTTTGTTTCTTGTAGATTGTATCAGTAACTGAAAAGAATGCAGTAGACAAGATCATAGATGTGGGACCGCAACTAGCTGGTGTTATGGACTTCTACATTCTGCACAGTACGATATGTGATCAGCAATGATTCCTGTGTACAAGCAACAATAAGTAAAACTAAGTATTCATCTGGGTAACTCAATAATGTCAAAACACAGAGGCTTGTAAAAATTTGTTTGAGTAAAGTTAGTAACACGAGGGCAATCCTTGGAGTTGGAAATATCATCTACCCCATATTCTTTACTTTACCCTGGATTTAAAGAAATTTCCCGACAAAACGATAAGAAAATCATGCAAAAAGAACACTTTTAGGTCATAAAAACTTTGATCTTGGACTTAAGCAACTAGAATGTACCATTTCAAAATATCTCTCATCACTCTGTACATATTAGGTGGTTTTATTATCTTTTTTGACGTACTGATAGGCAAATAATAGCCCAAAAAAGCAATTTTTTGCAGATTTGACCTTTGACCTATGGTGTCACATTATGCATGCACAAGTTTTTGCAGTCAGGTACCTTGCCACAAAATTTGAACTTGATCAGACTTACAATTTACACTTTTTGTCAAATTTTAGGCAAATTTGACCCCTTTATCTACATTTTGACCTTTGACCACACCCTAAGCAACCAAAAAGCACTTTTTACAAATCAGTCCTAGCACATCATGTGGTTTTATTCTTTTTTTTCTAACATACTAATAGGCAGTAATAGCAAAAACCAATTTTTTTTTCAAGTTTGACTTTTGACCTCTGAACCTTTGACCTATGATGCCATCAGTTGTGCATGCATGAGTTTTCATGGTCAGGTACATACCCACCAAGTTTGAACTTCATGGGACCCACCGTTTGGGAGGAGTTCGTGACACGCTTTTTTGTTCACACACACATTCAGACACTCAGACTCTTATTGCAAGCGGAAATGTCCCATAAATTAGAAAAACAAGTTTATCAGGTCGAAAAACCAAGTTTTATATCGGTTGAAAAAACCAGTTTATCAGGTCGAAAAACCAACCAAAGTTTTAGCGCTTGGTAAAACGCAGGTTTATATCGGGGTCGAAAAAACCAAGTTATATCGAGTCGAAAAAACCAAGGTTTATTAATTTCGGTCGAAAAACCAAAGGTTTATTTCGGTCGGAAGACACCAAGTTTTACTCTATCAAAAACCATCTGTTTTTTCGCAGATAAACTTCGGTCTTTCGGACCGAAAAAATCTTGGTTTTTCGACCGATAAACTTGGTTTTTCGACCGAAAACGACAGGTGTGTTCAGACCGATAAAACTTGGTATTATAATTTCAAGTCGACGAAAAAAACAATGGGTTTTTTCGACCGATTAAACTTGGTTTTTTCGAACCGATAACACTTGGTTGTTTCGATCGATAAACCTGGTTTTTTTAATCGATAAACTTGGTTTTTTTTCGAACCGATAAACTTGGTTTTCTAATTATTGGACAAACAACTTGTTATTTCGGTCGAAAAACTTGGTTTTTCGAATTACTGGACAAACTGTATCGAAAAAAACAAAGATTATCGGTCGCAAAACCAAGTTTATCGATCGAAAAAACCAAAGTTTATCGGTCGAAAAACCCTGTTAGTCGGTCGAAAAACCAAGTTTATCGGGCGAACAACCAAGATTAACGGTCGAAAAACCAGCTTTCAACGCCAAACGTCCAATAACTAGAAAAACCAAGTTTATCGGTAGAAAAACCAAGTTTTTCGTCGAAAAACCGAGTTATCGATTATTTCGAAAAACTGGTTTTTGATTGCCATGGTGATTTGCCGGTCTTACTTTCCGCACGACCAGACATGCTAGATGCGGCTAAATTGATGGGCCTATATGTATTATGTAACAAACATTAACAACAAACAAAATCATGTTGTCAATGCTTTGTTTTTGTTTACAAAATTTGTCAGACAAAGCAACAAAAAGTCTTCAAGATTATTGTTACGTCACCTGTCAACAAGTTTTTTGGGAACACCGTTTTGACTTGGACACATCCATATTACCATGAGGTGGATTATTCAATTATTCAAGGACTCAAGTTTACGTAAACATGTAATTTTTCTGTAATTAGTGCAGATTTTAATAAATTTCCAATACGATCGTTTACAATAAATCAAATGTTTGTCAGTTTTTTTTTTTTGGTTTTTTTTGTTACAACATTTGTCCAAACAAAGCAGCAAAAAGTCTTCATAGATACTGTTTTAGTCACCTGTCCACAAGTTTTTGGATACACCCCTTTTGACTTGGACACATCCATATTGCTATGGGGTTTAGTTTTGTCATGATTACAAGGCCATTTGCAAGGTTTTCACAGTAAACCTCTCGTGACCCAAATGGACCTTGACAAGACAGTATGCGTTCCCCAACTGGGCTAGTAGTGCTAGTAGTACACTTAGTACTGTACGGGGCCCGCGCTGCGGGCTAGCTAGCGTATTCACTACCAGGATCTAAGTAAAACTATGAGCGACCCAAATACCAAGTCCCTTGAAATAATTGAATAATCCACCTCATGGTATAATGGATGTGTTCAAGTCAAAAGGGGGTGTTCCCAAAAACTTGTTGACAGGTGACTATAACAAATATCTATGAAGACTTTTTGTTGCTTTGTCTGACAAATGTTGTGAACAAAACAAAAGCATTGACCAACATTGATTTGTTGTAAATGTTGTTACATAATACATATAGGACATCAATTTAGCCGCATCTAGCATGTCGGGGTCGCGGAAAGTAGTACCGGCAAATCACCATGGCAATCGAAAAACCAGTTTTTCGAAATAATCGATAAACTCGGGTTTTCTAACGAAAAACTTGGGTTTTCTACCGATAAACTTGGTTTTTCTAGTTATTTGGACGTATTTGGCGTTGAAAGCTTGGTTTTTCGACCGATAATCTTGTTTTTCGACCGAATAAACTAGGTTTTTCGACCGATAAACTTGGTTTTCGACCGATATCGGTTTTCCCTCCGACCGATAAACTTGGTTTCGACCGATAAACTTGGTTTTTCGACCTGAATAAACTGGTTTATCGACCGAAAAACATGGGTTTTGTCGAGGGATTTAAACTTGGTTTTTCACCGATAAAACTTGGTTTTTTCTAGTTATTGGACGTTTGGCGTTGAAAGCTTGGTTTTTCGACCGATAATCTTGGTTTCGACCGATATATAAAACTGTTTTTCGGACCGATAAACTTGTTTTCGACCGATAATCTTGGTTTTCGACCGATAAACTTGGTTTTTCACAGATAAAACTTGGTTTTTTGACCGATAAACTTTGGTTTTTGGATCGATAAACTTGGGATTTTCTAATTATTGGACATTCCGTAAGAAAAACCACGTTTATCTTTCGATAGACAGATAAATCGAAAAAACTTGGATTTTCGACTTGAAAATCTAAGTTTTCGAGACGATAAGCCAAGGTATTTTGAAAATCTAGGTTTTGCAACCGATATATACCAAGATTTGGAGATAACTTGGTTTTGCGACGATAAACCTGGTTTTCGACGATAAACTTGTTTTTCGACCGATAAACTTGGTTTTTTCGATCGATAACTCGTGGTTTTTCTAATTTTATTGGACATTTCGCTTGCCAGACTCTCCCACACAGCTTCACATTTCTGATGTGAGGTGAAGTACAATATCTCATCTCCGTATACATTACATGTATGGAGATGAGATAATAACATTTACTGTGTGAGAGTTGGCATCAAAGTTTAAGTTCCTAAGTTACTGCAGTATGTGAAACATGCAACCTGTTAGCTTAAGTTACTGCAGTATGTGAAACATGCAACCTGTTAGCTTAAGTTACTGCAGTATGTGAAACATGCACCCTGTTAGCTTAAGTTACTGCAGTATGTGAAACATGCAACCTGTTAGCTTTGGGGAGTTTATAGAGTTTGTGGTGATACAGTGATAGGGGCAGCCCAGTGTAAGCATGCATGTAACTGTAATACAAGATATTACAGCACCCTTCATTTTTTTCACAGAACTTTTCTTGAAAGGTCTGGTGTATCTGGATGTACCTATAGAAGATAATGACAGGATAATAGGTTAGTGTTTAGTATACTTGAATATTATCAGTTGTAATGTTAAAACTGGTATGGCTGTAGGTGTGATGTACCCATATAGATGTACCAATAGGTAATGATAGGATAATGGGATAGTGTTTAGTATACTTGAATATTAATCAGTGTAATGGTAAAACTGGTATGGCTGTAGGTGTGATGTACCCATATAGATGTACCTATAGAAGATAATGAAAGGATAATAGGTTAGTGTTTAGTATACTTGAATATTATCAGTTGTAATGGTAAAACTGGTATGGCTGTAGGTGTGATGTACCCATATAGATGTACCAATAGGTAATGATAGGATAATGGGTTAGTGTTTAGTATACTTGAATATTATCAGTTGTAATGTTAAAACTGGTATGGCTGTAGGTGTGATGTACCCATATAGATGTACCTATAGAAGATAATGAAAGGATAATAGGTTAGTGTTTAGTATACTTGAATATTATCAGTTGTATATTATAGTTGGTATGACTGTAGGTTAGCCAGACTGTAGGTTTATATTGCGATGTCATGGCAGTTACTTACATGATGTGTAGGGTACGATTATTGCACATGTTTTGTTTGTCATTATAATGAATAATTGTTAGACATTGTAATATTATCATTGCTTCCTGCATTGTTTGAAAAGAAATGCATGTAATAGAATAATATTACATTTGAGAAAGAAGTGAAGACCTGACCAAATAATGAGTCTGATTTGTAAAAGTTACCTATATGAATTGATGAGTGTGTTGTTATTTAGATCTGATACATGATGTCTGTTAGGGGTGGGGAGTCACTTTGTATTGAATAATGAGTTATTATAAACATAAAAAAGACTTGTCATGAGAAGTAACTACTGTGGTATTGACTTTGTCCTAACAGGAAATGGCATCATTGAATGCTGCCCTCAATATATGTGTGTGTCAGTTTCATTAAAGTCTTCCTTCTGTTTATAGTGCCTCCTCTGGAGGGATTTGTGATGAACAGGGTGCAAGGGGATTATTTTGAGACCCTTCTTTACAAGATATTTGTTTCTATCGATGAACACACAACTGTTGCAGAGGTAAGTCACACTGGGGGACCTGTATTTTGATATTAAAATTTGTACTTTGTTGTGATAATTTCATTCCCATTCTATGCACTAGTTGCCTTCACTTACTTATACTTTTTTTTATCTTGCATGTCATAAAATTGTACATTACAAAGGGTGTAGAAGGTTTATACAACAAAACTGTCCATATGTTAGACGGTAAAATAAGTGTAATGTACTCCAACAGGTTGGCTATTGTACAGCTAGGTAGGGCAGTTAAGTCAAAAAGTTATTTCATTTTGAGCAAACATTTGAAATATGTAAGGAAAGTCATGCACCTATGATTTTGATATCAAGAAGAATATTTGTATGTGTTTTCTTATTGATAATAAAAATTTAATGTCTTACGGTATGTTTAATATAGTATCAGATAAGCAATATGCCTTCTATATTTTATAACCATGTTGTGTGACCTGTGGTAGTATGTGACTTAGTAGCTCACCAAAAGGTGATGGTGGTCTGGTAAAATGTTTAGGTTATGTGTATATCAATATGACCAGTGAAATGTTTGGAAGGTTAGGGGACTTTGTTTTATACCTAATATATGGAGTGGCCAGAGAAATGTTTAGAAGGGTAAAAAGTTATCCCCTGAGCCAAAAAAGCTTGTGTAACACTTTTCTGTAAAACTTACTTTTTGTAAATTCTCATGAGTATTGTGTTAATTGTATTCTTGGATTGATAGTAGAGCCATGTCATTTACATGATAGGACAGGTCTATCAGTTTTATTCTGTCATTGTGTGTGGTGTAGCAGAATAATTTAGAATATGTTACATAACTTTTGGTGGAAATCAATATGTGGCTGTTTCTGTTTTTTGCCTATCTTTGTCATCTTGTCTAGAATAATTTTCGTATATACATGTATACCGTTAATTGACTGTGAAAGTTTTTCCATTATGACTTACTATCATTTAACTACATTGTGATAAAAGCATTCTATGTTCTATCTTCATCAGCTGGCTAATGTCCTACAGATTGACCTAAATCTCGTTAAGAATGCTGTTTCCATGTACTGCAGACTAGGATTCGCAAAGAGAAAAGAAATCAACTTGGAATTGGATGAGCTACATACCTCATGGCAGGAAGCTCCACAGTTTAGCAATAAGAGGTATGAATGAACCTCATTTGAGGTGATATGTAAGAATGGGTGTGGGTTAGCCTCACAGTTGTGTGAAGTAGATTGTAAGTGTGACAGTGAAGTAGGAAGTAACCTGGTGGGTTGTTTGATAGTGCAACAGTTAGGTATAGCAGTGTTCTCCACTAGCTGTTTTGTCCGGGGGCTCCGCCCGTACAAAATCTGCCACACTACTTTAGCGCCCAGACAAAACTTTGCCGCCCGCACAGAAAATTGACCTGCCCGGTCAAGAAGTTGGCTGTACACTCAATCACAAACACCACAACTTAGTCATTTGACTGCCTATATTTGATTTCAAATACTCATGACAAGCAATGTATAATAAAACATCGGAGATGCAAACCCAGCTCACTTTTACCTGAGCTCTTATATCATTCAGTATGCACTTACTGCATTTCTTTCATATGTTTCCACAGTAGGAATCTGTAACCATCAAACTCATCCACTAAACGAAACCATTCAATTGAACCTGTTCCCTAGGTTTCCCGATTTTCACCCGAAATTTCAGTTAAATTAAGTGAAACTACTTCATTCTTGAATACGTCCAAGTGGAAACTGGAGCTTCAGATCTGCAAGTAAAGTCAAAGATATTTAGAAAAGGCAATCTGCAAAAAGGAAATGACCACAAAATGCCCAGATTTGAACACATAGGGAAGGCTAAGAACAAGGAGGTAGATTGCACCATCTAAGCCCTCCTTAATTGTCAAAATTTTCCCAAAGGGGGTCCCCCTCCCCTTAGACCCCCCAGGATGGCGATCACAAGAGCCCCCGGACAGAAAACAGACCAGTGGAGAACCCTGGTATAGGTCAGCCTTCTTCTGGCGAAGTGATCTATTTGATAGTGCCTGAATGAGGTAAGGGTAAACAGTATTGCAGTAAAGTGCCATGTTTGATAGTGCAACAGTTAGGTATGGGTCAGCTTTCTTGTGGTGAAGTGATCTATTTGATTGTGCCAGAATGAGGTAAGGGTAAACAGTATTGCAGTGAAGTGCCATGTTTGATAGTGCAAGAGTTAGGTATGGGTCAGCCTTCTTGTGGTGAAGTGATCTATTTGATAGTGCCAGAATGAGGTAAGGGTAAACAGTATTGCAGTGAAGTGCCATGTTTGATAGTACAACAATCAGGTATGGGTCAGCCTTCTTGTGGTGAAGTGATCTATTTGATTGTGCCAGAATGAGGTAAGGGTAAACAGTATTGCAGTGAAGTGCCATGTTTGATAGTGCAACAATTAGGTATGGGTCAGCTTTCTTGTGGTGAAGTGATCTATTTGATAGTGCCAGAATGAGGAAAGGGTAAATAGTATTGTTTTGAAGCAGCTTATGTGATGTGTGGTGGGATTCATGGTACATATATGGGATATATCTGTAAACTTGTGATGGATGAGGAAAGGAATATTAATTGTTCATTCATGTGCTCCTCCAAGCTGTTGTCTCTTTGGCATAATATGTTTTTGTCCTCTTTGTTGTTGAGAGACCAGTTCTACATCATTTTTCCTGTTTCCATAAAATTCATTAGCACTATTATTTTTCCTCCACTTCATCTCAGTCAGCCCTCTTATATCCCATGTCATATAAAATTCATTGGTGTTATTTTCTTTAATCCATTTCTCAGTCAGTCTGATAAATCTGAGCAGCAGCTGATAGACTGGGACTTCCCCACTGGTCAGGATGTACTTGACTTTCCCCTCATCTCTGATCTTCAAGAGACTGCTCCTAGTAATGATGATCTGGATTCTGCCTCTGGTCACACTAAAAGAATTGCTTTTCTGTTTGATTCCACTCTTACAGCATTCCTTATGATGGGAAACCTTTCACCAGTGAGTCAGTCGGTGTTATCTTAATACTTGTCTTCCTGTTATATTAATACTTGCTGAAGCTCTCCCTTTTATGTCAGTATTACCGAGTCATTCCCTGATATGATAGTACTCACTGGATAGGCTCATATTGGTGCACAACAAGAAGGTATTGCTAGCTGGTGATTACCTTTGTATTGTTTTCCTCTAGTATAGTGCTGCATTATTGGTTAATATCAGATCATTCGATGGTTGTACTGTCCATGACGTCATGGACAGTAACCTAGGCACGCTTCTCGTTTTCGAGAAGCAGTTCTTTCGTTCAGTGTTCCTTAATTCTCATTGAGTGCTTTGTTCTACCATTGAGCTCATTATGTAGAGTGAATCATGTAGATGGGAACGAGACTTCTTGGTCACTTTTGGTTGGAATGGGGCTGAGCATGATTGGTTTTTATTTTGGCAGTTTTGTATTTAATTGTTTAGTTAAGA
This sequence comes from Holothuria leucospilota, assembly GCA_029531755.1. Lineage (NCBI taxonomy): Eukaryota > Metazoa > Echinodermata > Holothuroidea > Aspidochirotida > Holothuriidae > Holothuria > Holothuria leucospilota. The sequence goes on from CM055971.1 coordinate 55,263,307, forward strand.
ATGGCTTGAGTAAGTCAAACTACCTAAATAGTAGTACAGTATATTGTGGCACATGGTTGTACTGTCGTATTTTGCACAGTACTCTACGCACGCTTCTCATGTCGTAAAACACACACTAGGGGGCTATAAGTGCTGTCGTGTTTGCTGATTGGTCGATTGCTGAGAGTACGTAGGCAAGGTCAATCACGAAAAGTGAGATTTCTTGAAGCATTTTGAAGCAAGAAATGAAGCTTGCAGCCTACTATACGTCCATTGTGATGATATCGGCGGAGAAGTACAGCTAGGCCATAGAAATAAAAGTAAGGGAGAACGCTAACACAATGCATCCATGCATGTTTAACCGGAGAAGCCACGAAAATTGTGAGGGCGCTTTCGTTGTACGGCAAAAGACTGGTTGATTGATGTGTCTCCATATGTACAGTGTGCATTCTGCTGCAGAAGTTATAGCTTATTTTATCCGTTTTTCAAAAGATTTGGAGTAATTTCCACAACAAAAATAAGTCTTGGTGCCTTAAGTATTTTGGTTTATACTCCTAACTTGAATGCCAATACTTGGGTCAAAAGCAGTTACGTGATATTTGTATTATGCGCAGGCGCTCTGTTGCCGTACAGCCTAAGCCAAATCAATGGCTTCAGTCCAGATCGGCTGATGTCATTCTCCCTTACTTTTATTTCTATGAGCTAGGCTCATTGGCAGCTCTCTACAGTACACTAACAGTAACGCCTAGCTGCGTCGCAGCCATGCACTGGGCTACTATGCCTACAGTGCTCAGTGCATAGGCGGTCCCTCGTTATTAAGAATGAAGTATACTGCATGCACGTGTATGTGGTAAAAATGTCTCAATAAGGGACGATTTGTTTAGACATGAAATATTTTTGAATACTTCGCACAAGACCTGGAGAGTACCATTTCCTGCATGCAAAGCCAAAAATTTGTGCTTCTCAAAGTCAAACAGTAAAAGCAAAGTGATCTGTCACTCAAATTTCGGTACATGAAGAGGATTTAATTATCTTCAAGTACATATAGGCCTATTGTCTGACGGATTTGGTCGAGCTTTCTCACATCTTCACTGTGCCAACACTGAAAATTGAAAGGGCGATATTCTAAAGCTAGCATAACCACTGAGGACGTTTCCAAATACCAGCACAGAAACAATCATGGACAGTAAGTGGTTACGATTTTCGTAACCACATTTTCTAGTTTTGTTGTGTAATTACTGTTTTTTGCATTCAACACATACTGATTCAGGTATCAAGATGTGAACAATTAAGAGTTTGTATTTATATTTGTGTATTTTTGTTGTGTGATGTTTTTGCATTGCAAGTTGATAAGTATTCTGTCTTTTTCAGGGCTTGAAGAGTCATGCTGTGACAATGTTTGAAGTTGGTAAACTTTCAGATGAATCCTTAGATAGCTTCCTTGGTGAATTAGACAAGGTAAATGTGAAATCTTGAAAAACACATCTTGCAGAGTAAGAACTGTTTGGAACTTACAAAGGAACTTTAGTTTAGTTTTGAACTAAAGTACTTGTAAATAATGTTCAATTGATTATAATGCTTTCAGTATTGTTGCCTGCAATGAAAAGAGAAACCTATGCATCCGTGATGGCATGGGTGTGTGTGTATGTATGTGTGGGATTGTATGAAGGTGGGTGTATGTATATGTGTTTGTGCGGCTTAACACATTAAGATGATACCCCAAGGAGGATTTGTTAGTTAGTTAGTTAGATAAGATTTAACGACACACCAACACGAATGTGTTATACAGTGTCAACTAGATAAATACGGTTCAAGTTATGTTTCATATATTGTTCAAATACAGTGCAAGTCCTCCCCTTTAGTCGCCTCTTATGACAGGCGGAGAATACCGTGGGCATATTCTACAACCCCCAGCCCACAGGGGGCAAGAAGGAAATGTTAACCAATTCTCATACTTGCAGGTGGATATTCCATATTGAGAGGAAGAACTCTAATGATCTGGTTGAGGTCGGAAGTCATCTAAGGTCACCAGAAGTCAAAAAGCAAAATTTCCTAACAATTCTCGAGGTTAAAAATGAACACAGAACTGTGTTTTTTCCAACACAGTAAGATCCCATACAACCAGTGACTGAAAGAAATGGGGCATCTTGGCATTATGTGGAATCACACATGTATTATATTAGTCATTGAGTCCACAGTGCATTTGTGCATTCTGGTATGACTAGCCATTGTGCAGTGAACCTATGGATTAAGTATAGAGGAATTTCATGTGACATCACACTAGTAGGATTCCCAGGCACCGAAGGGCAAAACACACGCAAGTGTATTTACAGCATATGCTTACGGCATAACCATAGTTACCACTATGACACAATGGATGCCTGCCCTTCAAAAACAAAGAGGCATGCGATGATGCAATGTCGGTGAAACCCCTCTTAAGGTGTCAGGATGTAATCAGTGTGATAATATGAAGAAAGCAATCACTAAAAAGGGGTTTCGCTGAGGAAAAGGAAAACCCAGGGAGGCAGGTGAACTAATATTACTGTTATTACTATTGTCGCTGTCGTTGTCATTGTCTTCATCCTTTTGATGATGATGATGATGATGACAGTGACAATGATTAGTATTATTTTTACTGGGTTACCTTGTATGATATACAGTGAATATCAACCCTATCAGCACAACTGGTGGATATAGCTACTGTGAAGATTATGGTCTCCATACTACAGACAGATATATCCACCCAAGGACATCCCTTGGTCGACCTTTATTACTGTGCACCCTCCCACAGGACTGATCTAAAAACATATAATTCTAATAGAAGACTCAGTTTTGTAAATTTAAATACCTAACATGTTAGGTAGTTGCATTTGAAAGTTTGGGGATAATTTCATTTGAAAAATGGCTAAAACTTTCATAACTGACTGAGCATTTCCAAGTTGCCTATCATGTATGCAAAGGCAGGTTTTCATAGTCACATGGATAAATTTAGAAGGGAATTTATGAGAGAATATTCTGCTTTCACTTTGGACAACAAGTGTTCACATTCAGTGCAGTTAGTGTAAGGCCTAAGGTTATTGAAAGTAGGAAGTAGCCTGGTTCAGTAAAGTTAGCTAGGTCACTACCTATCACCATGACTGCAGGGCCTAGTACTGCTAGTGTTATAAACAGGAAAAGGGTTATGGAAATGATGGCAATAGATGAAGTGGGTTAGATATTTTATGAAAATACCTCAGACAAAGATATCAAGTTATGTACTGCATAATAGAATAGTCAGTAGGCTTCATTTCTTCTGCATAATGCTAATCAATAATGTGTAAAAGAAAATAATTGTTAAAGAAAGACTTAGCCTGAAAAATATGGTAAAAATGGTGAAAATTGCCAAAATTTACATAAATTTGCAAATTAAATTTAAAGGTGTTTTGTGCTTTGTGCATTACAGTGAAAGTCACAAATAACATTTCATTTGAAAGAACAATTCAAGCACTTTCACTTCTGCAGAAAACAAGTTTTTGTCAGCGTAATATGACATAGAAAGTAGGATTTTGAATAAGGAAGATTGAAAATATTTTCAGGCTTAGTGAAACATGCACAGTAAAATAATTCAGTGCTGAAAGGGTGAGGATTGAAAAGACCTCTGTACGGAGAAAACCACTACTAACAATAGTTGAATGACCTTAACTTGTGAGATATTATCATCAAGTTGTGTATCAGTACTTACAGGGTTATATCAGCACTAAGGTAGATGAAAATGATTACATATGTTGAGATTATCAGATGACATCTTGTGTTGAAATGTTCTCATTGGATTACATCTTGTATTGAAATGTTCTCATCAGGTTGTATATCAGTACTTACAGGGTTTATATCAGCACTAAGGTAGATGAATGGTTGCCTATGTTGAGATCATCAGATGACATCTTGTGTTGAAATGTTCTCATGGTGATATATCTTGTGATGATGTTACAGAAAAGTATCTCTCACCAGAAGTATTTACATAGTGAGGTAGTGTCATCCTTATGGAAAAAGTTGGTCTCTCTTTAATTTGTCCTAGGAAAGTATCTTGGGTTTTTGTCAAAAATATTTATCTTGTGTGTCATCTTCCATTTTTTATTTCAATACATAACATGTATTGAGATATTGTCACACTAGCTGGTCAGTAACTGTAGCTGAAATTGCCTAAAACATTGTCATTTTGTGGCATTTTATAATCCTATATCAATAGCAATTACTGTCGATGTAGGGGAAACAAATGTGGTGTTTAGGATGTGAACATGTTGATTTTGTTGGGATATTTTGGCTGATTTAGTGGGCAAATACCAGTAAAAACGTGTTTATTGTCTCATTTCCCATGATCCCTTGCGTGCAATTGGTCTTGGTATGAACTTGTGTTGGAGCAGCATGCATGGTTGTCTGCGATATACTGTGCACGTACATATCTGTACACCTATGCCCAAGGCCTGCATTACTGTTCGCATTCCTTTGCTGCCAGTACAGTATCGCCATTGAGCTTTGTATTCTGAAAGACTGAGTATAGCCAGGGTTACTTTGCCTAGATAACCGTCGGTATTTGGTCTTTTCTCATACCTGTCAATAGGTAGGTAGACAGGCAATTTGTAAACAAGTTTCTCTGCGTCAGGGTGACTCTGACTCTATACGTTGTTTACCTTCTACAAGGCATTTGTTGTGATGTCATATTTAGCTTGATAAATAATATACTGTATATCAGCATGCAAACTGAATGGAAAGCTAGCTGCACAGGTTACTGGCATCAATCTGTAATCATCCTGTCTGAGAAGGATGACTTACAAATGCCTTGTTTGGGATTTTAGTTCAGGCCTAGTGGTCTTATTTTCCACGATGTGCCCTAAGAGATGTTGGATGCACTGCTCTAACAGGTAGCATAATGTGGCTAAGAGTGAGAGTTACAAAGGCTTACAGTCTGCGTGAGAGAACTGTGTAGGCCAAGTTTCGTGTTTGCCTTCGTTGTTAGTACAGTATATAGGCCAGGCCTATAATAATTATGCATGCGAAAGCAGACCAAGTCGGCTGCGAACCAAATCAGCCTAAAGACAACTCGGCCCCACGCCAGCTCGTTCTCCAGACAAATTGGCAACAAACCAACTCGGCCCCAGCATGGAAAATCTGTACTACTGTAGAATTTGTTTGCCTAGGCTACGTTGTTGGTAAAGTAGCCTATATAGCTAGGCTAGGCCTACAGTATAGCTAGCCTATAGGCCTAGGCCTATATGAACTAGCCTGTGCCTAGGCTGTGTACGCAGGAGCAGGCCAAATCGGCCTAGCCTAGGCCTAAAGGCAACTTGGCCCCAAGTAATTTTTACCTAAAGACAACTCGGCTCAAAGCCAACTCGGCTCAAAGCCAACTCGTCCCCAGCATGAAAAATCTGTACTGTTGACGTGCCTCAATTCAACATACAGGTAGGCCTAGTCCAAATTCAAGGATGCTTAATACCTTGGCTAAGCCTAAATGGTCAAGAACCCTCAAACCATAGCCTAGGAAGCATAAAATGTTAACAGCCACCGCAAACTGAATATTACTGTCAGTAATGCATAGAGGATGAGTTTTTGCTGTAATTCATGCAGGTATTTACAAAATTCAACGATCTTATTTGTCAAATTTGACAGTACTGTTGGTGTGGTGTAAAGTTAAGGCTTCGGCATGTCATGTTTGGGGTTCATGGCTCTTTGAACGTCCCCCTCACCACACAGTTACAAAGAGGAGGCTAGGAATATTTCTCAAAACGTTGATTACTTGTAAGCCTAGGCCTAGTTCCTGCTGCAACCCAATAGTATGTGCAGTTTGTCAATACTACCCTTTCCCCCAAACTATTCTGGCCTAGGCGCCCTATTAATTGGCCTTGGTATCTCTTAAAATAAGGAAAGCTCAAGGCCAAATGGCCTTGCCCTCACCAAAACTTATTTTCAGCCCTGTTCTTACATTACCAGTGTTATTAGCCATATACTGTTACAAGAAAGTGATAAAAAAATACTACTTGGCCCATTAACAAATACTGTTGGCTACTTGGGCAAATTTGAGTGTGACTTGGACCTAATGATGACCCGGTGAGCTACGGTGAGACCCAATGATGAATGGATAATGATTTGTCAGTGATGATTGTAGGGCCTAGGTGTTTAGCATTGTAACGTTGCTAGTAATTTGCATCATTGAGGGTGTTGAGAACTATTTGGTCACTGCATGGTCATGTAGTTGTCATTTTGGTACTTGACACAATTCTGGACATAAAATCACTTCTTTGTGGAATTATTCCTAGAAAATGACATTTACTGATTGTATGGGAACCACCTTGAGTCCACATCCTTTATTCTCATCCTAACAAATGTCTGACTGTATTGAGATACAGCAGCATCGCTGCTCTAGTCCTTAAAATTTACTTTTCTGTTGTGATTTAGGTCCAGATTGATGATGTAGCAGAAGGAGAAGCACAACGTTATTTTGAGCATGCCATCACTTTAAGAAACACAATATCATTTTTAAGGTATGTTGTTATTGGAAGCATGCCATCACTGTATAATGCCACACAATATCATACGTAAGGTATGTTGTTAATTGTTAGCATGTCTTCTTTATATAAAGAATCAATATCATTTCTAAGGTATTTATTACTTGTAAGTATGCCATCATTGTTATAATGAAATGCAGTGTCATTTTAAGGTATGTTGTTATTGGTAGCATGCCATCACTGTATAATGCCACACAATATCATACATATGGTATGTTGTTAATTGTTAGCATGTCTTCTTTATATAAAGAATCAATATCATTTCTAAGGTATTTGTTACTTGTAAGTATGCCATCATTGTTATAATGAAATGCAGTGTCATTTTAAGGTATGTTGTTATTGGTAGCATGCCATCACTGTATAATGCCACACAATATCGTACGTAAGGTATGTTGTTAATTGTTAGCATCTCTTCTTTATATAAAGAATCAATATCATTTCTAAGGTATTTGTTACTTGTAAGTATGCCATCATTGTTACAATGAAATGCAGTGTCATTTTAAGGTATGTTGTTATTGGTAGCATGCCATCAGTTTCAGAAGTAGTATTTTCTGTCATCACTCCATTACCCAAAGAAACTTAGTTCTGTGGCAACTTGTTATTGTAAGGGGTCATCATATCTATGTAGATTCTTGCAAAAAAAAAAAAGAAAAGAAGGAAGGTGATCCCTAAAGATGTATGCATTTTCTCAGTGAGTTTGGTATTGTTAGCAGGATATTTAAGACTATCATGCTATATTTCATGTACCTTTATTTTGGCATTAAAGAAGCTATTCTAAAGTATTGTGGTATTTATATCATATCATCATCTGTAGATACTTTGCTTTGTTTCTGTTGACTCGTCACTTATTTTTTGTGATATAACAAGTCCTGTTTCCTTCTAGAGAATGGTACTCTTTCAAATTCTTGTTTGGATGTTTCATAACAATACCTTATTTTCATTGAATGGTATTGTTATTTTGTATAGGTATAACAAGCTGATAAGTCCTTCCAGTGATAAGTACTCAGCTGGATTGGGAGTGGACCTTCTTCGTTGTGAGAGTCTCCTGGGTTTGGACCCAGCAACATGTTCTAGAGTGTTACAGAAAAACTATGAGTAAGTCAAACAAGCCTGTTTATGGAGATATTGGAACTTTCAAGATGTGTACATATTGATGGTATTTGTTAGATTGTCTGTGTCAGAGAAGACCTAAGACTGTATCTTTTGGAGGCATTAGTGCACACTTTTTGTGTTGTCCATTATCTATTTGATGCATGACTAATTGTAAACAAACTTGAGTTGTAGGGGCAACATTGGTACCTTGATATTGGAGAAGAAGTCAAATGTAACATACAAATTTAATAGTAAATGAAGTTGTAAAATAGCCTGAAATTGAAATATTGTCCCAGTTGGAAAGTTTAAGCTAAATTGCAAGCAAACATGATGCACAGATGCAAAATGGTAAATTTCATATTCTGAGCTCAAAGTTCACACACAAAGGTCAAAGGTTATATCAGCAGGCTGTGGCAAATCCTGCTTTTGTTACTTGTCTGTGGGATTAGCTGATCTCTAAATCTACATAACAGCATAAATATCTTCTTGTCTTGGGATTAGACCAGCCACAGCCTTTTGTGTTCTGTGCTTGTTCAGCAGGAAACATCTACAATCCTGGACAAAATTATTGGGACACATCTGGACCCTGTTACATATTGTCAGCATGTCTTCCCCTCCATCCCTTACTCATTGTTGAGAAACTGAAGGGCATGCTTTTTGCTCCAGCATGCAATTTTCATTCACCTTCAAAACCAACATTGAGGTGGGGCGTGGGGATTTGTCCCAGATAATTTTGTCCAGAATTGTCTGACCGCCTGTGCAAAGGTATAGGAGAGGTCTTGTGTATATATTAGAGAAAGTTTGGCAATGGCAAATGGAAAATCAAGTGGTTGGTTCAGTTTACTGTTATTGGGAAACAGTGATGGGAGGCTTTTTGGATTGTTTTATGGGGAAAACTCTGACTTCTTACTTTAGCGAGAATAACTTGAATGGAAAGGATGCATTACAAGAGGATATTGGTTTAATACCTATAGACCTTATGCACTGACGTCACGCGACGTCAGTTTGGAGGAAAACGATGAAGCACACCTGAACGCACGGCGTAGATTTCGCACGCCTGTGTAGTAGACTTACACACATATGCCCTGGTGCACAAATCAGCTATCTGTAGTTATAGGTGTAAGTTGCAATGGGGATGGCGTACTTTTTGTTCAGTGACATCATGTGCATATTAAAGGTCTATTATACAATGGAATGAAGACATTTCAAAGTAAAAGTAATTGGTCGGGCTGGGGATCTCTAAGGGAGAAATATGTAGAGCCACTATCATTTGAATGTATTTGTTCCTTAAAATAAATATATATCTACAGCAAAATGAACAGACAGTTACAAGAGAAGGGGCTTCAGCATCTGAGTATAGATAAACATAAGTGATAAGTTGGTGGTTATGTCATAAGTAGATGGCACTATTGCTATCAGCTAGGACTGCTTCCTTTTCCAGGTCAGATGGTTAACCCCATGATTAACCATCCCCTGTAGTTATCACTGGGTTGATATATAGGGGGTAAAGGATGAAATGATATAGACAAGATTATTTAAGACATACAGTGAAAAGCAGTTAGGGAAATTTGGACAGAAAGAATGAATTTCAACGGTTGACCTTTAAGTGACAGAAAAAATCTTTGAACACCATGTCTTTTAAATGTTAAAACTGCCTTTCAACTGTTTACCCCTATTGGCTTACCATGTAGTGGTCAAGGTATACCGTTTCAGTCACTGGTCGACCGTGACATCATTAAGATTCTACTCTATCTTATGTTGTGTCAGAATACAAAAGATGTACTCAGGGTAAAGGTAGGGTGCTTTGGTAATTTTCCTAACCCCTACTTCTGTTTATAATACTGATAGTACTAGGCCCTGTGGTAATGTTGCCTAGTAGCATGCAGCTAACTTTACTGGGACAAGGCCTACCTGTGTCACTGTCAATAACATTAGGCCTTACACTGACCGTACTGAACGTGCACACTTGTTGTCCAAATTGAAAGCCAAATTATTGCTTAAAACTTCTTTCTACAATTTGTCTCTGTGACCATGAAGAGCTGTCTTTAGGTATATGATGGGCTACTTGTAAATACCCAATCACTTAAGAAAATTTTAGCTATTTTCCTTGAAATTACCTCCAAAACTTTTAATGGAACCACCTAGCGTGTTTGGTATCAAAATTTACAAAAATGAGTCTTTCATTAGAATGATATGGTTTTTGATCAGTGTCAAGAGAGGGTGCACAGTAATATTAGGTTGATCAAGACAAGTCACTTGGCTGGGTATATCCATATGTAGTGGGGAGCCGTGCTGGCATTAGGTCTCAGAATTTGAGGGGGAAATTCCCCTCTTGCAAAACATTTTTTGAGGGGGGGGGGGGATTTGGTTCTAAAAGGGGGATCTCTATAACCTGTAAGGTAAAAAGTCAATTTTTCCCAAACAGGTGTGGTAAATTCACATACAGGATTTCAAAAATTGCCATATTGTTGAGAAGAGTGCAGGAATTGTGCAATCCCCTACTTAAATGAGAACTCTGGTGCAGAAAGCATAATCTTTCATGGTGAATGCTGAAAGGGTTAAAAGCTTACAGAACCCCTCACCCCCACCCTCCCCCCTCCCCCCCCCCAAAAAAAAAGTCAGAGAGTTTTCTAGATCTGTGGTATAATTGGAATAAACTCTTTGGGGCAAATTTTAAAAATGCAGAAGTAGTGGATTTCAAACCAATAAGTGTATTAATGCAATACAAGGTTTCATGTTAGGAGTGTCATAAGTGTACGTATTCTTTCAACGAAGGAGTACATTCTTACGTCACTCCCCAGAAACAGCATTAAACACCTTGGCTAGACAACAGTCCTCTAATTGTAGAAGGAATGTTAAGATCTTTAGTAATATCCCCCTACTTTGGGGTTTTCTATACATTCACACTCTTGTTTTTTCACCTTGCTTCAAACCCCACACCTCTCAAAAAGTCATTGATTGTGTACCATTGGTATTTATATATAGACCTTATGCATGTGACATCACAGAACAGAATGTACGCCCTCTGGGATGTGTATATATAGACCTTATGCATATGATGTCACAGAACAGAAAGTACACTCTCTGGTATTTATATGTAGACCTTATCCATATGACGTCACAGAACAGAAAGTATGCCCTCTGGTATTTATATATAGACCTTATGCATATGACTTCACAGAACAGAAAGTACGCCCTCCAATAGAGGAAGTTGCGTGTTTCATTGCAACTTTCAACAACAGTGCAGACAGCTGATTTGTTTACTGGTGGATACACGCTTAAGTCTGTCACACGTGGGTGCTAAATCTATGCAATGCTGGCAAGTGTGCTTCATTGTTTGCCTTCAAAATGATGTTGTGTGACGTCAATGCATAAGGTCTATATGGATTGTATTTGATAAACTCTATGTTTACCTGATTTTGTTTTCATCAGGTTACTTATATCTATGGCTCCTCTCAGTAATGAAATTCGTCCTGTCAGTAGCTGTGTACCACAACACATTGGTCCCGCCATTCCTGAGGTAATGTCAGTCAGCCACTTTTCTTAAGTTTAGATTTTGCACCACATAAACAACTGAGTGTATTTAAGACAGAGAATGCTAAATTACTGATGAAATGCATTACACTGAGATGGTTTTGTTGCGTTGTCAGTGTTCTTTCAGAGCTGTGTCTAATTCCAGATCTAATAATGAGATGGTGATATAAAAATTGACTGAGTTTCCAGACCCCTGGACAGCCCCCACCCCTGGGATAACTTTCCCAGACATTCTGTGACTACATACAATCCTTACCTGGACAGCAGTGTCCGTCCTTGAGAATTTTCTGGTAAGGGAAGTTGTCTGAAGGTAAAATCTCATAGTTTGCAAGTGTACAGGTAAGAATTGTCCAAGGGGGGAGATGGATAGTAAGTTGTCTTGGGAGTTCTTTGGGGAGGGGGGATCGTGCAAGTGGGAAGGGGGAGTTGCTCAGTCACAGTTAGGTGAAGGCTGGAATAAGACATATGTATAGTAGGTAATGTTAAACTGTTATAACTGAATGTAGCAAAGGCTAGGATATCCTTTTCATGAACTTAGTGTTATAGACAGCTAGTTTCTCACTCTGCTTTTATGACAAGCTTTCCTTTGAGGCTGAAAGCTTTAAATTGGAAGATTATTTTGAACTTAAATATTATGTATAGAGCCATTTATTGCCTGATCCTAATGGTAATTGTTGATTTAAGCTTGTTTTAGAGGCGGTAAGACTGATTGATCTACTGATCTGACAATTATCAACCTCCTCACTAGTAATGTCTGACTCCACAGTTAATGTTTCTTTTGTTTCCCAGGTAACTTCTGTTTGGTTCAAACTTTATTTGTATCATATGGTGAGGAGTGGACCACCATCACTGCTGCTAGTGAAGGGTACCAGACTGAGGCGTCTACCAGCTGTCTTTGAGGTAATATCAGGATATAAGGGGAAATGTAGAATGGGTTTGCTTGAGGTCATATCAAGGTATTGGGTGTGCAGGGTGTTGGTTTGCTACTTACTTGCAAACAAGTAGACAAGGGAACTCAAAGCACTTAATGTACAGATTCAATGCAAACAGGCCTAAGTGTAAGCCTAACATTAGCACAGTATGGTTAAAAGTTGTTCTATCACAGCAGACATACGTACATAAATTCAAGTTGCGCAAGTATGGCAGAGAACTATGGCGAGAGCTGTTACTTTGGGACAATGTGATACTTCCACATTTGCATATGTGGGAATCTGTTTTGATGGTGAGGTGCTTTGGAAGCAGTGATTATTGCAAATGATCTGTGTAGCTTATACAGTATTTGCCGTTAGACTGTATGGGTTATCAGTGCAGTGAAGCCTAATTGAGAAAAAAAATACATACACCAGATATGGTGGTCACAGATTTGTGTTTTCGTATATTGCAGAAATAGCAGTCTGTGCATAGGCGATATGGGCGTTTGGTTTGCAAAGAGTGCGAATCGAACATCAGCAGAACGGTTTTGAAAGTGACAAAAATATTGGTACCCATGCGCCATTTCATGAATGCTTGTGTAAAAAGAATGAAGGAAGTGAGCTCAGTATTTAGTAAAACATATGGAGCGTCTTAACTGATACATCGCCAGCCCAAAGTGGCCATCGATAAGTTTACAGAAAACAGCTGTCAGAGGCCATAACAAAATTTATGTTGGTCATGGCCATGATGGCTGCCATGAATTTTGTGGCCTGTATCAATGTACTCTCTTGTAATTTTGTGGGACATGACATTTAAAACTTTGTGTTTGTATATGTATACAGCAAAAACAGTACAGCATTTGTTTGGTAATAGTTAAAAGTTAACCTCAAGTCTAACATTTCAGAAACATATAATAGAAAGCGTAGATAGTGAACCTCAATAGTTCATCCCTCACCTTCATGGGACATTTCTGTGGTGACATGCAAATGTGGAAGTTAATTCACTCATGTGAATGTCGTAGATGGCAAAATAATTTGTGGTGTCACTCTTGTACTACTCAGATAACCATCTTTGTATTTGTTTTGTAAAACTATAGCACATGTGCTGAAATATGATCACTGTCTTATTTTGATAGAATTACTTGACTACACATTCCCTTTCCATACAGCAAGCTTTACAAGAAAACAGTGCTATATTCTGTAATTTTAAAAGGAAGCAAAAGTAGGTAGTGTGAGTTTAACAAGAAGGACATCATGAGTGATTGCACAATTGATGTGTTTGAACTTATACTTTGGCAATGCAATAAGCTATTAAGATGGGAATTGGATGAATAAGATTCTTCTTCCAAACTGTGGTGTGTGTGCCTGTAGTTCTAGATCAGGGGTGGGGAACGTCAGGCCCGTGGGCCGCATCCGGCCCACAAGACCATTTCATCCGGCCCGCGAGGTGATTCATAAATTCAGAATCACTTGAAAAGTAATTGACAATAATCTTTTAGCCCATGGTGCCCACCACTTACCCAGGTTATACAGTACCGGTACAACTTTCTGGGTAGGCCTATTTCATGTAAATCTGCTGCCAAAAACTACTGATATTTATTACTAAAACCCCAGTCTGCAAAATGTAACATGCCAACCACTTTGTTAGATATAAATCAGGTGCAGAATCATTTTACATCTGGAAGTAACAGAAGCTTTGCGTGGCAAATAGGCTACATAACATTGTACAGAATTATACTATCACATGTGTAGGTCTATTTATTAGAGTAAGAAAGTCAGTGGGTATTGTATCTGTTCCGGTAGATTTGAGAAGGGGGATGGGGGGGGTTAGAACTGTCCCTCCGATGGAAGAGTGAATGAAATGTTAGAAAGTGGATTATTTTGAAATGTAAAATAAGGAAAATAAAGTTGGTTTAAAAAGACGCGATTTTTTTCAGCGCGCTTCACGTGCATTTTTCATATTTGCTCATTCATTGTTACTTCATACATAAGTAAAAAGACAAATGGTAATATTGTGATGCTTCTGGTCTGTGTGGATTCCCCACATTCTATGTCATTTAAAGGTAGTGGATGAAAATTCTGTTGCCTACAAATTAGTACAAATTCCAGAGCCTCCAGGGGCTTTGCTCCAGTTCTTGCCTAGACTTTCAAGTATCCTAGATCCCACCAGGGCCTGCTTGGGGCCCCTTGGCCTGCGCTCTATGGGAAAAGCTTATTGCACCTCTCTGTGTGTGGCCCGCGAGTGAATTATGACCTTCAAAACGGCCCGTCAGAGAAAAAAAGGTTCCCACCCCTGTTCTAGATACACTTCAATGATGACAATGGTTTATTTCAAGAGCACCCATAAATTATAACAATGTTTTATTTTAGGAATACGACAGACTGTTGATTACAACCTGGGGACATGATCCTGGTATTGTAGCAACATCTAATGCTCTCCTTACAATAAATGATGCCCTCTCACATTCAGCTGTACTCATGCAGGTAGGTGTTTAATACATTACTTGATGTGATTGCTTGTCTGTGTTGACTATGTACCCACCCAACCTGCAGGTAGGTGTTTAATACATTACATGATGTGATTGCTTGTCTGTGCTGACTATGTATCCACCCAACCTGCAGGTAGGTAGGTGTTTAATACATTACATGATGTGATTGCTTGTCTGTGTTGACTATGTATCCACCCAACCTACAGGTAGGTGTTTAATACATTACTTGATGTGATTGCTTGTCTGTGTTGACTATGTCTCCACCCAATCTCATAGGTTATGTATCACAATCCTCAGTGCTCATGATGGTTCATAAATTAGTTTTCTTTTGATTTTTACCTAAACACTCATGTAGCAAATTGAAGGGGGTAGGTAGGAGTTGGTAGATGGGGAAACTGCCCTTACCCTCTTTCCCCATTTGATCATATTTTCCTCTTTTCTACTGAAACTGCTGTTGTATTATGTGGATGGTGTGTTCAGGTAAATGAATCTTTTGTGTGATTTAAGGTAAAAGTGTCATTATAAAATACCTATAGTACTTTGTGTTAAATATAAATCTTTTCTTCAAAGTGGTTTTGTCTGTATCTTGGTAGTTGCAGTAAGGTAGTGAAGGGTTACAGTAAGGTAGTGTAGGTTACAGTAAGGTAGTGTAAAGTTACAGTAAGGTAGTTTAGGCAGGGAGCTGTTATTTGGATGGAGATATATCGAAAAGTTTAATTTATGCTAATACTTTAAGACCCACTAAACCAAGGGGAGATTATCAACGATAAGCCGTTTATTTGGCGAAAAGGCATTTCTTTCCTTTGTTTGGTGGCTCCAATTTGATGGCATTCACCTAGCGATATCATTCAAGTCACGTAATCCTTTAACAAGTGGCCTGCGCAGAACAATACTTTGATGTGTAGGTTTGCGCCGCCAACATTTTTAGAGCAGGTGGTAATAAACTCGAAACGGCTGTTCAGTTGAACTTAAAAGAATACAGTCAGCCCCTTCCTATACAAAATACCGTATGCAAACTAGCTGACGAGGTATAAGTCTAACTTTTATTACAATAATATGAAAGTTTCCCGAAGTTTCCTGAAATAACCAGATATAGATTCTTGTCCATATGTCTACATAAAACCTAACTGATATACTGTCATACGCGTCACCGAGCGTCGAAAGATGCAATAATTTTTTATTTCCCCAACGACTGGCAATGCTGTGGCAGTGGAGGAAAACCTTCAGTCTTACTGTAAATGTAGCAGACGACAAATCCCTTTTGTGTTAACTTTCTAATCCATTGTAAGCCCTATTGAAATGTCAAGAACGATACAAGCGCTGGATTACTGAGTGACCTTGGCGGTACAAATCTCACTTCAAAGCGATCTATCTCCATCCGAATAACAGCTCCCTGGTTTAGGGTTACAGTAAGGTAGTGTAGGGTTACAGTTAGGTAATGTAGGGTTACAGTAAGGCAGTGTAGGGTTACAGTAAGGCAGTGTAGGGTTACAGTAAGGCAGTGTAGGGTTACAGTAAGGCAGTGTAGGGTTACAGTAAGGCAGTGTAGGGTTACAGTAGGGCAGTGTAGGGTTACAGTAAGGCAGTGTAGGGTTACAGTAAGGCAGTGTAGGGTTACAGTAAGGCAGTGTAGGGTTACAGTAAGGCAGTGTAGGGTTACAGTAAGGCAGTGTAGGGTTACAGTAAGGTAGTGTAGGTTATAGTAAGGTAGTGAAGGGTTACAGTAAGGTAGTGTAGGGTTATAGTAAGGTAGTGTAGGTTACAGTAACATAGTGTAGGGTTACAATAAGGTAGTGTAAGGTAATTAAAATTTGCTAAGCTTAAATAAGAACGCAGAAAATTATGGCAGTAAAGGTGAGGGGCTACAGTCTCAGAATTTTTCTTCTGACACTAGAGTAACAATCTTCCATACAAGGTGAAGCCAACAAAGAAGTTGTCTTTGTAACAATCTGTATCTTCAGTCCTCATAAATAAATAAAAATTGGTATTTGGCCTAGAAGCTTACATCAGTGATTTTACAAACCAGTTCTGTGAAGTTCATGAAGCTGTGTAAAACGATTACTGAGTATGAGTTAGGATTACAAGCAGTTTTGTTTTACATTTCCAGGCCCATGGGTGGTTAACTGATGGAGAGACTGTTAGCATTCCCTTTCCCCTCAATGAAGAGGAACAGAAGGGTGAGTAATATCAGCTCATAAGGGGTGAATGACACTTATGTGGCAAAATATGGGATGAAAAGCTAACAAAAGTAGTATTGTAAGACCTTGCAGGTTATTCTCAGCATGACAAGTTACACAGACTCTGTGAGTGGAATCAAAGTGATGTGTTGAATGTAATGTAGGTTACACAGACTCTGTGAGTGGAATCAAAGTGATGTGTTGAATGTAATGTAGGGCCACTTTAAAGACAATACACCCGAGTCTGAGCCAACATGTGTTCAGTTATTCCACATCCAGGCCACTTCAAGCTAATTATACCCAAGTTTGAGCCAGTTCTATGTTCAGTTCTCCCCCTTCTAGGCCACTTCAAGGGCAATACACCTGATTCTGAGCCAGTGTTGTGTTCAGTTATCCCACCCATTTCTAGGCCACTTCAAGGACAATACACCTGAGTCTGAGCCAGTGTTGTGTTCAGTTATCCCACCCATTTCTAGGCCACTTCAAGGACAATACACCTGAGTATGAGCCAGTGTTGTGTTCAGTTATCCCACCCATTTCTAGGCCACTTCAAGGACAATACACCTGAGGTATGAGCCAATTCTGTGATCAGTTTTCCCACATTAAGGCCACTTCAAGCACAATACACTTGAGTCTGTGCCATATCAGTGTCCAGTGGTATCGATTCCAAACAGAATGTTCATCCAACCCCAACGTAGTTTATTTGACAATGAAGCATTTTTGGCATGGTTTTTTATACTGTTTAAAACTGAACAGTTAATATGGAAGTCTGGTCCCCTCAGTAATTAAGTGGACTGAGTGTGACCATTCACACATAAAACCTGCATGAATAACAATGGTGAAGTAATGTCCACATTATCTTGCATATTATGGACTTGTCTAGAACGATCTTAGAGTTGCAGCCCATCCCATGTCAGTTCTGATTTTACTATCACCCATTCCATGCTGATTTGAAATTCATTAAAAATGGCCTCAGGTTTGGAATTGAGTCTGAGTTCAGACTCTGACATTTCAGCCCTTCATGGTACCAAACACTAGTATAACAACCGTTCATAGTACCTGAATCTGGCTTTATGCCATTGATTGTATCAGGCTCTGGCATTACAACTATTCATGATACCAGAATCTGGCATTATGCCATTCATTTTACCAGATGCTGGCATTGCAGACATTGATAGTTCCTGAACCTGGCATTACAGCCATTCAAAATACTTGAGTTTGATTTTCATTTAATAAGCTGTTTGCTTTAACTCAACAGAATTATAAATCTGTATATCAGTTATGATGGTCATGAATATGTTATTACTTTACTGTGACTGTTTTTGATTGTTTTTTCTCTTGTCTCCATAGAGTCTTTGTCACTGAATCAGATGCAGTGTCATCCAACAGTCAGTCAGTTAGCATCACTGGTTGATCTATATCATTGCTGTGGTTTAATAACTCTCCTCAAGACAGGTTATAACAATGGATGTAGTATATCAGACTGTAAGGACCCATTAGTAGCCCTTCCACCATCAATTGATGTGTTAGACACAACTCAGACCAGTCATCTTGATCAGGAAAAGCTGGAATTAAAACTAGAGCCATCAGAGGGTCAGGGGACTGACACTAGTTTGGAGTCTGAATGGGTTTTTCTGGACATCAGTTTTGGGATCCCTCTGTTTAATGATGCTTTGAATAAAGATGTCTGCCAGAGAATGGCATCTCATCAGCTTTGTCAAAGAGAAAATCTAGAGGAACTGCTGCATTCCAGTAGAAGATTAACCTTAGAACTGCTAAGGTTTATATCAGAGTATCAGGCAAGTAATGGCAGGGTTAGTTGTAAGTAGTTGCAAGGTTAGTGGCAAGTGATGGCAGGTTATAGTGGTGGGTAATGATAGGTTAGTGGTTGCTAATGGCAGGGTTAGTTGTAAGTAGTTGCAAGGTTAGTGGCAAGTGATGGCAGGTTATAGTGGTGGGTAATGATAGGTTAGTGGTGCTAATGGCAGGGTTAGTTGTAAGTAGTTGCAAGGTTAGTGGCAAGTGATGCAGGTTATAGTGGTGGGTAATGATAGGTTAGTGGTTGCTAATGGCAGGGTTAGTTGTAAGTAGTTGCAAGGTTAGTGGCAAGTGATGCAGGTTATAGTGGTGGATAATGATAGGTTAGTGGTTGCTAATGGCAGGGTTAGTTGTAAGTAGTTGCAAGGTTAGTGGCAAGTGATGGCAGGTTATAGTGGTGGGTAATGATAGGTTAGTGGTTGCTAATGGCAGGGTTAGTTGTAAGTAGTTGCAAGGTTAGTGGCAAGTGATGGCAGGTTATAGTGGTGGGTAATGATAGGTTAGTGGTTGCTAATGGCAGGGGTTATAGGCAGTGTTGTAGTCCATCTGAGACAGGCAGAGTCCAAGGCCACACACACCTCAGAGGGTGAGACCTGAGGCCAGCCTACCACATATTACAATGCAAAGGGCTGAGCCTAACTTTTGCAGTTTGTTATAGCCCATGTAGAGGGGGATGAAACCTATAACAGCAGTAGTGGGTTTAGTTCATGGTTGCTGAAACATTTGACAAATCGATACCCAACATCTGTATGACAGTGCAGTGCCGTCGGTCGGTATCTAGTGGCGTAGCTGGCCTTTTTTTGTGCGGGAGCAGAGACCAAAACTTTCCGCCAGATTACAAGCTTCAAATAATATTTTGGTGCTATTTCAGTTGTATCGGGGGTGTTCAATTTTTGCAAGTGCTTTTGGAGTTTGGCTTAATACCTTCAATGCTGTCTTGGTAAGGGGTTTTGCCATTAAACATACTTGAGACTGGTGGCTGGGTCATTAAACTACCAGTTTTTGTTATTTTCTAAATTAATGTTGGACATAGAAAAAAGGACCTTCAAAGTGAAATAAGTGGCTGCATCTGCATCCATTGCCCAGGTTCTCACAGCCCTGGTAAAATTTAATTTACTTGCGTGGCAGTTTCATTGAATTTAGCCCATACAGAAGGCTCCCACACGGACTTTTCTGAAATGCCAGAAACATGCGCGAGTTTTACGTATGATCGTGCTTTCATATACTTACATTGTGACACATCTGATGGGACTAAAGCTGATATCATGGCCACTTGTGACTGGAACTCTGGAAAAAATATTCTGGCATAATAGTGATGACATTGCACAAAATGGCACTCAAAGCAGAAATTGCTCACTATAGTTCCACCTTTATGATGTGTTAGGTAGCAAGTAAGAAAAAAAAAAAACAAAATCTGAAATTCCTAGCTAGAATGGAGGAGCTCGCATTATGAAACACAAACATTTACTTTTTAGGGCTATATGGGTGGGACTGCTAGCACCTGGGAGAAATTTGTTATTTCAACCAAACACCCAATTCCCTATTTGAAATACGATGAAAATGTAAGGCTTAACAGAGGTAAAGGCAGCTTGGGTTCACGAAGTGCTCTACATGCGTTGTTGGGTCTAGGGGCTCACCTAAGGCCCTTGATGGGGTTCTGGGTGACTATTCCAGAAGCCCTGTTGTAGTTATAAAACTGTGGCCAGTTAGAAGAAAACAGTCTGCCAGTAGACTCTGATACAAGATTAGCAAAATAGTGATAAGCTAGCATTATTTTAATGATATTTTATAAACTTGGGTCCTTAATGAATTCTCATCTCAAATGGGACTTGGCCTCTCTGACAGGTGTGGGCCATGGCCACCCTGTACACTGTCCTGTTAGAGGCTCTGGTGCAACCCCTTCTGTATAGCAATTCAAAACCATAAAAAAGTTGGGTGAGAAACACAGGAAAACTATTGTTTGGGCAATTATTGTGTACAACATCGAACAACTGGCCTCCTTGAGGCCTCCAAAAGGCCTCACCTAAAAAAATCGGAGGCCAGACAAACAAGGCTGAGACCGAGGCTGAGACATCACCTTAAGGCTTCAACAGTGAGAAAAGTTGGCCCTGAGGCCGACCTTGAGGCAAGGCCTGACCTGAAGACCTCCAACACAGGTCACTGGCAAATATTAGTAGGGTTAGTGAGAAGAATGTATAACATGTTGGTGATAGGGAATTATAATGGGTATTCAAAGGATTCCTTTGAAGCAAATGAATTCCATTAGGTACAGGTACTTGAGTATAGGATATTGCAGTGATATTCTAACTTTATGGTATTTGTGCTAGGCTGTGTATGTGGAAAGTTTGTGAAGTTTAGATGAGGTAAAAGTGGCTTTGATAATATTTTGCTACAATGGCTAGCTGTTAAGAGGAAAAGAGAAAAAACAAGGATTTCATCTCTTGCTGAAATAAATCCAAAAACATTCAACAAATATTACAACCAGACACTTTACGAAGCTATGGTTTATAGAACTTGGAAGAGTCTTTACTGTCAGTGTCCAGAAGGCACCTAAACCTCTTTAGCTTCTAAAGACAGTAACAGGTTATGAACTCCGGCTATAAGTATCAGTAATGTGTAAATACAGTTGCTATGAAGTTTCATGTGAATTTCCATTGGTTTGTTTGATAGGATTTACCAGTGGCCCCAGAGGCTGACCAAGGCATAGGTCCAGGCAGCAGTCAACTAAATGCCAAACCAATCTTGCCATGCCCCACTAGGAATCTGATGTTTATGGGAGGAAAGCTTCAAGAATGGACTCCTACAGGTTTGGTGTGATGAGACCGGAGTACCAATTGACATAACTACACATGTTAACATCAGGTGGTTTGGAATACCAACCATGTGACTAGATGTGATCACCATGTGACAATTTGTGACCACCACCATGTGACAAAATGTGATCACCATGTGACAAGATGTGATCACCATGTGACAAGATGTGATCACCATGTGACAAGATGTGATCACCATGTGACAAGATGTGATCACCATGTGTCACCATGTGACAAGATGTGATCACCATGTGACTATTTGTTATCACCATGTGACTGGGTGTGACATCATGTGAATAGATGTGATCACCATGTCGTGTGTTAGCTGCTCTTCTGTCAACTACAATAGCTTCAAAACAGGTGTATGGTGTGTCATAATATATCATGATTATTTTGTCTAGATCTATGGCAGATTGATTAAAGCAGAGTTTGGCCAGATTACTGTCATACTTGCCCACACTCACTTATTAATGATAATTGCTGACTGACCAGGGCCCAGCTGTGGTCCGTGTTGACCCAGGGGTAGGGGTAGGGGTAGGGGGAGTGAAAATTCTTTGATGTGAAGTGAGAAGGCATGTGGGGAGCATGGATGGCTTAAGAGTGAAGAACCCAGCTTGAGAATATGTGCTAGAAGGGAGGGTCATTTCTGGTCCATCATGCTGAAGGGAAGGGTCATTTCTGTCACTGCATGCTGGAGGGAAGGGTCATTTCTGGTACTTCGTGCTAAAGAGAAGGGTAATTTCTGACACATGCTAGCGAGAAGGGTCATTTCTGGCAATTTTGGAGGCATTTTAGCCCATAATTTCATGAAGCCAGTACACAGATAATAATAGCTTTTCTTCTAGATTAGCACTTTTCAGAAGTGGTCTATGTTGACTGGAGGGTAGGGTGGGGGTGGGGAGTGAAAATTTGTTGGGTGTAATGAGTAGGTGGGGGGTGGGGAAGGAGTTTGGATTGAGGAACCCAGTTTAAGAATCAAGTTTCTTCCAAAATTTCACATCGGTCATACTGGATAATAAGAAATATATAGGTTTCTTTGTTAATATCTTCATTGCCAGATTAAGAATTTACATCAAGCACAAGCAGTGCTTTACTAAGAAAATTTGCAAGAAGAGAGGTTGCCTAGATCTCCTTTTTTGGCTTTTTTGTTCCTTTGACTTTTTCAGTTTTTGCATAGAGGTTTAAGCATAAAATCAGTTTTGATATGTTAAATGGATAATCAAAACATTTTGGTGAAATTTGCATAAAATTGCTATTTCTGGTTCTCAAGATGCTAGGACATGAAGCTGTCACATTTCAACCCACAATGAACTTGGTGCAAGCACATGTGACATGATAACCTCACATTGATCAACCTTGTTCTTCGTTCACATATCAAAAACAAATGTGTGCGTAACCCCACCCCCTCCCTTTTAGTGCTTGCACTTACTATTGGGCCGCCTCCTTTGTGGGACCCTGGCATGTAGCATGAACGTTGACTGAATTGTTATATAGTTAGCATACAGTAGTACTGTATGTGACCCATATAACTGAATTATATAGGCAAAGGTTCTCTGTGAGAAACAAGCTTTTCTCCAAGGTGGGAAATCAAAGAGGAAAGGTTGAGAAGGACTGACTTTGATGGTATTGAGTGATGTACTTACTACCAAGCATCACAAAATGCTATTCTTGCTCCTTCTAAATGACCCTTTGGTGTGTCATTACTGAATGACCCCTTGGTGAGCCATTAGAGAGTGTGCAGGTATTTGACTGATACCCTGGGAGATATGTGGCAGCTGTGTTGTCAGATTTGTGAGCAGTATGTGAGGCAGATAAAAACTGGACCAAACAGCATGTCATATCTCATGATGTCATTGACTGAGAATTTTCAAAATATTTGGCCAGTTTTTCTAAGAAATGACTTGAAGCTTTTCTTTAGATGTAAGAAATTTTTGGCTTCAACTGTATTTAATATCTACATTCATTTTAACTGGAGCACACTTTGGGAACATGACCATAAACTGCTGTCTACAAGGGTTACTGTTATGCAAAACAGGTACTTTCATGATATTATGCTCTAGGCCACCAGAGACCTAACCAACTGAATGAGGCCAGGTGATGTTATGCAGGATAGACAATAGGCAACTTTGCCGATCTAATAAGACCATGTGGTGTAATGTAGGATGGACCACAGGTGACTTTACTGACCTAATGAGACCATGTGGTGTAATGTGGGATGGACCACAGGTGACTTTACTGACCTAATGAGATCATGTGGTGTAATGTGGGATGGACCACAGGCGACCTTACAGACCTAATGAGACCATGTGGTGTATTGTGGGATGGACCACAGGCTACTTTACTGACCTAATGAGACCCATAAGGTGAAATGTGGGATGGACCACAGGCGAGTTAACTGACCTAATGAGACCATGTGGTGTAATGTGGGATGGACCACAGGCGACTTTACTGACCTAATGAGACCATGTGGTGTAATGTGGGATGGACCACAGGCGACTTTACTGACCTAATGAGACCATGTGGTGTAATGTGGGATGGACCACAGGCTACTTTACTGACCTAATGAGACCCATAAGGTGAAATGTGGGATGGACCACAGGCGAGTTAACTGACCTAATGAGACCATGTGGTGTAATGTGGGATGGACCACAGGCGACTTTACTGACCTAATGAGATCATGTGGTGTAATGTGGGATCGACAACAGGAGACTTTACAGAAATGTAACCATGTGGTGTTTTGTGTAAAGCTAGGCTTTGCTAGGGAATAAAAGGGAAAAGTGAATTTGACCTCCCTACAAAGAAGTCTTGATGGTTGATCTGCCGTAAATATAAGGCCAGATGGTTGTACTGTTGTTGCACTCAATTTAAGTTGGAATAATTTTCAAGTTGAGCAGAAAATTCTTTTATAATATTGTATGAAAAAGATGTGTTTGAATTCTTGTGGAATCCACGGATTTAAAGAAAGAAATTGAGGAACTAACTTGAGCCTTTTTACAAAATTGTATGTGATTGTAAGGGGAACCATTGTGCTTACATTTACATTCAGTTCTCGTACAAACTGTGGGTGTCATGTATGTGCAGAAAGTGAACAGGTAACATGCATGAGGTGTATACCCAAGTTTGAAAAACATGTATCGTACCCTGTTGGGATGTATCGGTAATGCTTCATTCACTTTGTATAATAAAAGGACAGTATTAAAAGAACCTTGGTACTAAAGGTTTCACAAACAAATATTCATGGTGTGTTTGCCAACTCGTTAGCAATCTATCTTACTACTCCATATAAGTTTATTGCATACTGGTCGTTACTGGTGTACAGTACAAAGGAAGCTGTGACCCTCGCCCACTATGGTATCTTGAATTTTATGTTAGAATTCACCTTTTTTCTTAGTAATCAAATTTGTTGATAAGTAAGGGTTATCTCAAAGTTTTAGGTATTTTATTATTTGTTTATAAAAGTAGGAAATTTGACTATTTGTGCAACGATCATGACTTGAGGTTTTTTTTAGAATGCATTAGTATTATGATATCACGTGTATGGTATATAGAACACTCAAAAGTGTGAAACAGTTCCAGTTCAATTCAGATATGCAGTTTATACACAGTGTTAAGGTGGTCAAACCTATCGACGTGTTGGTTATAGCATGTTTAAATGTGTAACGTCTGAAGCGAACTCACCTTTACATAGTTTCCAGCTTGTAAAAAGATAACACTAAGATTTGTGTATGAGG
Organism: Holothuria leucospilota; assembly: GCA_029531755.1. Lineage (NCBI taxonomy): Eukaryota > Metazoa > Echinodermata > Holothuroidea > Aspidochirotida > Holothuriidae > Holothuria > Holothuria leucospilota. Next base: position 55,288,393 of record CM055971.1, read on the forward strand.
ATCACGCAGAATAATTCGTCTAGGAAGGAAGGAAACAAAGAATTTTTAATTTTGCTTTTCCTTAGTGTCCTTGGATGGCAGAATGGGGTAGGCTCGTGTAGCTGCTGTGCACCAGTGTATTTCACAAGGTGTAGGTTTGATACCCGCTCGAGATGCATGGGTTTTTCTGACCCTGCGTTTACTCCCACTAGCAAAAGTCTGTTGCCAGGACTGAAGTGCTCTCTGCCTAACACTAAGCTGACTTTACTTTGCCCTCTTCCCTTAACTTCCGAAGACTTTATCCTCAATTGTGAATGAAGTCTATGACCTGTATGGTGTTATTATGATTTATCTCCCATAGATTACATAGATTGAACTGGATTGCGAGATGTATATGAGAAATATGTAAACTATGGCTGGAAATGCTTGAATTATATTAGATATTGTAAAATATGCCAAGTCCCTTGTAAACAGATTTACATGACATTTCAAGACAAAGTAGTGTTAAAAGTTTGTGTAAATTCTTTTCTTTTGTCTCGAGATGATTAGTGTGATGATTTACAGTTTCATATGGAGAGAAGCTCTAACGATGGAACAATACTAAGTGATAGTGTTCTTTGGTTAGATCCTGTTTCATCTAGATTGAGAGATAATACTTACTGACAGTGTCCTATGGTTAGTCTCAGTTTCATCTAAAGAGATGCTATCTAATGGTGGAGCAAAAGTAACTTAGTGACCTTTTCCTTTGGTTAGTCACAGTTTCATCTAGACAGTGGCACCACAAGGTTTTGGTGATTGGGGGGGGGGGGGGCATAACAGATGACGTCGTAATGCCACCTCAGTCCCCCAAGTCTGCGTAAATTGTACCTTTTTTTGTGCATGCCCTGCGATTGTATACAGCAGTGTGGAATCCTTTTTGTTACTACATTAAGGTGCCGTCCTGGGGGAAGGGTTCCCCCTCCCCTGAACCCCTCGCCTTTGAGAAATTTTTGTTAATTTAAGGTTGCCTAGATGCTATCTTTGGGGTATTTTTGGAACTGATCATAGAAGGCTGGAAAATATACCTATTTAGTGAATTCTAATTTTTGGTTAGGAGAAAGAGGAGAGTATGCGTCCCTGCGATTGTATACAGCAGTGTGGGATCCTTCCTTTGTCACTTCATAAAGTTGCTGTCCTAGGGGAGGGGTCTAAGGGGGCGTCCCCTCCCGTTTGAGAAATTTTTCTTAATTTAAGGTTGCTTAGATGAAAAGCTATCTTTGGGATACTTTTGGAACTGATCATATATGGCTGGAAAATATCCATAATTTATGAACAGTAAATTCTAATTTTTAGCTCACACATGTACACAGTACATGTGTGAGGTTATAAAATGGGGCAGACGGCGTCAACTTTTCAACAAAAGTCTTCTTCTTTTTCATGTAAGGAGATTTTAGGCTGAAGTTTTGGGATATGATTGTTTGTCAGCAGAGCATTAATACCTACCTATTTGCATTCCAGTATAGGAAAGTTAAGTCGGGTTTTAAAGATGTTTTTGTAGAGCTGAGTCACTGTGCCTGCTGAACAGTTAGCTGTTTATCCATTGTACTGATAGCAGTGTGCTTGGTTGTGTGTTCAGTTGTTATCTTGCAAATGGATATGCAGGCTGTTTGAAATTCAATCCATCAACACACATGTGTTTGTTCATCAAGTGGCCTTTACAATCTGAAGCAACTCTGTGGTCAGTGTGGCTTAACACATGAAAGGAAATAGGCTTAACTTATTAATTGTGGGAATATCTCCCATTCTGTTCTGTTCAATTGGGTTGGTCAAGTCAAGTAATTGCAATTTAACTGTTTTGAGTTCAAGTGCAGTAGGAGCCTTTTGAGTGTCTGTTTTATTTTGATCAGTGCAAACCCATGCAGTGTTTACTTGTGGAATTGAAGGCGCGATTAAATGTGCCTTGCAATACTTGAACAGTTTGTAGGTACATCATACAAACTTTTCTTTTCAGTCTTGCTGCTACTAAAAGTATATACAGCCTTTGTAGGCTTGCTTGATATGAGAAAATATGCAGTGATATTTGTAGCTATCTGTCATAAAACTATGTCAGTTGCAGGTTTACATTCCTTAACAATTTTGTGATTTTACAGATGGGTATTGATTCCTGTTAATTATTACGCTCCTCTCTTTCCTCCAATTTGCCTTTGTAAGGTAAGGAGTTTTTGGAAGCAGATGAATGGATGATAAAATTTGGTTTTGTGAGTTTCTTTTTTTAATAGACAAGAGAAATTGTGTGAGCTACACAACAGCATTGCTGTTCTAGTTGGTTAGGTAAAAGAGGAGAGTATGTTGTCTTAGAGCAGGTATGTTGTCAACAGACCTGAAGCCCCCTTTTGGCTACTTTAATGCCTTCTATTCGGGGAAAGTTTTTACGTAAAAATACATGGGTGGAGTCCACAGAAACATTCTTAAACTATTGCGAAAACTTTCCTTTGCTTCATTGTGCATTATAAAAGGGTATCTAAGGCCAGCAGACACCTGTGTAGTGCCTCCTAGAAGCTCTGGATTAAATGTACAAAATGGGGTACTGACATGATGTTTCTTACCTGACATCTAAATGATACTATACAGCAGTGGTCCTCAAACTTTTTGAGGGTGAGGGCCAAAAAGAGAGGCTGGAAAGAGGTCGAGGGCCGCAGAGGGGATCTCAGGCTTTGAGAGAGGACAGCAATCGGAAAGAGCGAAATCCATTTAAAAGGTCCAGAAGCTAGCTATTTCTATGGCAAAGGCAGGGTTCCTCAAGTTGTTAAGAGGGCAGTTTGCGCTTTTACAGTGTCCAAAAAGAGTAAGCAGACCTCAGCCCCACCATGGTTGGGGCTGAGGTCAGAAAATTTTGCTTTCCATGCGCTCTAAATCGCAGGAAATCGCACTCCCTACCACGAATTTGCCTCTTCAAATAGTGGTGGCACCTGGTGGAGGCCAAGCTTACCGACGAAGCGGCCAAGTTCCGAAAGGATGGCAAATGCGAAAATTTGGCGCGCGAAGCGCGCCGAAAATTTTGCGGTTGCTGTTGAAGAATACATGAAATGGTAGTCTTTATTGGATAATTTGCCCTACTCAGGGCAAAATTAAGAAGTTTGTTGCCGCGGCTGGTCGTCGTCCGGGGATTACATACTTTATCGTACCAATCAAGTCTCCCCGAAGAAAATGGAGTTTTCCCGACGATAGGAATCATGACCCCCTGCACCTCCCCCATCTGACGCCACCCGTCTACACTAGACGCGATGGGAAACTGCGATATACAATGCATGCTGGGAAGGAAAATGTACCACAGCAGACACTGCATGTGCAAGATAGACATTTCGTATAATCACGCACAATATTCGAGTTTAAAAGTATGGTTCTGCAGACATCAAGTAGGCTACTGGTCACAGAGAATTTTCTGTAGATGTAAAGTTCTTTTAAAAGTTAATCTCCTTAATCTGGACGGAAAAGCGAAGTTAGACAGCATGACCGTAAATTGTGGAAAACACGGGGAAGACAAAAACACAATCGCTCGAAGCCTTTGTATCCGGGCGAAAATGTCCTTAGACTTGATTCTGTGGTATTACATGGTACAGCAAAATCTAATTTCCCAACTCGTTTATTCTGCGTGTGGCATGCGTGCGTCACCAGTATTGTCATTTTGATGTTTATTATCAAGCGTCGGTAAGTGGTATAGGAGAAACATCGGGCATATCAAACAAGGTTGCCAACGAAGCCGCACCCAGGCTCTGAAACGGATGCACTCACAAACGTTCTGCACTTACCCTTCTTTAGTGGCCTGTATATGTCAGGAAGCTCTTGATCAGTTATTCTAAAACGTGGTCAGATAGAGAAAGGGGGAGGGCTGCTGACTTCGAGGGCCGCAAAAGTTAAAAAAAGCTTTGATTGAATTATTATAGGCCTACTTCATCTTACAGAGCTATGCAAACAGCGAGATCATATATTATAAAGCGTCTCAAAGACATTGTTAGTGCAGTCACCTCACATCGCAACTTAAATTTTAGGGATATACATTTCCTACAAGCTTTGTCATTGCAAACAAGAGCCTCAGCACAAACACTCCGCAATGCACCACTACATGAATACATGCTACCATGTACGTAAAATGATTGTCAGCAACGAGGGACACGAAATTAGTCTTGGCTGGATAGCCTATGACTGTTAATAGTTAAAAGACTGGCTTATGGCAGTGGCATGTAGGTTTGTAGGGCGATTGAAAGTGTCTTGAGAGTCTGAATGCAGGTTTTGTAATAGAAATATTATTCGTCACTGTTTACACTCCATGTCATGACCATAAGGTAATAATACACGAAACTGTTCTGATTACGGCACTTTCCGAAGAACAGAGATACATCTCCTAACACCTGTGGGGACTTCGCATCAATATGGGATCTTTCAATCTAATATGTAGCATGATGTAGAAGGTTGAAAGTACGTATCTGCCGTTATACATTTTTCAAAAATTTTTACCAGAGCTTCGCCAGTTCGCGCTGAGCCATTATCGGTATAGATGGTGATTGTTAATACACTTATGACGAAAACAGCACTCTGTAACGCTCTTACTAGTCCCTCACCCCTTTTGCTACACCTATCAGGGGAGGTCTAATATCACCTCCCTGCGCCTATACTCTCATTTTCCATTGCTGGTAGCTGTTCGTCCGGATTTTAGTTCAAAAGTAGTAAAAATAGGATAGTTGTAAAGTGTTCGGCATCGTACTCTATTTTATCATTCGGATATCAGGTAGTATACGCATTATGTCATTGCCCCCCCCCCCCCCCGCGACTCAATTAATATGATTAATGCAGAGCTTCCAGGAGGTCCTATAAAATTCAGGTATCTGCTAGCCTTAGATGCGCTTTCATAATGCACAATGAAGGAAAGGACAAATTTCGTAATAACTCAATAATGTTTCTGTGGACTCCACGCACATATTTTTGAATTTTATATTTTAAAACTTTCCCGAAATAGAAGGCAGTAAAATAGACAGAAGGGAGGGGGCTTCAGGAGATTTGTTGACAACGTATCTGTCTCTTAATAGACAACATATTCTCCTCTTTTACCTTACCAAAAATTAGCATTCACTAAATTATGGACATTTTCCGGCCATAAATGATCAGTTCCAAAAAACATCCCAAAGATAGCACCATTTTGCATCTAAAAACCCTTTAATTAATGAAAAAAATCTTTAATGGGAGGGGAACCCCTTCCCCAGGACGACACCTTTATGTAGTGACAAACGAAAGATCAAAACTGCTGCATGCAAATGCAGGAACGCATGAAAAATAAAGATGTAATTTACTCAGACTTGGGGGGGGGGGGAACTGAGGTATTATTACGACATCATCTATGGCAGGCGCAGATCCAAGGGGGGGGGGGCTTCCTCAGGCTCAGTCCCCCTTTTCCGCCACATCAACAATAACAAATACGCAAAAATTAGCATAATGTTAATCTAGGAGAATATTCAAGGCCCTTTTCGAAATGTCTGGATCCGCGCCTGTATGGTGCCCCCAATCACAAAAAAACTAGTGACGCCACTGATCTCAAGCCAACTTGCAGGTCTTGTAATGATCTCCGAATTCAAAATCCAGTTGTCTGGGATGACCCTATATGTTGATCCCTGCCTTTTTACGCTTAACAGGACATTGCTGCTCTTGTACAATTTCAATCCAGTGCCGCTTATCAACGAGTTTTGTGCTCAAAATAGCATTTCCTAAATGTATGAATATACCAAAGAAACGAACTGTTACTTTAAACAAAAGAAACGAACTCATCAGCTCTTGCAGACACAGAAATAAACGTCTGCTGTGTAATTATTCCAATAGGTAATGCATCTTGTAAAGGGTTTCCATTAAGTTTACATTTGATTTTTCTGACAAGGAAATCCCTTTTCTTGACGTACTGGTTAAGTTACATAGCGGTTCCATAGCAACTACCCTTTACTGTAAACCAACTGACACCCATGGCTACCTGAATTTTAACAGTTTCCATCACATCAGTTTGTATTTTCTCAATGCATCAGAATCAAACGTATCTGCTCTACCCAGTCTGAATACGACAAACACGTTGGTAACCTTGTGGAATTTTTTCTTAATAATGACTACCCTCTACCCGTTATCAAAGAGGGAATAAGTAAAGTTTCCGTTTACCGCAGGGATAAATTGTTATGTTACAAACCTAAAGTTGAAAATTCACGTATTCCACTTGTCTTTGACTATTCCCCTAAAAGTGAGGGCCTACATAAATTTATACGTTCAGATTTCAGTATTCTTCGGACAGACAAGTCCATTTCCGAACTTTTTGAAGATCCCCCTTTAACTGCGAGACGGCAACCCTCTCAACCTCAAATCTCTCCTTACATCCTCCAGGCTTCTTACTGTTGGGAACATAGACAATACAAAGTGTGGCAAACCTAGGTGTCAAGTGTGTCGGTTCATTATCACGGACGAAACATTTACTCCTCCCGGCACTATTTGCAACATCCGTCCCCCTCCCCTGGACTGTGACACGCCTAATGTAGTATATTTATTATGCTGCAATTTGTGTGACAAAGGCAACTATGTCGGTCAGACCGGCACCAAATTTAGGCTGAGGTTTAATAACCACAAGAAAACTGTGTAGGATAAATCAATAAGCTATCCTGTATCAAAACAGTTCAGTAGTGAACCTAACCACTTTTTATCTAATTTAAGACGTATTCTGCTCGGTTCTAATTACCCGTCTATCACTCAAAGACTCAAATCTGAAAGCAAGTGGGTAATAAAACTGTCCACACACACTCGTGGCCTAAACAAGGACCTCGGTATCTTAAGCGATTTCCCCTCTGTGATTTATCACCCTCGCCAAGGGGTTTAACTTCATTGCTGTGTCTGTTATTTGTAAATTAACCTTCACTTCACATTTTGCGCTGAAGAAGGACACAGGGGTGTCCGAAATATACGCTATTCTGTTACCGTATCTGTGCTCTCGTATTGTCATCTTTGTGGTGTGTTCTACTTATTATTACTTTTATGTTTCATGGAGCATACGTGGATTTTCTCTTATTAATATATATATATATATATATATATATATATATATATATATATATATATATATATATATATATATATATATATATATATATATATATATATATAAATATAACCACCCCCCCTTTAGTAAGAGTGTTAAGACCAACGTAGGTGGAACATTCCTCAAGTTGATAGCTAAGAACTTTCCGCAAGGCCATAAACTCCACAAAATATTTAACAAAAATACAGTAAAAATAAGCTACAGCTGCCTTAAGAATATGAAATCAATAATACAGTCCCACAACTCTGCCATCGCCAAACAGAGTAACAGTAACGCAACCCCAATCTATGCAACTGTAGAATAAAGGAGAACTCCCCCTCCGCGGAAAATGCTTAACAAGCGCCGTCGTGTACAAAGCCCAAGTTCCCTCAGGAACAGAATCGAATCTTACATCGGCATCTCAGGAGGACCCTTTAAGCAGCTTTTTAATAACCATACCAAATCTTTCAAACACGAGAAATACGAAAAAGAAACAGAGCTATCAAAATACATATGGGATCTGAAAAGAAGGGGGATTAACTTCAAAATCGAATGGGAAATAATAAACAAATCGAACACAAGCCAACGTAAATCGGGGCAATGCAACCTCTGCATGGAAAAAAAAGCTAGCAATTCTTCACACCAAGCACATCTTAAACAAAAAAAAAAAAAAAAAAAAAAAGAGCTCGTCTCAATGTGTCGTCATGGAAACAGACCGCCCAGCCGTGTCAAGAAGAAATAAAAGCCCACCGCAGTCCGAATATGTCCAGTTGTCTGACGATCGCCGTAAAGGCGTGAAACTCTGAGTAACAGCATGCTGTAAGTAGCTATATATACCATGTATTTGAATATATATATATATATATATATATATATATATATATATATATATATATATATATATATATATATATATATCTGTTAATACCCTATTAGGGAGACAAATTGCAGTTATAATTGGTATATTAAGGAGACATTTTCACTAAGGAGACAAATTCATGTCTCCCTAATTCTTTGCACCAATATTTAAACCCCTTCTCTACATTCTTTCTAAAAGAATTTTATTTCTATGGTAGCGTATTAGCGCCCTCTTTATTATGCCACTGTGTAAGCTGCATAAATACATCATAGGTGCTGTTATTTACCATAGAAATACAGGTGTGTCATGTGTTACATGTAATTTATATGTATTATAGGGAGACAAGTAAGTATTGCGAAATACTTTGTAATATTTTGTTTAGTTAATTAAACCTTGTGTGTAAAAGATACAGTTAAAACAAACGTACCATGAGTTAAAGGCATTCATGAAGAATTATTGGTATTTTTGTATGAATATTTGTATGCTTAGATATGGAAATATATTAAATTTTATGAATATAACCGATTGTCTCCCTAAGGAAGGATTTATCCCAATGTCTCCCAAATGTTTAATTTAGTGTTATATATATATATATATATATATATATATATATATATATATATATATATTTATTACCACTCCACTAAACTTACTTCTACATCCCACAAATGACTAGGACACCTAGCGAAGAACATGAAATCAACTTTTACATGTAAGATATTTGTTAATTTCTTTTCCTTTTCATATTATTCTGTCACATTTCCATGCTTCTGAATGGATATTTCGGTTTATGTCATACCAATTCTACTTTCATATGTAGCCTATGTTTGATCCTTCTAGTAACCGATGAAGGCCAAAGGGCCGAAAGCGTGTAATAAATAGTGAAAGACTTATAAAGCGACTTCCATCTTGTCTTTGAACGTATCTCTTACACTATTTTGTGAAGGAGGAGAACCGATTACGTAACGGACAAACGGGAAGATTTCTTTCATTCGTATGTATATATATATATATATATATATATATATATATATATATATATATATATATATATATATATATATATATATATATATATATATATATATATATATATATATATTATATATATATATATATATATATATATAAATGGAGTAGAAAATACCAAACTCAACTACGTTCCAAGAAAAAAACGCACAAACACAGTGATGTTGGTTGGAAGCTTTCGGCTATCTTATCAGCCTTCTTCAGCCAACTGCATGACCAATAAAATTCTCTACACTTATAAAATGGGCTAAATGCATAAAGAAAGAAAAGGTAAGCCGAGTTAAATTCCTTAACAGAAGAGTAAAACACGCTAAGCAAACAACAATAAGAGGATAAGACTGTAAAATAGTCAAAGAAAGGATAAGCTTAAGAAAACATCAATTACGACAATTGACAACCAAAAAGAGAAAATTAAAGGTCAAAGAAGGGATAAGCTACAGAAAACAAATTCTTTTACGAGAATTAAATTCTTTTCTTTTATTGAGGCCTAAAGGAGGAATTGTTCTTAACTGGGCCATCCAATAACCTTCCCGTTTGCATAAAATTGCTTCCGAATTGGAAGAAGAATGAATTTTTTCTATGATGATGAACTTAATGTCTTTTAAAGAATGCGGAGTACTGGAGAAATGGATAGCTAGTTCACAACGTTTTCTACCGTTAACCATATCAGACTTGTGGTTTCTAAACCGAACTATAAATTCTGTGGAAGAAGAACCAACATATTGCACATTGCATTTGACACAGGTGGCAAGGTATACAACATTACGACTATCGCAAGATACAGAGTCAACGATGGGATAAAACTTATTAGTACTAGAACTATGAAACTTAGTGGAAGGCAAAAGAAAATTAGTACAAAGGTCACAACGCCTTCTCGTGCATTTGTAGCAGCCTTGTGTAGGACTGGTAATTTGACCAGCGATGGGTCGGTGATGATCTTTAATATTAGGATAACGTGAATGGTCCTTCAGCGATTTACATTTACGAAAAGCTCCAAACATGGCGCGTTCAGGAAAAAGATTCTTAAGTGACGGTGAGGTATGGAGTAAAGGGAGGTGTTTCGCAATACTTTTACCTATATTAGGAAGGGCGGGGTTACAATCAACAACTAAGGGGAAGCGCCTGCTGTTGTAACTTCTGTGTGTAGCCTGAGGTCTTAATAAACGGTCACGGGGGATGTCTCGAACCTTATTAAACTGGGCCTCAACAAAAGAAGAAGTTACAACAGCAGGCTGCAGCAGTCCTACACAAGGCTGCTACAAATGCACGAGAAGGCGTTGTGACCTTTGTACTAATTTTCTTTTGCCTTCCACTAAGTTTCATAGTTCTAGTACTAATAAGTTTTATCCCATTGTTGACTCTGTATCTTGCGATAGTCGTAATGTTGTATACCTTGCCACCTGTGTCAAATGCAATGTGCAATATGTTGGTTCTTCTTCCACAGAATTTATAGTTCGGTTTAGAAACCACAAGTCTGATATGGTTAACGGTAGAAAACGTTGTGAACTAGCTATCCATTTCTCCAGTACTCCGCATTCTTTAAAAGACATTAAGTTCATCATCATAGAAAAAATTCATTCTTCTTCCAATTCGGAAGCAATTTTATGCAAACGGGACGGTTATTGGATGGCCCAGTTAAGAACAATTCATCCTTTAGGCCTCAATAAAAGAAAAAAAATTAATTCTCGTAAAAGAATTTGTTTTCTTTAGCTTATCCCTTCTTTGACCTTTTATTTTCTCTTTTTGGTTGTCAATAGTCGTAATTGATGTTTTCTTAAGCTTATCCTTTCTTTGACTATTTTACAGTCTTATCCTCTTATTGTTGTTTGCTTAGCGTGTTTTACTCTTCTGTTAAGGAATTTAACTCGGCTTACCTTTTCTTTCTTTATGCATTTAGCCCATTTTATAAGTGTAGAGAATTTTATTGGTCATGCAGTTGGCTGAAGAAGGCTGATAAGATAGCCGAAAGCTTCCAACCAACATCACTGTGTTTGTGCATTTTTTCTTGGAACGTAGTTGAGTTTGGTATTTTCTACTCCATTTATCTGTGTATTACCTACTCTGTGAATCTTTAGAGATCCTACGTATCCTACCAAGCCTTCCCGTTGCAAACCAGTCTCACTCTACTATATATATATATATGATATATATATATATATATATATATATATATATATATATATATATATATATATATATATATATACATACATACATACATACATACATATATATATATATACATACATACATACATACATACATATATATATATATATATATATATATATAAGAAAAAGTAGACAAGTAATACTCATGCTATGGTTTAAAATTGTAATTGCCAACGTTTCGGGTATTGAACCCTTTTACAAAGGCGACTAATATGAAACTACAACGATACCAGTTAGAATAAAAACAAGTTCATTCACAGCGGATTTCATAAATAGACGCAGATGCATACGCAAAAACTCGTCATAACGCTACAAGCCCACAGAAATGCCGCGCACACGCAAAATCAATACAATGCGCATAATGTCATGAGTAACTAAAAGATGATGATAATTACGTCACAATGCGTCATAGGAGATGAGATAATTATTGTATTAAACGTAAATGACGTACAAGCAAAGACTCGTCATAATGCTGCGAACCTGCAGAAATGCCGCGCGCACTAAAAATCAGTACAGTCAGCATAATGTCATGAGTAATAAAATGATGATAATTACGTCACAATTCGTCATAGAAGATGAGATATTCAATTGTTATTTCAAACATAAATGACGCTCAGGCAGGGACTCGTCATAGTGCTACGAGCCCACAGTAATGCCGCGCACGCAAAATCAATAAAATAAGTATAATGTCATGAGTATTAAATGATGATAATTATGTAACAATGCTTCGCAGGATATAAGATATTAGAGTAAAATAACAATTGTAAATGACGTACACGCAATAAATTGTTATAATGCTACGAGCCCACAGAAATGCCGTGCACACTCAAAATCAATGCAGTGCACATAATGTCATGATAAAATGATGGTAATTACGTCACAAAACGTCATAGGAGATAATATATTCACTTATTACAACAAACATCAAACTTTACGTTGAGACCATCGGGGCTTAAAGTGCCAAGTTGAAAAATTAGTCTATTTTCCGATTTCAATCGGTCAAGGGCTCCTGTGACAGTAAAATCGCTGATGATACAAGGTGAAGGGGGGTTGAAGTGAGCGGCAATAGGAAAACCTGCGAGATGGAGACGAATTGACCGTAGGTGCTCAGTTATACGATCGGCTAATCGACGTTTGGTTTCGCCAATGTATAATAATTTGCAACGTTTGCAAGCAATAATATAGATTAAATTGGTAGAAGTACAAGTAAAGTGATCATTGATTTGGAAAGATTTTCGGGGACCCTCTGTTTGTAACAAATTGTCCAAAGTAACGAATTCACAAGTCTTACAACGACTCCGGTTGCACGGAAATGTACCAGGATTGCTAGTTTGAATGGCAAGAGGATCAGAAGCTCTCACTAAATTTTCAGAGAGATTACGCTGTCTCTTGTATGCTGTGATGGGTATGTCCTGGAAAATGTCTTTAGTAGAAGCGTCTTGGCTTAGAATTTTTTACATTTTTGTAGATAACCCGTCGTAGGGGCTGTATTGACGGGTGAAACGGAAGGACCAGTGGTATACGGCCAGAGCTAGGTTTGGCACCGGACGGTTGCAATGCAGTATGTAGCAGACGACAAATCCTTTTTGTATGAACTACCTATAATCCAGTCCAAGTCTTATAGAAATGCCGAAAAAGTTACAAGGTGCAGATTACTGTGTGACCTTGGAGGTACAAACCTCACTTCAAAGCAACGTTTCTCCTTCCAAATAACAACTCCCTGGTATAACTCGCTGATATATTTCTGTCGAGCAAGGTCGTGCAACATGGAACATGGTGGAAAATATGCTAGATTAAAGGCCGTTTTAAAGTAGGAAACAACATTTAAATAGGCCTATCATGTGTGCACAATGCTCGGTGTGCATGATGGTCATATTTCTTTTATGCATTCTCATTTGTTTCAACTATTTTAGTGTTTCAACTGTTTTGAGGTAGGAAAATTTAGAAGTTGGTTTACATATTTGTAAATAATGACTCAGAACATAAATTTTCTTAATTTTGCAGGAAGTGAACAGCATATCTAAGAGTAATTTGTCATGTTATAGCAAGAAATGTATGAGATGGAGGGTTTGCAATCCTCGATTCGGGCATAAATTTGTAATTGCTTGACCAAATACACGCTATTTGTAGGGCACATGTCCTCAAGTTACTATTTCGTACAAAAGTGTGCAGCCCCCACATGAAGGTAGTCCCTTTACTTACGGGAGACCTTTTAAAGACTTAAATATTTTGAATGTTTTCGACATTTATAAAATTAGTCATGAGTTATTACCGTCTATGTTTCAGAATATCTTTCATCTTAATCATACTGTCCACAACTACTGTACCAGGCATTCGGAAAACTATCACTTATATAGAGTTAATACTGATGTCAATAAAAAGTCATTTGTTACTTCTGGCTCTCAACTCTGGAATAACCTCGATCCCCTGCTGAAAAGCATCTCCTCACTTCCCTCATTTACCAAGAAATTCCAATTATGTTTAATTGATAAGTATTAATGTCATTCTGTTACCTATGATCTTTTTTATTTTTCTCTGTCATGGGTGGTGGGTGGTTGGGGTTTAGTGGGAGGGATTTGGGCTGTTACTATGTCTGTGTTATTTGATTTCCTTTTTGTGTCTGTATTTCTTGCTAACTTTTTTTCTAAAGGTGGCCTGCTTTGTACAAGCATTTTGCTTTTTCCAGGCTTCCTCCACCGCTTTCTGTAAATTAACATCTGTCAATATTTTTATGTTTGTGGAAAATAAATGAAATGAAATGAAGTAGGATCCTCTCAGCAGCCGTCTACGTTGCTATCAGTTAAATATATACGATTACGAAAGTTACTAAAATATAATTCATGATTCCGTTATGATACAGTGGAAACAACTTTTCTCTGACTTACGTGAAGGACAATCTTATCAGGAGAAAAACAAAAAAAATATTGAACAACACCTTTTGAATTGTATTTAATGTGTACTTGGTTACCACGCAAGTTGTATTTGTTTTCCAGACTAATGAGTTTTGCAATAATGTCTAGATGACATTATACATGCGCTAGCTGTTACATACAAACATTTATATTTCTGTGATTCTCACGGCAGTATGTTTTCTTTACTAATGGACCCGAACCACTTTTGTTAAAAAAACTTATTCTATCATTAAGTAAACATGCTAAACTAATTGCATTTACATGTCTGGAATGATAGGAAAGAAGGACTCAAATATTTTTGAACCTGAGTTGCCAAGAATAAGCTTTAATGCGTTCGTTTGATGAAAGGATGTCTGTGGACATTGGCTGTATCTTCAACGAAAGGAAATCTCCATATTCGTGCACTTAAATCTAAGATGGCAGGGAGACAGAACAATAATAAAATCTGAATACTTTAGCTTCACGTTTCATCTTTAAAACGAAGGTATCTTTAACCAACCATGTGCCAGCTTGTGGTCTTTCTGATGATGTTACTAGTTAATTCTTCACAGGGTAAGTTTTCCAATACTAGACTAGACAAGAATTGCAAGAAGAAGAAAGAATGTCGATCACCGTATTAGCAACTTAAATTTTCCTTATTGTACTAACTGTTAATCAGCTGATTTTATTGCAACAAATTTCATCTTCTTATTAAAGCAGAAACGAAAGATACACTCCGGAAAGATTACGACATTTAAGTAAAAAGGTTGAAACATTGTACCAATAAAAGTTCAAAGTGACCAGATTTCGATTTCTTTATTCCAATCAGGCCTGTGGCCAGGCGGGGCACGGGGGCCCTGTCCCCGTGCGGACTACTGTGCCCCCATATGGAAAATCAATCGAAAATAAAATTATCCTACCTGTAAAAGGTGGCCCCTGTACGACTGGTGATTCTTGATCAAGTATGATCCCAAAAGGCGTTTAATAATGAACGTATATTTCTGTAACATTCTTTTTGCAAAATTATAAACATTTTTGCACGCTACGCACGCTCTCATCTGCAGTTGAATTTTGCCTTAACACCGGTTTCAGATATGTCGGCTAGTTATAAAGGTAAAAGTTCCATAACTAGGCTATTGTTCTTCCGTGTAAGCCTGATTCTCGAGAAACACAAAATTGAATCGATGAGTTATATCCACTTTTTCTTACCATTAGGAAGATCCGTAATTCAGACTCAACATCGGGGTATACATATTTTGAAGGAAAGGTACAGCATAACAATGCTGAGTCCAGAGAAGGTGGGAGGGGGAATTCCCCACCATCATTCGTCCGGCCTCTTAGTTTTGCTCTTAAAGACAGACACTCATCACCCCAAGTAGATTTTTGGTTGGGAGAAGCAAAATTATCAATTGGTGAATGCTCTTTGACATCAAAGTCAAAAGAAGCACAGTGGCTCTCATTACCTTGTATATGCACACTAAGATATGACCTTATATAAGCAATAAACTAGTTTCGTGTCTGCACAAGGAGGGGCTCGGTTACAGTTTTGGAGGGGCTAGGAGTTACTTCATTGGGAGAATTAGAACTGTTTGGGATGAGGAGGGGCAAATTCTTTCAAAGAAACCCAAATTATCTAACCTTCCTCAAAAGGGACCAAATATTTTCAATTTTTCTTCAACAGAATTTCAAATTTTTCGGTGCGTTTTGCGCGCCCCAATTTCGTGTTCAGCATCCTTTCGGCAACCCTTCGCTTCTGGCGAGACTTCGGGTTGCTGAACCCCTTAGGGCAGCTTGGTCCTCTTGTCGGGAATATCCTATCAACACTCCTTGCTGAGTCTACATGCAGATTTTACCATGAAAACTAATTTCCTGCAAACATTTCAGCGCGATTTGCGTGCAATTCTCACAGTCGAAGTTGTAACAACAATTCCAGTGAAGTGCTTTAGCCAAAGCAAGATTAACGATCAAAATTAGATGCTGGGCATCAAGGGGTTTTCAAATAACAATCTTATACCTAGAGTAACCTTCGTAAGTTGATGACTGTATGGTTTGAAGGTAAATTTACTCGTTAAACTGACCAAACATGTTTACAAGCTGTGCGAGTTTGTTTATCAACTAATTGACCTGTGGTAACTTTGTTGTCACATAAATCGTTTGTGTTCAAATCTTCTAGGACAACATCAAAGTCACCACGACTCAATCCTGCTAAATACCTGCTAGGCCTCTGAAATATCGTAGAGAGCCATGAATTGTCCTTGAATATGATTCTGGCTAACCCTTCTCACATCCTTCATGAGCCTTTATAAAACTCTTTTCAAGAGCCGAAAATGGATGTCCAATTAAACAAAACTGCAGTGTCATCATACCTATTCTAAACGTTGATAATACCACTTTTAGACTTGGAGATACCAGTGACTCCAGAAGCTTGATTAAGTGTCTTTCTGTATGGTAGATTGAGGTAAGTGGAGAAAATTCGAAAGACGACCTATGGCTTTTGATTCTCAAGTAAAACGACGTACGGTGGACCCAGGTAGATCCGAGCCGAGGGCTTCGCTTGATTCAAACCTTTATTAACATGTAAAAGAGAACTTGGTAGATCATAATCACTCTCCAAAGTATCACTCTCCCGTCACTACATTACTACAAGATGGCCTCACACACCGAGTTTATGCGGTACAGTGCCCCTGATAGCAAAGTCCGGCGGTTCGCCGGTGGCCAAAAGGTCAACGGTGGGCCATCGGAGGTCCGCTGGCTAGATGAAAACTTGCATGATGTCATAAAGCTTTTTAACCAATCAGCGTCGCCGCCATCAACGGACCGCCGGTGCACCACCGGACATTTCTCTGGCAGACCGCTGGAGTGGCCGACAGCAGTCCGTCGTCGGGCCGACTAAATTTTGCTATCAGGGGCATCTGAGCTTTTCCATTATCTTTCCAAGTGTAAGTCGCTACGCCCAGCCTATTTAGTGACATGAACGTCTACTTGCCAATGGGAAACAAAACAAAACCAGAGGTTGTCGTGGAAAAAAGCCAGAGAGCGTAGAACCATGAAATGCCGATTTATGTGGAATTGTAATAACTGTGGTCATCATGATGTCCTCAGATACCTCCCATCTGAAACCAGTTACAATAGTAACGATCGTTATTGTTTTGGACTTGTGAATGCTCGGTCCCTTCGAAACAAGTGTGATCAATCCTTCATTTTGTAATGACGGAGAACTTAGACTTTTGTCTTATTGTTGAATCCCGGTTAAAGGACACTGACACTGCTGAAATTGCCTCCCTGAAACCCGAAGGCTATTACTTCATAAACACTATTGCGGTCACACTTATAGATTCTGGAAAACGATTATCCTTTGAATTTGCGCACTTTGCAGTCAAAATTGGTACTTTCACGGTCGATGATGCAGCTTTATATAGACCCCCATGCTCAACACATCATCCAGTATCAACTTATACATTTGTGTCCAAATGTGCAGACTTTGCGAACGCACCTTTCTTAACATCAAATAGATGCTTATTTTGGGGTGATTTTTATATTCATATCAATTGCGACTTAGAACCAAGCACAATTGCGTTCGTTGATGTGTTGAGTACACTGTCATTGAATCAGCTTGTTATCGGACCAACCCATGTATCTGGTTACACTCTTGACTTGATTTTGATCCGGGAAAGTAGTGATTTTTCCATCACAAACGTCAGTAATGACTTCTTTTTGTCTGACCATAGGTTTATATTAACAACTCTACCAACGTGTCGTCCATTACTCGTGCGGAAAAGAGTCCAGTTTCGCAGATTAAACTCAATAGATCATGAGAGTTTTAGAGCAAGCCTAAGTGATGATATGGGAAAAATTCTGAATCTTGAATCTCTTGATGATATGGTTACTGCTTACAGTTATCATACCAAGAAGGTGCCAGATGATCATGCACCTGTTGTAACTAAATAACTGCTCGTCAAGGGGTTCCATGGGTTGATAGTGTTGCATCACAATTAAAAACTAGGACTAGGAATGCTGAGCGACGTTCGCTGAAACATCCAGCCCCGGAAAATCATGGCATATTCCGTTCACTACGTAATAAATAAAAAAAAACCACGTCGAATCGTCAAAAAGAGCTTTAATTCGGCAGGAGTCTGAGTGAGGTGGCAACGATACCCGGCAACTTTTTGACGATGTCGCCAAGATCACAGGAACAAAGAAGTCAAACCCTCTACCAGAGGGTGTGTCAGATAAACAACTAGCCGAAGATTTCGCTAAGTACTTCCATAACAAGGTAAATGTTCTATGAAAAGACCTTGATCACTATCCTTTTTTATTCCACCTAAGGTGGGCGTCCCGACTGTTTGTTCGTTCTCCAATATGGATGTGTCAACAGTATCAGCACTTATCCATAATGCCAAGCCAACTACTTGCACCCTTGATCCTTTACCGTCGTCTCTAGTTAAAACTCATTGTGACATATTTGCACCGGTATTCTGCAAAATCATTAACACATCTCTGTCTACTGGTGAATTTCATTCTGACTGGAAACAGGCTATTGTCAAAACTGTTCTTAAGAAAAGTAACCTTGATCACGTAAAAAAAGAATTATAGCCCGGTTAGCAATCTCTCTTTCCTTTCCAAACTGGTGGAAAAGGCCACTCTAACTAGTTTTACCAAACACATGGATAGTTATGGTCTCCTTTCTTCGTACCAAAGTGCTAATAGAGCTAACTACAGCACTGAAACACTGCTGGTGAAATTACATAATGCCATTTTATGTGCAATATGGAAAAAAATCTTTAATCCCACTGGTTGCAATTGATCTAATTTCAGCATTTGACACAGTCAATCATCAATTGTAGCTGGATAATCTTGAAAGGTACTTCGGTGTTTGTGATGTTGCCAAAACATGGATATCGTCATATCAACTCAATATTTGTATAAACAAATCGCTTTCTGTGCCACTTAAACTTGATTTCTCAGTACCGCAAGGGAGTATTAATGGACCAGTGTATTTTACTTGTTACTCTAGTACAATGAGTATTTGTGTTAATGATGACGAAACCCCACATCGGGTATGCCGATGACCACACTACCGTTTATACTAGTTTCAGAGCAGGTGACGTTTCTTCTGAAGCAGAGGTTATTGGCAATCTCTCTTCTACGTTAGGAAAGGTTAAAAACTGGATGCAGTGTACTCGTCTTAAAATGAATGACGAAAAGTCTGAATTTATTATTTTTGGTAGCAAGACCCAATTACCAAAATGTTTTAATATCGTTCTTAATATTGGTGACATTCCCGTTCAAAGGTCTGACAAAATTAAACTACTTGGTGTGTTTCTGGATTAGTCCCTTAATCTAAAGTATCACATATCTATGAAAGCACGGACGGCCGCCCTTCCTATGTCTAACTTAAAGAAGATCAGTCAATATTTTGACAGATCAAGTTGTCTCAAACTTGCTAACGCTACGATTTTTCGCATATGGATTTATCGTAATAGCGTGTTTTTTAATCTTCCAGACTCTACGTTACATTCTCTCCAAGGAATTCAGAACCTTACTGCTAAATTAATTCTCTGTCGTTCCAAATTCGACAGTGCCTCTGAGGCTTTGAAAGAGCTACATATCCTGCTTATCAAAGCTCTTATTGAGTATAATCAGGGAGTTGTCAGGGAAGGAGATCCAACACTTAAATCCCTCAGACAATATGTGCTTGAAAATAATTTAATCCCTTTTCAGTAAAAAAAAATTGAATGACAGGTCCCTTTATTCCCATTGTTAAGCCACTTCTGACTTACACTTCTTAATGATTGTCTGCTCCTTTCAAACCCAGGTAATCCAGGAAGAAAGGTCATTGGTAAGAGGTTACTTTGAAGTGCAGTCTCTTTGCCGACAAAAGCTTTAATAAAGATTTTAAGTTAAACGGCTGTCCATAAACATTTAACTACTATGAGTTCTTTGAGTTCCTATGACCTTGATGGGTCGTCTACTTGACACATTGTTCAAGCCTAAAAAAATAATCACAATTTTCGCAACTTTCTGCATTAGTACCAAACACTGTCAACGAAGGAGGTTTTAAAAATTTCTTGATTGAAGTTGATTGAAATGACTTTAACTGCGACGACAAACGACGAAAGCTTAAAATTTTTAAATTTTTCCTTGACGACTAGCAATGTTATGCAATTGGTGAAATCATCATGATGAGTGTTTCAGATGTAGCAGACGAAACAAACCATTGTTTTCAGTACTAAAATCTCTTTCATGTCTTAGAGAGGTTTCAAGAGCAAGACAATAGGCAGCTTAATGTCGGGAACAACCTTGTCTCAAAGGACATATAAATGTTAGATCTACTTCCCTGACAACTCCCTGGTATAAGATTCTCCTTCTTGTGTTTAAATATTTTCACAATTTAGCTCCACCTTATTTATCTGTGTTGCTTGAATTCAAAACCTCCTATTATTTTACAAGATCCTCCGAAGGCTTACTTCTCAAAGTTCCTTTCGAAAGTCCTTTGTGGATCGTCCCTTTAGCGTCGCTGGACCTAAGCTTTGGGATGCCCTATCGATCGATATTAGACGGTCTCCGACCATCCTTTCTTTTAAGAGTGCTTTAAATACTTATCTTTTCAACAGATTGTTTTCTTGACTCTTGAGATTTTTGTTTTTAAGAAGTCCTTATCTTTGTTACCCATTTCTATCCTTCTCAACTATCTTTTTGTTGAAGGATTTCTTGCCCCACTTACAAACCTTTCTTTTAGGACACCTTCCTTAAGGCCTTATCTAGGGATATTCTCTCTTCTGCGGGGGCTATATGTTCCCCATTTTGCCGTGGAGCTTCATTAGTGCCCTAATTAAATAAGCTTAACTCTCCCCTTCTGCCTGATTCCTATAATAGAATACAGAATTTAATGACTGATAGGTTTCAAGGGGACTCAACCTACCACTTTATACCTGCTTTACATCTTCAACAGACCTCCTAGTTGAAGTGGAGTATATTACTCATCAATTCCTCCTTTGCACTTCCAGCTAAATGATCAATAAGCACCGACGACGTTTCATTTCATAACATCATTTCATCTCATTTATTTTTCCACAAACACCATGAAAATACAGACAGATATAAATTACAGAAAGCGGTGGAGTTAGAGTTAGATGAGGTTTTACGGCCCAGTTTCTAACCAATTGGTTTAAGTCAGGCCGGCCACGGCCTTTTTTCCAGTTGTGGCTCACTGGCTTGTTTTCCCTACTCCATTGCGTATGCTGAGCACCAAGTACAATGGCAGTAGGTTCCATTTTTAAAGTCTTTGGTATGACCCGGCCAGGAGTCGAACCCGAGACCTTCCGGCTGCAAGTCGGATGCTCTAACCACTTGACCATGCAGTCGGTCAGAAAGCGGTGGAGGAAGCCTGGAAAAAGCAAAATGCCTGTACCAAGCAGGTCACCTTGACAAAAAAGATAACAAGAGATACAGACACAAAAAACAAACCAAATAATACAGACATAGAATACAGCCACCTTCCTCCCACTAAACCCAACCACCCAACACCCATGACAGAGTAAAATAAAAAAGTCATAGGTACACTCTAAAAAAAGTTGGTTAAAAAGGGTTGGTTAAAATTCAAAGTGCCCAACCTGGGCAGTTTGGTAACCAACAAAGTGGTAAAACAGATTAACCAAGTGGGTTGGTTAACCTTCAGGTTGGTTAAAGTCCATCTCTCTTGCAATATTACCCAGGTTGGTTAAAGTGAACTGATTTGCGCGCCATACGTACGTACACAATTAATGAAAAGGTACTATACTGTACTGCAGTATACCGACGGTACGTACGTACCTACGTACACTTGTACAATGTTGGGCAAAAGAACCGAAAAACCTATTGACCAACTATTGGTGAAATGGTTTAAGTGAATTTCTTTACCCAACACTGGTTCAACATGCCGCCAATTAATTCTTTTAATAACACCTATTTCTAGATTTTTACATTCACAATTAACATTTTGCAAAACGTTTACTTACACTGTGGGAATTTTTGCTACAACAATGTGAGAAAAGTGCATGTTTAAAATGCTGTGAAATGTTTATATACCTATCCTTTGAATGGAACATTCCGAATTTTTCAAAGGAAATTTGTGTTTATCCTCTATTGCAGGTCTAATTGATATAAATTGAAGCTGGCAATGGTGAATTCTTACAGAAAATTATGTTTCTCAGTTGTACAATACAACATAATAAAGGAGAAATGAAATATCGTGGAGAAAATTGTATTTTTAATCGTTAATAATAACAAACAAGTCTCGCTGAATATATATAATAGCCAGACCATAACATTTATTCATATATGAATTCCTAATTAAAATCCTGCTACATTTCTATTGGAAAAAAGTGGCTAGCATTAGCAAGTGGGACCTGTTCTATTCAGCCAGTCTAGAACGGGACCACTGTCGGGTGGTGTCAGTTAAGTCAAAGTTTGTCCCTTGGGGACGTTGTTACTCCTTCGGGGAGCTCCTTCGGGAGTATTGTTTGGTTTTCGCCCCTGGCTCTTCGCCAGAAGGTCAGGGGACTTTTGGAAAAAAAGCTGGCATTAGCAATGCCGGTAGCTTTTAAAACTTGTATAACGTAACTTCTCTGAGATGTTCTAACCCCGTTGTGTGACTTGTTTCACCCAACCTTTGGTTCCGTATGCCTCCTAACCGAAATTGGGTAATAAATTACCCAACTTGGTTGGTTAAATATTTTACCTAAAAGTTGGGCAAAATTTTTGCCCAATTGGTTGGACAAAATGTTTGGTTAATTAGTTGGGCAAAACCCTTAACCAACTAAGTTGGGCAATATTTTACCCAATTCCGGTTAGGTGGCATACGGAACCAACGGTTGGGTAAATTTTTGCCCAGGTTGGGCAATAATTTTTTAGAGTGTAATTAAAAAACATTAATCCTTATCAATTATACATAATTTGAATTTCTTGGTAAAAAAGGGAAATGAGGAGATGCTCTTTAGCTGAGTTTCGAGTTGAGAGTCAGAAGTAACAAATGACTTTTACTGACACAGTATTAACTCTACATAAGTGGTAGTTTTCCGAATGCCTGGTACAGTAGTTGTAGACATTTTAATGAAGATGAAAGATATTCTGAAACATAGAAGGTAATAACTCATAACTAATTTTAAACATAAAGATACCCATCCTGTGCTTATAATAGTCGAAAACATTCAAAATTTTTAATTCTTTAAAAGGGCCAGCTGTGTTAGCCCTATAGTGAGAGGAAGTAGTTAAACGCATGGCTTTTTTGCAGTATCGAAAGATAAGATTGGAAGGCGTTTCCCCAAGCAATATTGCAATAAGATAAGTAAGGAAGGATAAAAGTATTGTGCAAAGAAAGCAGAACACGACGAGGTACAAGATGCTTGATTTTATGAAGGACGCTTAAAGTCTTAGAGATTTCGTTCATAATACGTCAACGTGGCACTTTCAAGTCAAGTGGGGATCGATAAGAAGCCCTAAGAACTTTACAGAATCGTCTTACAGATTGTCTTGTCTTTCGCAATCTGCTATACTTAGAACTGTCTACAGTATGTTTAAAATTCTTCCAACCACTCTGTTAAAGTTGATTCACCAGCCTCTTTGGTGAAACCAGTAAACTTGCTAAACTTAGCACTAGGATAAGCTTGAAGCTTTAGCCCTTGCAGTAACCGGGCCAGGGAATCTGCCAACCAACGGCTTGACTCTGAAAGAATGCTTAAAATATGCTCAGCTGACATTTTACACAATTGCTACGTAGTAGCCAGCAGCTACACTACAGTTTAAATGCAACTAAAATCTAAATGCAGCCCAAGCGCTACCTACAATTACTATACTAACCTTCCCTGATGTTCCCGTTTTGTTACTGGATTTCAACAGTGCAGTGCGGCTCAGTGGCGTAGCTAAGGTTTTTTGCTTGGGGGCTCTGGGGGGCTAGAGATTTTTGTGGGGGCTCCCGCTTACTATCTAAGGGGAGGGCCACCATGGGTGGCGTACCAAGAAAATTCTGAAGCACAGTAAGCTAGAGCAGTGTAGAGTATAATACAATAGAGAAGAGTGTAGAATAGAACAGAGTATAGATCAGGGTATCTTTCCCAGTGAAAAATGGGACGATTTTGGAAGACGTGTTTTCGTCATCTAATTTTGTCCTACGCCTTTTAGACGATTTTGGTAGGAAAAATCAATTCTTTTGGACGATTTTTCAAGGTTAAGAGGAAAGGAATGTTTCATTGCGCAATCTGCTGACTGTTTTATCGTGAAATGGGGATCCACTACCTCAATTATTACCATCTACTGTTGAGGGACAAAATAATTTAGTTTCTTTCATACCACGAAGAAACCTTGAAGGCTATTATGGATCCTATTCTACAATGGAATAGTCCAGGCAGCACTACTGGAATGCATAACTGTCCTTGACTATTTTTAATGGTAGGACGAATTTTGAAGAATTTTTGACGAAATCGTCTATAAGCAGCTTTTGGAACATTTTGGACGAAATCGTTCAAAGCAGTAATTTTTCGTTCCATTTTTGACTGGGCTGGGAGCAACTGTACAACGAACAAATGCTCTTAGACCTGAGCTGGGTCAGAGAGATACAGGTCCCACTGCTAACTAAAACAAGAAGAAAATGAGCACACGTGCACAACCCTTTATATACCCACCCTACAGCAATGGATTGTGGGGTTACATCACATCCTGTACGGAAACCCTAAAGAGACTCCTCGGGGAGGAGATATGGTAATATCGACACTTCGGCATTAATTCCTCGGACATTCGGGAAATTTCCCTCTGGACCCTACCAAAATGATACTGGACCACACCTAGCCTGTCTTATGGCAGTCCTGGTCCCTCGCATTTCGCACAGTACTCAACTTTTCACCTGAAGAAGCATCATCGTGATCATAGCCTTGTTCCTTTCACTTGAGTGTGGAGACTTTCCAAGTCTCTGTATTGCCGCAAACTGTTATCATATAGTTGCACTACTGACTACAAACATAATCTTCTTTGGTACAGTTGGTACCGAAAAAGATTACGCCACTTCGCGGTGCCGGTGCCCCCCCCCCCCATATCAGAATTCTTGGCTACGGGCCCGATTTCAGTATTAATAAAGTTTGTAAATGGGACATATACAAAATATAATCAGCACAATCAACCATGAAACGATAAAAGATGAAACAAACGAATCAAACATTAACATATCAACAAGGAAAGGAAAACTGTTAGCTTTAAAAAAGATAGAAAAATTCCTCTTCTAAAACACATGGCAATCGTGTAAATAAGTGAGTTCTCAAAAAGCTCGTTTCTATAGATTGACAAGATAGCTGGATATGGCATAGGTTTCATGTGGTTCTGTGGTAAAGAGAGCTCAGATCTGGGCGGACAGGGTGGTCTGTACGTTGTTGGCTAGTCTTAAAAAAGTCACTTTTAGTAGCAGTGCTTACTTTAATAAGTTTAATTACAGTGCTTTTATAGTCCAGTAGTACCAAAGTGTAAATGAATAGAGTGCATATATGAAAGGTAAAATAAATGAAATGAAATCTTTGCTCTTGCACCTAAGTGAAAAAACGGGACACAGTAAGCAAAAGTAGAAACGATAAAATGTACTTTTGAGAACATCTCAGAGATTGCCAGTAAAGTTTGGCATATTTAATGGGCTCTTTAGTAGGCCTACATAACGTACTTAAGAGAAGAGCCCTGATTGAAGGTCTTTTCATCTCTGGTCTGATTAAGGCCTTCATGTTTAATGTGATATTTTCAAAAAAAAAACTGTTTCTTTATATCTCTGTTGATTACGGTTTTTCGTTCACGTATATCAACAATATTTGAAATTCAGGTTTGATAATCAGTTTGAATAAGATGTCACGTGTGTTTAGAGATGTTACACGAGATAGCGGTATCATTAGCGTACTGAATTACAGAACATACGGATGAAGAACGCATCTCATCAGTTTAAACTGTAAGGAGTAATTCAAGCAGACATCTGCACCGTCATGCAATTAAATCCAATACAAGAAATGTCAATTGAGTCGCTTATAAGGTTAAAGGTTTTTGACACTGTCAAGTTCTAAGCATTCTTCGGAAAGAATAGAATAGGACTTTCATTTGTACTACAATAGCATAGTAAATATGTGAATATGGTTACTCCTCAGAGCAATATGTGAAGGCCCAATAAGGAAGCTGCTCAAAGCCAGATGCAATTATAGACCTACACCAATCGTGCAGGATGTGACTTAAAAGGTCATGCAAAGAAAAAACGTCACTAGCCCCTCAGTCAACTCAACTCCATCTGGCAACATGTTGTCACTCAGTGCCAGTTACAATAATGAAGACATAGTCAAGGGGGCCGTGGGGGCACGTGCTCCCTCAAAGATTTGATCCCTTTTTCCCTCCAATATCAAAATTTTGGGATGCATAATTTTATGCTCTGGCCATTACTCTGTGAGCAGACCAGCATAAAAACTCATTGTTCACCGTGATGCTACAGAACAATAACCCATATTTTACCGCTAATAATGGTTTTCGCTTATTCCTCGAATTCGTATAGCAGGATAAGTACGTGACAAAAGAAACCCCCTTTAGCATGAACCTGGATATACGCAGACTTCTGTTTAGGTTGGAAATTTAATTCTCCATGGCCTTACAGTTTTCTTGTATATGTTACACGATACGGTAAACTTACCAACTCAGGAGTCTGGCCCATCTTGCTTTCATATCATCACTAATTTAACAGATGCAAAAGTTCTCTCTGTCATCTTTCGAGTAATGTCATCACCAAGCTGCATTAATGTACTCAAATCATTCTGACAGAAATGTCGTAAACACGTAACTTCCGCCGTGTAGGCCCTGTATTGTCTACCAATCAGGATACGCATTGGCCTGTTAGTTAATCATTGCATTGCTGTGCTTTAATCAGCATTCTATACTTTCAAACATGTTTCAGTGGAACTAGCTGCTATTGCATCTAATATCATAGTTCCAGTGACTTTTCAATAGCAAACTGGATGACCGAGCATTTTCTAAGGCAAGCGTTGTAAACCCCTAGCCACATAATATTAGATAGGTTGACTCTTTTGACACATTTAAGAGCAAAGTGAAGACATAATTTTGAGTTTGCAGTGTTATTTTCTCCTGCGGACTGCGAAACGATGTAGAGCTGGTAGGCTTCTAATACTCACCAATTCGCTACTTTCTTTTGTGAAAATATGTAGCTTTATACAACGAAGGAACGGTGAGTATCCTACGGGTATGCACAGCTTGGAGAATGTCAAGTCATGGCTTAATTCGGAGACTGCTCTCTGCTCTGGCGTCTCTTTGCCATGTTAGAGTGAGAATATTACGGGTACTGGTCAGTGGCGTAGCCAGGATTTTTGGATTTTTGAGCGGGGGAGGTTCACAAAACTTTTCTAGGGGGCACAGTTTCTGAATTCTCTCCCTCTCTATAGGACTTATATACGGAAAAGTAAATTCCAAAATTTTCCACGGGGTCACCTGGGGGCACGGCTTCGTCGTGGGGGGGGTCTTGCCCCCTCATGTCCCCCGTAGCTACGCCACTGGAACTAGTTTGGGGATATAGAAATGTCGGAACACAGAGGTGCTACCCTACTTCCATTGTTTGCAGCATTAACTACTTAAGTTTTCCATAACATTGGCGGACCTTTCCCCCCAAAAATACATAAATAAATAAATAAAAAAAAAAAAACGCTCGATAGGAGTCGTGACGGTAGAGTTTGCTTTTGAAAATAAATCCAGATGTTTGGCGTTCCAAAGCAATTATCTTTTCCAACAATTTAGTCCTATATTGTGAAAGTAGGCTAAGTATTTGTCGAAGTTTCTGTGAGTTGTTATTTATATAATTTAATTTCCAAAATTTTAATTTCATGGCACCAGGGGAGTAACAAGATCTCAATATGTGTGTGAGTGTGTGTGAGAAAGGGGGGGGGGTTATGAAGAGCACTCTTCAAAGTTCTGGATATACACATGTATGTATGCATGCAGGGGGCGATGCAGGGGGTATGAGGGACATGGTCTCACAATGATTTGGTTGGGGGTAGGACGGACCACGTTCGTCTCCTCCAATATTTGGTTAACCATCATAATTTTTGCTAATATTGTGAAAGTTGGACATAGTCCCCTCCAATAATTTGGTTGAGGGGACGAAATATCTATGATATTTTGGCAAAAGTAATAATTGCTGATAGTTGTGTGAATACTGGACTTTCCGATTACTTAAAACTGATGTAAAACGATTTTTCCTGCTCGCTCCCACGCACACTAATCAGTGAGCGTATTCGGTGATCAATAAGACAGTCGTAGACGAACATGTGCATTCCCTTTATACTTTGCTTAGGAAAGTAATATCTTTGTTCAACCTTCCCGTCAAGAAGAGTTTGTCAACTGCAGCGATATTTGCTAAAAGTGGTGTATGTGAGACATAGTTTCTCCCAATAATTTGGAAAGTGAGGACGGAGTACATTCAGTATTTTGGTAAAGCTACAATACTTGCTAAAATTTGCGTCAAGACTTTAGGCTATAAGGCATGATCCCGGCTGTTTTGGTTAAGGGGGACCGAATCTCTTCATCTCACTCAATTTCTTTTTGTCATCGACCGTAATATTTACCTCTATTGACTATGAAGGGCTACATTTTCTGCGCGCTTTGGGCTCATTTTTGCCACGTTCATTCCTGGTAATAACTGAGACTGTAAGACACACACCAAAAAATATTATCTTCAACTCCATATTCAGGGCCTTCAAATTAACACTGAACTGCGATATCCTAATGGAACCTATTGCCCTAGGCTCTAAAATATCGTATCCATAGATTCAAAACCAGGAATCTTGTCAATGGTTGGGCTAAATTTGATCATTCAACACTTTTTTAAATTTGCCGTTGAAAAATGATATCGGTTCCCTTTCTAGCGGCATCTGGTGAAATATTTGACCAGATTTTTGTTCGTGGGCCGATGGATTAAATTGTTTTCAACGTTTAATTGGACCTTTTTAGATGTAAGTTTCTCCGGGAAAATGCGTAATACTTCTTTCAAGTATTGCGTGGATATTGTGATATTATTTGTTCCATTAATCTTATCCCTGTGTTTCCAATCCCATTTGATTGATACAACAAACTAATAACAGAAATCAAAAGTAAGATCACCAAGGAAGAATTAAATTTTGTCGTACATCCCGATGTTACCCAAACCATATAGGCTCTGTGTAACTTTGATATTGTATTGTTAGTACACTCCTAGCGCCAGTTGCTGTGGCTTAAGAGCAATATTGGGGAAAACATAAGGAATTAATTCCGAAAGTTAACTGTTGGGTTCATGGGGCCCTCTTTGCATTAATTATCGCCACTCAATACACTTTATTCTTTACAGTAGTGTCCAGCGTTTAGTCTGATTATCTTTTCAAAACAAGTAAAACTAATTTTTCATGTATGTTGCACCACTGAACTTCATTAGCATGTCCACAACTTTTTTAATAAGGGCCTCTGGGGTCATCACCCCAACCGAATATGTACCTTTGAATCACACAGTAGGCTTACACTACTTCGGATCTTGCACAATGTTGTCTCTTTTCTACGTAAATATGTTTCAAGATGCGAAATTTTCTGCCCCCTTGGCGCGCATGTGTATAACTTTATCATGTCGTTGTGAGGCGTTCATGTAATTTCTTTTATTCCTTTCGTCAAATCAGAAAACTATGAGAGACACTGCCCTGTTCAAATCAAGCCGTTGTTGGATATAAAGCTGCATAGAAAATGTTCGCTGTTTCTAACTTCTGAACGCACACCTTGTACTACTTGCGACTGAAAAAAGGAAGACTTGTGCTTCTTTGGTGCTACTATACAGCACATTTTGTAATCACCAACTTATTCATCATGTTATGTCTTATGTCATCTTATTCAAACTGATTTTCAAACCTGCATTTCAAGGGCAATACTCCCGTCCCCAGACCTTTGCAAATTCTGCAAAATAGAATTTAAAAAAACGATAACGTTCAAACAAGCGCTTTTCAACTAATTTGTTACATCATAGCCTTGTAATACTTAAAATAAGTGATATTCATATAATTACGATGCATAGTTTTATTTACAAGTATGGACAAGTATTTACAATATTCTACCAATTGTTTTCCAGAACATTGTTCACCGTAAGCATAATTTGACTCTGTTCATGTGTACCAGGAATAACAATCTTTTTTTCCGTCACTCTGTCTTTCTCTGTGTATGGTAAATTTCTTTTTAAACAACCATTGCTGTAAATTATGCAATATGAAATTCCAAGTGGCACATGTAAACTAAGTTCGTATTCATCCTTCAAAAATCAGGTTAAGAATTACCTACTAATTCCCTGCTTCGGTCACATGTCTGTTTAGAACACTCTATTATTTTTTTTTCTTTCTTCCTTATCTTTTCTTTCTTTTCTGTGTTTCTTATTTGCGTATATTTTTCGTGATGGTTTACTAGCTCTTTAAAGTTTTGTTTGTTTTAGTATCCTGTCTATCCTTATACGGTACCTTTTATTTGTGCTTGTATGGACGAAATGAATCAATGAATAAATGAATAAATGAACGAATGAATGAATATGAACCAATCCAAAATGCGGGAAAAATCATGAGACCCAAATTTATGTTCCCTTAACAGGGTATGGCATACAAGGAATACGTCTGATTAATGAATTACGAGTGACTAATAGAACAATAAATAGTACCTTTACCGGTCGTGTAGAAATACTATACATGGACCAGTGGGGAACAGTTTGCGGTGATGAGGAATGGGACTTGGTCGATGCTATGGTGGTATGTCGACAACTAGGGTATGACAGTGCTACTAGTAGTTACAAAAATGCATCAGAGGAAGGAAATGAAATTGTCTGGATGAGTAGCGTGCAGTGTCATGGAAATGAGACGTCTATTTCGTTATGCAGGCATAATAAAGGCGACTGCCCCACAGAGAATTACGCAAGTGTGACATGTGAAGGTAGGTGGAGTTATTATCTAGAAATATAACATTGTTAGTAACAGTTTGTTGTTATGTAATGTGCCAGTCTAAGCAACTAAGCCAATCTAATACAATTTTCAACAGCAAGGGTGCTAATCAGCGATCAGTAAATGGTTGCTATAGCAGCTGTGCTTCTACTTGCTTAGATTTTCATTGCAACCCTGTTTTAGGTAAAATATACTCTTATCCAGGACACGCTTAACTTGACATCATGCTGCGAGGAATTCATAAATAATAAATGAGACACTCATTGCAACACATATGATTACAAAGATTGGTTTCACCGAAATAAGGATCATTTCCCATAAATACTGATGGCTAACAGAATTAAAGATGTGCATTTTAGTGAAAAATTGCAATTTAATCTTGTAAAAATGAAATATGCTTAAATAATTTTCAGAGAAAAGCAGATATTTGGTAGAATCTTGTCTTTTCAAGAATTATTTCATATGTGATCGTTATTAAAGTAAAATTACATAAAATACTTTGGCCAGACTCCAAAAAAATTAGGGGAATACTCCACAAACTTTCCAAATGGAAGGAATTATTCTTAAGTAAAAGTTTTCTCTTTTTCACAGCATACGAAAAACAATAGGTGAAATGGAACAATGAACATTCTCACAATAAAGTGCTGAGTGTAGTTACATTTGCGGACTCTGGAATAAAAAGAAATCTTAATACACTACTACTATAAAAAGAAAATCACACACTTCCTTCACTGCATTATAAGTTTTAATTTTCAGTAATGATTTACTAAAATTTACATATTTTAAAGAATAGATTTCTATTGCAAACCTAAAGTTACGATCCCCTGATTAAGCTATTGTTCTTACACACGTAACATTGTATGTAGATAAGAATTTTTAATAAAAATATGTAACGGTTTGCTTGAAACAGAGTCAATGGTGTTGTTTATGTTTTATGATATGTTTTGCCCTTTAGATATGAGGATTGGGAAGAATTTTTTGACACTTACCTGAGGTACAAACCTCTTTAAAATCGGGGAGGGCGGAAGGAGGGAAGGAAAAAAAAATAATCCAACGGTGTGGCAGACATTAGGGGAGCCCTCAGAGCTCCTACATCTTTCGGAGCGTTGTCCAGTGGCCGTCATGGGGCTCCAGGGGAATCAGGAAAAAATTCCCTGTGAGGGAACAAGGTGTGTGTTAACGAAATTGCGGGCACCAGAATAAACATTTAACTATTTCAAAAAAAGTTGAATGCACATTAAGCAGACCGTCAAATTGTAGTGCATCTAACGGACGGTCAATTTTTTCATGATGATACAGCGGGTTTGACTGTGGGGTAGGTGGGCTGATAGTAGATAATCTAGGGAGTTTTGCAACATTCCACTTACTAACTAAATCAAGTTATGATCAGACAATCATGAGACGAATGCGCTCAAAGTACACCGCAAAATCACTTTACAGACATTCCCGTTTTTAGGGGAGCAATTCGTCTAACCCATCTGGTCCCCATATTAACTTTCCGCCTGAACAGCTGAAGGTACACGAGTTCAACTATCCTTCCGAACTTTGTTTCTTTGCATCTCATGGTGGTACAATATAAAAATCACATGCATTATGCTATGGTTCTCGATAGGTCAACATGAATGACAATAAAATGATAGGAAAACCCTTCTAGCAATTGAAATAGTGAAACCATTTGCGCGGTAGAACTTGTAGAATTTAAAAATAATCTTCAGGCCTGAGCTATAATTCGTTCAAACAGAGGGCTACCAAATTATCTCGAAAGCAGGCTAAATTATCTGATTAGCAGTATTCGCAGCCAGACAGGACTGAAATTCCTGATATCGTAAATGCAACATTTTTTGATATTACTTTTCAACAAAGGGGACGGCTTACCCGGTATCCGATTGATTGATGGATTTTCTAAGTCATCTGGACGTGTGGAAGTATTGCGAAGAAGAATATGGGGGACAGTCTGTGATAAAACTTGGGATCTCATTGATGCTAGTGTAGCATGCCGACAGCTTGGATTCAAGACTGCAGTAGCTGCTCCAAGGAATGCAAGTTTTGGCGAAGGATTGCTGTGGTTTGATGAAATACATTGCCATGGAAATGAAACTTCTATCCGAGAGTGCCTTATTAAATTTCAATCTGACCTTTTCGTCTGTACGCCTTCAGACAGTGCAGGTGTTGTTTGTGGAGGTAAGATAAAACATATTGCTTGTTTAAAGAAGAAAGAATCCCTTGCTTAAGTTGACATGAAATGAGTTTTAGATATTGGGATGTAGTAGTGTCATGTGTAATCATCAAAGAAAGGCGCCAACTTACAAATAATATGGGCTTTCTGTTGTAGGTGATATGTAACTTTGTAGCTCAACCACCAAAAAGGCTCATACAGCTGGAGCCCTGCCAAAATGTTAAGTGACAAAAGATGGTTATTTAATCGCACAGTACTGAAATGAAGTTGACTGGATGACATTGTCTGTTTCCACATTAACATCTTGTGATGACCTTTTCCCGATAGAAAAGGATCTTTTAGTGTCAGGCATATCCTTCCAGTGTTTTTCTTTTTAGCTTCAAAATTCTAAATATTTCCTGAGAAAGGGTAAGGACACCGTCCCCTAAGTCACCCTGCAATCTCGTTTGACCTGTCCAACCGCACAGCATTTAGGTAGTTAAGGATTATCACAGATGGTAGGTCAACAACGGGTACATACGCCAATATGTTTTTATGGCGCTGGTCATTCCAACCATGCAAGATACTGGAAATATCACAGTTTAACTGTGGACATATTTCTCATTGCTATTCCCCACCCTCCTTCCTCCTTTCAATCCTCATACACTACCACCACTCTACTCTTCAAATGGATCCTCCTGTATCTTCAAGGAGAAGGGCTATGGATTACTATCAAGTAGCTTAACAATATTTCTTACTTCAAATTCCATGTTTTTCCCTTTTCTAAATGCATTTCTTAATCCGTTATACAAAGAGGTGAAAGGTGTTGTGCCCTACTTTTCTTCATTTTCACCTTTTTCATTGTTAAAATGAAAACAGAACGGTAGGATTGAAATATACTATATGTACATTTCTCAATACATTTGTTTCAGTTTTGTACATGATCATTTTGTGCTTGATTTCTGTTTTTCACTTTTTGTTCGTATAAGCAGGGAGCTGGTGTCTTCCAGCTCCCTGGTATAAGGGAAATAATGTAAGTTTCTTCGTTTTTTGTGTTTTCTCCTTTGCTGTAGTATTGTTATTTTCCGTATGGCTGTTTCAAGGAGAACTATAAAGTTTAATTCTTTCTCTGTGTTGTCACTAATTTTGACCTGTTAGTTACCCGAACCAGGGAGCTGGAAGACACCCGAACGAAGCAGGGCTGATACAACCGACCTCAGACTCGAATTCAATTTGGGTCTTGAGTTCGTGTCACTGGACTCAAAATAGGCCTAGAATCGAAAGTCCCCGCATCGGAACTGACACGGAATGGACCGCAGTGGGACTCGGACTCCGAGCGGATTAGAGCCTAGTCCTCAAAATGAGCTTTCCATTAATGTTGCTCACAGCTACATTAGTATTGTGTCAAGTAATAAAGCTAATCCAGGCTAATCGCCACTTAAAATACCTCTTTTCGACATTCCACTTAGGGGAATTTTCTTTGGGAATTCAAGCAGACAGGTGTTGACAGTTTAGCCCAAGTAAGCGGACGTTCTCACACAATAAATTCAATGTCCTGTCAGATTATTGACACTGTTAGTTTTGAGGTAGTCCATCTAGTGACCCTTCAGTGTCTAGCTCCAAAAAGGGTGCTTGTCTGAGTCCTACTTCTTGCAAACTTTTCTCATTGGTTATCTTGATAAGCATACCCAGGTATGACCAATCAGAAGTGCCCGTCCGATTGCATCAGACAAGACTTGCTAAATTTTGCCCGAAGTAACTTCGAGGCAACTCCCTTCTTCGATAGTTGAGAACAGACACTCAGATAGAAAGGATCGAAATAGATACATAGAGCTCCGCGGCTTCTGCCGCAGGGCTATTGCCGCTGGCCTCCGTCAGCTAAAGACTTCTTTTTCTTAAACTTAGTTTTTTTTTGGAGGAACTACCTTTTCTTTTTAAGGGAAGAAACTTAGATCGTAGACTGAGAAGCGAGAATCGCATCTTATACTCAACATGTGATTGTGACGCTGTTTAACTAATTTCATTTGTTTTAAATCAACATCATGTAGTAAAATAACTCCTTGACCGGTCAGAGAAGGATTTCTCTGCATTTGAGAATAAACCAGGTAAACTGTAGACAAGTGGTTCCTGTCATCTTTTTGGACTTTCTCCGTATTGCTTTGCTTACGATCCCCTACCTAAGCCTTCGCAAGGAGCGATTGGCCCAGCTAAATAACAATTGGTGCATAATTTACTACTCTGAATGTCACACGCACTCATCTGTATCATATCAAGAACCGGACTATGAAATGTACTCCTTACAAGTATCTCTTTTAGTTACCTGTACTTGAAAAATAGTATTCCACCCATCTACATGACATACCTTATTGCCAAATGGCTCTGCTTCGAATTGGCCCGGTAATGCGAACTACGGAGTCGACATTGGCGTGGAATCTGAAGATACTGGACTTGCAATTGGCCAGAAATGAAGGCCATTGGAATCTGAATTTGCTCGGAATCGAGTTAGATTCGGATACGATACAACCCTGGAACTAACCCTGAATGACAGTTTTGTTTTCAAGTACTTTTATCCAAGTACCACGTATATAAGTCTAAGTACTTACGGTGTGGGGCAGCCGAGTATAACCTTTTGGAGTTCGAGTACCTAGTGAGTGTACTTTATTTTGTGAGGCAGTGTGTCTTATTTATTCAGAATGCAAGACATTACAAATTTTGATACTGGTATTGGAATATATTATATTATGACTCCTCTATTCCTCCATACAATATTTGAAATGTAACAAAAAAGATGTGCTTAATTCCAATTTCTCGTGTTCTGAGGACCTTAGAATTATAATAATAAGGACAATGCATTTCCATCATCGGGTGATCCTTTTCTGGATCGAAGAATTGTGCCCAGCGGACCATGTGATACGAGCCTGTTACGAAAATGGAAACCTACGGAAATGACCTGATAACAATGTCGAGAGTGCTTTACTTTAAAGATTCAAAGGCCCCGTGAATGACTACGAAAAAGACCGTACCTGCGTGACGTGACCTTTGGTCTTCGTATAAAGATTGGTTGAAAGCTTTTTTTCCAAAAGTCCCCTGACTCTCTGGCGAAGCGCCAAACAAGCTTTGTACTTGTCCGCCTTGATGCTCCCAGTCAAGGGCGGATTCGGTGATGTTTTTGTTAAGTGGTTTAAAATAAATAAATAAATTTATAATAATTATATAATATATATAATTGCTTTTCCGTAAGGTTTTCTACTGTTTTATAAGAGGATATTTTCAGGAATTTGTTGGTGAACTTAGAAGAATATTCTCTGTAAGAACCTACATATCATTGTAAAGAGCAAAGATGGGGAATTTGAATGAATATTTTATTTTTGTAAACTAATCTCATTATGTATGCAAATATGCAAATTAGATGACGTCATACGGTTTTCTTAGAATACCCTAGAAAACCCATACAAATCACTATTATTTTGTAATGTATGGTGCAGGAAATTATTTTGCATCCTTTTTTCTTTCATTTCATACCAATGTGAGGGAATTTGATCAAAAATGAGGAAGATATGCCCATTTTACTCTTGCTATACAGCCCACACTGAACTACACACTGACCTATATGACCACTGTGGCGCAGGTCACACTAGAACGATTTCGGATAGGATTACGGTCCGATTTTGTGAGTTTCAGTTAATATCTTCTCCATTCCTGGTCGGAAAAGCCAAAAATTTGCCAGCCTGTGAAAATATATGATTTGCATCAGAGGACGACAAAAATGAAATGTAAACTCATTATTTCGTGACGTCACATCGGCAGAGAGCGTTTATCGGACACGTGCGACAAATCGGATTGATTTTCGAAAAAATACCGCTCTGTTGAGCGGTATAAGTTATATAATGGTAGCAGAACAGTTTATTGTGAGACAAACTAGGACCAGCTATCGATAAAGCGTGACAATCCTTAGAACAAAGTCTACTGGTAGAAAAATTCGGATCGGATTTCGGATTGTAAATCGCTGTAGTGTGACCCGACCTTGAAAGGTAAACAACTTTGGATCTATAAATAGTACTGCATGGGCTTTGTAAGGTAGCACTAAATGGACATTTTGGTGAGTGAAAAAGTCGGGGGGGGGGGTGTGTTGTGGCTTACAATATTTGATATTGGGAGGGGATTTTTGGGTCAAAAATGCATGTTTTGGACCAAAAATGACGCATTTTTGAAAACTGCATTTGTTTGGACCTTTAAATCTCTCTAACTCACCCTACCCTTACCATTTATACATATTTTTTTGGTATTGCTATGCAAAAAATCTTATAACAGACATTTTGGTGTTTAAATGAAAAGGATCGGACCTTCCGTTGTTGAGTTATAATTTGAATGTTCGGTCGGGTATTTTGGGATTGAAATGTAGATTTTCACCGAATATGACCCATTTTGAAAATTATACTTAAAATATCTCTAAAATCCCTATACCTGGCAACTAATCACCTCTCATGGTGTTTTTTAGGTTCTAAGGTATTCAGAAAAAGTAAAGTGAGTAGGGTGGCCTTTTCCTAAGTGCCTGAACGATCTTTTAAAAATTCAACCCCATTTTTAGCATTTTTTGAACTTTTTGGAGCATTTTTTAATGTAAACAACTATTTATCGATGTTTTGTGAAAAATCTCCCATACAACCCCCTAAAAATAGTAGCATTTAATAGATCGATTTGTTGGCTCTATTTTGGTTGTTAAATGAAGGCGGGTGGATGTTGCATGACAAAGTTATGATTTTTTATAAATGCTACCTCGATTTGCGTGACTCAGTTACGCACGTTACGGAAAAGGGTTGCCTTAACTAAGGTAATTGTTACAAGTAGTGACAACGGGAAAAGTATGCCATCTACAATGATTGCGCGCTGAGCACACCAACAAAATCCATTTCCTTGAACAGTTTTACATTTACAAGACATTTTAATCAAAATTTGTAGTAGGGACAATTTGCGAAAGGAATCATGATGACAATGCACAGCCAAAGCGCCACTATCAGTTGGAAGGAAACTTTCCAAGACAATTTGTGGCCAAAGTGATTCTAATGTTACCTGAAATGACAGTTCTTAAAAGTTGCACGTGAACACTATTTTGTTTCAGAAATTAACACCTATAAGATGCATTTTAGAAAGGATTCCACAAGATCACGGTATAGGCTTTGTTTCACAATCGTGGCACACATGCACGTATGTACTTGTACGCAATCATATTAGTTTGGATATACGGGGGGGGGGGGTAAATAGGTAAAACAGAAGCTCTTTTTTCAGAACGAAGCCGTCACAGAAAAGTACATAAATGTACCCCTAGGCGTGGTCATTAAAAGTAAAGAAGCCATCCTATGCGATTATGAGCTCAATAAGCTTCGCTTCTTTCAGGTCTCTACGTTAATTTTTCGAAATTCGAAATTCTTGTACTGTCATCTTCTGTGGTGTTATTGTTATCGTGAAAATGAAGAACTTCAATACAACGTTAATGAAGATCTCACAAGGATGTTGCCAATTTTCAGCACTTTTACCAGGAATAATTGCATGTACTGCATCATCATTTGCCCGAGCATTTTAGGAGGTGCAGGTTGAGTTGGATGCCGTGGGGGTGAAGAAAGCTCCCCCATAGAGATGCAGCAATGTTAATTCCGATAGGCCAAGGACATTATAGCCGCCAAGGGATATATAAACTAAGGGACCTAAAAGAAATTTTTATGCAACATCATTGCATGCAGATCATATTTTGCAAATGTATGTAAACACATAAAGTTAGTGTCACTCCAAACTTTCTAAATGCACATGGAAGAGCCTGTTATCACTGAGAGCTATAATGGATGAATCTGCAAGATAGCTGGCTTGTGTCTGTCTTGATGGCGCTCTCTGTTGAGCTGAAACGAAACTTTCTTTCGCCCTCACACCTGTTGTTTCTTTTCACTAATTTTAACTACTGGTCTGGTTTTTTGTGTGAATGTACACAGAAAGACTCAGGTAGACAAGGACAGTCTGCACTTCATACTTTATTGGTCTCCTGCAAGCAAGCGATGAGGAGTTTTCGTGAGTCTTCTGTTCTCATTGCTATTACGCTGGTACACTCTTAAAACATCGGCGGTAAATTTTACC
The DNA here is from genome assembly GCA_029531755.1 of Holothuria leucospilota. NCBI lineage: Eukaryota > Metazoa > Echinodermata > Holothuroidea > Aspidochirotida > Holothuriidae > Holothuria > Holothuria leucospilota. The sequence continues at coordinate 55,327,660 of CM055971.1, forward strand.
AGGATCGGTGTTCTATTTACTCCAACACCAATTTAACCAATCCTGGTTAAATTTTCCATGAAATCCTGGTTAAACTGACGCATATCTGGTTAAAGTAACTCAAATCCTAGTTACTTTAACCAGAATTTGAGTTAGTTTAGCCAGGATTTCATGGAAAATTTAACCAGGATGGAGTAAATAGAACATCGATCCTGGTTAAATTTAGCCCCGGTGTTTTAAGAGTGTAAGCATAAGTATAGGTTTATATACTACATTATCTTGCCACTGAGATTGGGGATACAGCTCTCAGAAATAGTCTTCAAAGGGATATCAATAGATACGTGCATAAAAGGAGGAATGAATATTTTAAAAAGGTGACAGCAGACTCAAATTATCTCTAGAATTTTCTTAAATCAATACGGAAACCTGGTGATCAGCATCAGCATAAAAACGATATAAATGAAGAATTTGGCCAAAAATTGAGTGACCATTTTGGACGTTTCAATGATGCTGCTAGCAAAGATATAGCTTTAACACTTCCAGACAAGTCAAATGTCGTTCCACTGGTAATATTAGCGACAGATGTGAGAAAACAATTTGGATTTGTTAAGAAACTGATTGCACCTGGTTTTGATTAGATTCCCTGGTTGTCGTTCAAGTACTGTTCTCAAGGAGTAGCTGATATATTTTCTAAGCTCTTTGATGATAGTATAAAAGATAATCTTATTCTGTCCTTATGGAAACATGCCAAAACATCACCCGTGCCTATAAAACCTCTAACGCTACATCAGTTAGTGATTTTAGACCTATTGATAGTTTAGGTATTGGTTTCAATTGCATGCAAAAGTTGTTACTTCCACATTTACAGTAATGCAGACCATTGTTCTAAAAGGTGGTAAAAATCATTTTGCCTATAAAAAGGTGTCTCATGTACAGATGCCATCCTTACTCTCGTACATAATATCGTATCAGGACTTAACCAAAAAGATACCACAGTAACTAAAGTGTTGTTTATAGATTTTTCAGGCCGTTTCCAAACAGTTTTACCAATTTTTTTAATTCAAGATCTTTGTCGTTTTATTAAAGAGCCAAATTTTTCACAAGGCTGGTCCCAACAAGTCAAGTTGCATAAAGGATTTTTCAAGAAATTAATGATTAAAGTTGGAGTACCAAAGGGTGGCCCTCTTTCCGCATTATTATTTACAGTTTATACTGACGAGATACGTTCTCCACTAGGATGTTCAGTAATTAAGTACGCTGATGATTCAGCTATATCCTGCCATATCTCAAAGCGCACATGTTATGGAAATCAAAGTAATTTCCAGTCTTGTATTTCTAATATCGTTAATCTATGCGAGCGGAAAACATGGGCGTCGATTTTGAGGGGACGGGAGACAGCCCTTCCACTTTTTTGAGATCTGAAACTAAAAAGTGAGGTAACCAAACCACTGCATGTAGGCGGTTCTACGGGGTACCATGGGGGCTTCAAATTTTTCCCAGCCTCCCTACACAATTCTTTCTATAACTTTAAAAAATTTTCGCCCGCTTCGCGAGCTTTCAACTTCAGTTCTATCTAATTGTAACGTCCGCCATTTCAAACATACTGGACTTTATTCAACCTTAAAGGTTCCACAAATATTGTAGTCGTGATTCTAGAGAAACACGAAAATGCAACTTTGCGAAGTTCTAACCTCTTTGTCCTATCTTTTGGAAGATTCTTGCTTCAACCTCACCATCGTGGTAACCTCGCCATCGTTTCGTCTGGGAGCCTTAATGGGTAAGAAAAAGAATGTACTACCTGACGGAGACCATGCAGTCGCCCCATCAAACTTCTTGGTTTGCTCTTAAGTAGGGCAGATTCTTCAATAAAAGTCCAAACTTTTCCAACTTTTCTTAATGAAAACAAATTATCAAATCTTTTTCACTATAACCCCCAATTTTCGGCGCGCGCACCTTATATTTTGAGTTCGGCATGCTTTCGTCAACCCATTGCATCTGTCGGGGCTTAGAGTAGCTGGCTCCCAGTCAGGGCGTTTGGCCCCCATGTCGGCAAATTGAAGCACCACCCCTGGCTGAGTCTGCATGCAGTTTTTCTTTGGGCAATGAAATATATACCCAATTTTCATAGTGCCCCCAAATATTGAAAAATTTGGCCAATTTTGCACCTGGGTCCATTCCTCTTAGACTCCTCACCAGGATAGGGGAAAGTTTTAGACCAGATGCCCCCCTCCCCCCACTTCCAAAATCAAATCGATGCCCCTGGCTTAATCCTAAAAAATCTAAAGAAATTGTGTTTGAGAACTTAAACATTTAACATGAAGGTCCTGTGTTGAGCGTGTTACAAATACTATGTGTTTAGGAGTTAACATAGATGCCAAACTATCTTTTACTAACCATATTTCGAGAATGTTATCTAAGGTGTACTATATCGTTTCAACCCTCGCATACTATATTACCCCTTATTTTCATACTGTTGCCATGGAAAAGGTTTTCACGTCATCTATTTTACCTATCATTGTGTATGCAGTACCAGTTTGGTACCATTTTTTACTTAGAAAAGACAAGAAAAGAATTAAAAGTTTCTTAAAATACTGCTCGAAAATACTCTGTCCTGAATACAAAGCTATTGTAACTACTAGTAAATACTACTGCCAGACATGAATTTTTAAGATTATTAAACAATATTCACAGCTATAAAGATCATCCTCTTCACTTTGAATCGAGCTCTTTGTGCAACTTAATCTTCGAAACCCTGCTATCACGCCAACTTATAGAATTGTGCTTTTTAAGAACTCTTTTATCTACAGAGCTGCTGTATATACTAAAACTGGACTTGTTCAACCTGTTATGTAATATTCTTACTGCTTTACTTGTGTAATATTTATGTTCTAATTTTGTTTATTTACTTCTCTGTTTTATGTGTCCTATTTATAAATTTTATATTTATACTGGGATAAAGAAACTGAACAAACTGAAACTGAAACTGTTGTAGATGACCTGTATTGTATCAATTCGGCTCAGCTGTACGATGAAGTGGAAAACCAGTCGTCTTGAGTCGCTCACCATATCGTACGACAAATATAATGTGTTATGAGGAGCTAACTAGGACAACTAGAAGGTGACTACGCTAAAGCCAGGTGCCCTCTCCACGATTTCTCACGATTCCAAACGATCCTTTACGACTCGGCACTCGCAAACATTCGCTGGAGAAATGTACGATTTCCTGCGATATGCTGCGACTCACGACTTTTCACGATGTGGTTGCACACTACACGATTTTTGTGAGAGAATTATTGACGACACCTGACTGTTTGAGAGAACCAGGTGAACTGCATAGCTGGGAAATTTTCCGGCTTTGCGTGCTTATTCACAATGGACGTTATCACTGCTCCTGGGATAGAAACCCACGATGACGCCCTTATCGACTGCTGCTGACGTGCAGATAATGATTGATCCATTGCAGCGGCAGCGAAAAGCTAGTGCAAATAACCCTACTTTGCGTAGGTGCAGGAGAATGAGGAAGAGAGGTAATGTCGAAGTTGGTGGCCCGGTAATAGCTCGCCAAGTTTTAGGCCACAATGAAATCTTGAGGAGTGAACTCGAGGAAGAAGACATCCCAAAGTATATGGCTTTCCAACTAAAAGGTGTGTCCTGAACAGTTCTGGGAGCTGCTTGGAAAAGTTCGACGACTGATCCAGAAAATACCCATTTCAAGCATTAGATTTTACTAGCAGTGGCGTTAACTCTAACATTGAGATACCTTGCAAATGGTATCTTATTATGAGCACATTTTCAAGTTATAAGGTGAATCAGACTCCATTGTATCGAAGTGTGAGATCACATGCATTTTAACTTGGTAATTACTATTTTGATCAAAATACCGGCCTACTCAGGCAGGCCCGTACACATGAAAGATTTTGCAAAGTGGGGGATCCTACGAATACTAAGTCAATTGACCCGATATTTGCCACAAACGGAATGCGAGCTCCCCCGCCCCCTCTCCCTTCACAGGATTTGTCCTATTCCTATGAGGGGGTTGGAGTGCCAGGGGGTGAGGATGAATCCATGGAATCCCCTCTTCTAAAAAAAAAAATATATGAAATGTCTAAATTTTGCACTAATGGTAAGGACAAATGACTAAGGGAGCCCCACCCTCCCGTCCACAAACAAACATATATGACAAAACATTAAACACCAAATGGCAACATCTGGACGATTCTAAGGGAGGCACATCCTCACTCGGACGCCCCGCTGGTCGTGCAAGGAGGTTTGAGGCGCTAACGCACCCAACTCGTTTCCTCCGATTCGCGCTGCCAGTCTTCCAGAAAAATCCTATATACGCCCCTGGCTCAACAGATAGTATATACTTTGATTCTCTCAACTGTAATCATCTAATTAATACAGGAAAAATAAAAACGGGTTTCAAAATATCAACTTTTTAGCTACAATATAAATCATCAGGTCTGTAAAACTCCAAGACACAGATAATTATAAATATAACAACTTTGATAAACAGTAAAAATGTTAGAGTACGTGAAACTTTCTTTTTCCAGGCCAAACATATAAATACAATGTTCTGCTTCCTGGTCAGCAATAACACTATATCAATCGCATTTTGCCAGAGACATGTCAAGTTTTATAGGCTGTATTAGTCAGTGGCACCCGAGGGGGGGGGGCATGTGTGAGGCATGTGCCCCAGTCGATTTCTGCAAATTTTCGATAATTTTTTTTGTATAAAGGAGGGCAAAAGGCGTTTAAGCTATAGATTTATGTGGGGATGGGTTGAGGTGTGTTTTTGTCTGAGTGATGGATCTATTTTTAAATCGATCAATTTCTATCACAAGTTGTTCTGAAACTTTCAAACTTCTCATAAATCTTTCGCAAACTCAAAATTTAAGCACGAGCTTCCAGCAAAAACTCATCGCTGAATTTATTATCAATACCGTCTCAGACGTATTTGCACTATTAATTGGTGAAGACTTTTAGGTCGATTGTTTGTGTCAGTAGGAGTGATTTACATAAAAGCACAACATTGCAAGAATGCTAAACAGTTAAATTCAAGAGAAGACACATTTCTTGAAAATGGACAGCTATTACGAATTACCAGGCAAAAAGACTCGCCGTCTAATAAGCATATACAGTTTGTTAGGGATATGAGAGTTTCCCGGTGCATAGTCTGCATGGGATTTGTCATGGAAAAGCTTTCTAATGCAAAATTTCGGCGTGTTTCCCGCGCATTCGTCACGGTTCGCCCTCTGCATCTGCTGGTTATAGGGCAATAACTTCGGACCAGATCACTCTTCCGAAAATCAGAGGTACATATCCAACCTATTTAGGCCCGCAACAAAAGGAGGACCCTAGGGAAAATCTTATTATACGCGTAGCCTTTACAGTAACATTTGTAGGGTGATGTGAAGATTGGAAGTATGCAGTGGCAGTGGACACCCCTTCCCTTATTCCCCTCCCCCCAGCCTCCCCCAGCCCAGCGATTTTTTTTTTTTTTAGTTCCTATAAATAAGTAAGAATTTGAACACAAATTTTACTTCGAAAGTAGCATATGTGGCATCAAATTGCATGTAAGGACATCTAAGTTTTCAAAGATTTCCAAAGAGAAGGGGTACACCCCCTCCCTTTAGACCCCAAGGCCGGCGATCGCACAACATACTGCATGCCTCCCCCTTGAGAGAAATCCTGGGTACGCCACTGGAAGTATGTATTTGTCGTTATGCATTTTTGTAGAACGGGTGCCATGCAAGAGCAAAAATATCACTTATTAATGAGAATTTCTAAGGATGTAATTACTGTATTTCAAACATTTGCCAAAGGTAGCACCAATTTGCATGTAAGTCACCTAACATAAACAAACGTTTCCCAAGAGTTGCCATTCCTCCACTTAGACAATACCCCTGTCCCATGCACCAAACCAAAAATAAAAATTCACTGAATTATGAGAATCTTTCAACATATGATCACTTCGAAAATTTGACAAAAATAGCACCATTTTGCATCTAAGCTACCTTAAACGAACAGAAGCTTCCCAAAGGCCCTTAGACCCCTCCCTTAGGCAGGTCCGTAACCAGACTTGGAGGGGGCCAAACCAAGCTTAGATGGGGCGCTAGGTATCAGTTATTGCACATGGGCCTGGTTATGCCCACAGAGCAGGGGGCCTGGCCCCCAAACGCCGTCCCTTGGTTACGAGCCTGCCCTTAGGACGTCGCCTGCACGAGGGCACATAGGAAGGATCCGCTGATTACGATTTGTGGGGTGTCTTGGGTGGGATTATAACATAATCCTTTGTTGTGCCCCTAATCACCAACTCCTAGCGGTGCCGCCTGTATTAGTGATTACGTGAAGGTGAAATGTGACTTTATTTTGCCACAAGTCATTTTCCAGTGGACACTTCTTTTACATAATTACGGCAAGAATTTGATGAAAAAGGGGGAAAATAAAAAAAAATATGTAGGCTAGCTTTCATTTGGCTATATAAGTTCAAAACTGTGCGACATCGATGCGACTTCCTGCGAATTGCCACGACTTTCAGATTTGCCACGACTTCTCACGACCTACCCTTGCACACTGTGCGACTTTTTACTGTCACGAACGCAGTCTTCAGACATCGTGAGATATCGCTTCCATGTCGTAGGTCAAAAGTCGTGCAGTGGGCACCTGGCTTAACAGAGGTTTGGACTCTGGTTCTGCAACCCAGTTTACCAGTTCGCAACAACGGAAGCTTAAATTACATATAACGGGACTTTACAAAGTCCTTGGTCTTCTAAATCAGTACACTTTTCAGCAAACAATTTAATCCTTTCTTTTGTTTATTATTACATACAGATTTCTGTACAATGATTGTACTCATTTTGCCTTAAGATCTCGCTGACGAAGGTCCCAGGGGGACCGAAAATTTTGAAATACATTTTGCATCTTTTGTACTCCTTAAAATCAACCAGTTATGCTCATTATTGCATTCCTTTCTTTGTTTTTATAAAGGCATATATATACATAAAATGTGTGTAAAAACTTTGAATTAACAGGGATTGAGAAGATTCGCAACAATAACAAGAAAACCAGAGAAGAGATTGAGTTAAAATGGATCTATCATCTTAATATCCTCACTTCTGTAGGTATTAATGTAAAAGACGCCAGGCTTGGCAGAGAACGTACTATCTAGTAGCGGGCTTGTATTGTCCACTGCCATTTATTGTTCGCACGTGAACAAGGAGAGTGTATCTCTTCAAAACGTTGTGCGTCGTCTTCATTTAGCTTGTTTGCTTTTTGAAAGTTTTTAGCCTTTTACAGTTTTACCTGTCTATGAAGATTGGACACGATCTTTTTCTGCTGCAATTGATCATTAAAACTTTTGGATATATATATATATATATATATATATATATATATATATATATATATATATATATATATATATATAGTAAAATATGGTTCCGTGTGTTGGTTGTATGATATACTGAGTATATATATAATGCAGTTGTGCTCAAAAACTAACAAGAATTAAGTATATATATATCAGACTTTTCTTAGATTTTTTAGACTCCGTACTCTTCCTGTTGGTATCAGCGTTGCCGTCTTTTGTTCAGGACACTCCCCATTTCTTGAGACTAATTCAAGATTTGAGTTTCCTGAAGATTGCGGTGAACGCCTGTTATTCACCATGGATGTATCTAGTCTCTACACATCCATTCCCCATCATGCTGCCTTGTCAGTTATCCGCCATTACCTGAACCAACTACAAGACCCCCAAATACCTACAACTTCTTTCCTTCGCCTGACGAAACTTGTTCTCACCCAAAACTGTTTTCAGTCTAACGGACGCTTTTTCCGTCACGTCAAAGGAGTGGCCATGGGAACCAAAATGGGTCCTTCTGTTGCTTGCCTAACCATGGGCCACTTTGAAAAACAGCTTTTTTTCTCAGTATGCCGGCGCCGGCCCTTTCTTTTACAAAAGATATATTGATGACATTGTGGGAATGGCAACAGGGACCCGTCAAGATTTAGAGTCTTTCATCCAATTTGTAGAGTTCTTCTGTCCTTTTTTGAAATTCACAAATTGTATTTCGGACTATTCAGTATTTTTTGATTTTTCGACAGCTTCCAAAAATATATTATCCTTCTTTGAGAACGTCAGTATCCCACTAAAATCCTCGCTGACGCTCTACATGGAATCCAAGGAACCAGCCAGTAAGCCACAACTAGAAAAAAGGCCGTGGTCGGCCCGACTTAAATCATTTGGTTAGAAACTGAGCCGTGAAACCTCATCTAACTAACCAAAGAACCAACAGAGCGGAGGCGTTGAGTTAAAAGGTCAACTCGTCTACCAATCTACGCATTCCTTTGGTAATTTCATATCACCTATCGGTACGCCCCATCATTCGTGCCACAAGAATGTAGAGACCCTTCAACCCGTGACCTTTTCCCTGACCCCATTACGGCCTTCAGAGTTGAAAAGAATATTTCTAATCATTTAGTTCGGACTACCCATCCACTATAACCCACGGAAAACACCCCAGGAACATTCCACTGTAACCGTGGTAGATGCAATACATGCCCATTGATTGGCGAGAACACCCTCATCAACATTTTGGGTCCAAACGGCAACAGATTCACTGTTAACCAACACTTTACCTGTACCTCCACGAATGTGGTTTACGATTTAGTTTGTGGACGTTGCAACTATAGATCGAGTTTGGTAGATCGAAGTTAAAATGTATAGGTGGAAGGTGTATATACCAATACTATATACACCTTCGACCTATACATTCTAACTTCGGTCTACCAAACTCCTAATTGACTTATCAGTGGGGCTCTTTGTCCTCACAATTTAAAACCTGTAAGTTTCGTACGCTCCTTGTCACTGCTGTTACGTATCTCTTTCGAGATCCAGCCATTCATTTCTGTAGCACTGTTGTTATACAGTATTTCCGTTACCATATATATATATATATATATATATATATATATATATATATATATATATATATATATATATATATATATATATATACATATATATATATATATATATATATATATATATATATATATATATCTCTCTATATATATATATATATATATATATATATATATATATATATATATATATATATATATATAAGGTCAAAGTACTGCGTAGCACTTGTGAAGTAGGTAGGTAAAATTGAAGTAGTAAATAGTGCTAAAAGTTTGTGAAAAATTCCACGACGTTTCGGGTTTAAACCCTTCATCAGGTGGCGAAAATGCAACTGATCGTTGACACGGCCAAACGTACAATTTAAAAAATACACAATAAAATTGGGCACGGTAAACCTCGGCTAGGAAAACAGACAGTGTTAAGTGGTTACCACAAGTCAAAAAAATGCAGGAATTGCTCCGCTTAACAGTTCAAGTCTAACGTTCAGACCATGTGGGGACAGGGTTCCAAGTTTCATGATTAGGCGGTTTTCGGCAGCTAGGCGGTCATGATCGGAACCTCGACACGAGATGGCCGCCGAAACCATCAAGTCACGGATCGAGCATGTTGACGGAGGATTGAAGTGGGTGGCTACCGGGAACCCTGGGAGGTTCTGTTTGATTGATCTCAGGTGCTCGGTGACTCGGTCAGCAAGACGACGTTTTGTTTCTCCCACGTACAGTATATTACAGCGTTTTACATACGAGAACGTAAACAACGTTGGCTGAAGTACAGGTAAAATGCTGATGAACGTTAAACCGGTTGTTGTTGGGACCTACAATGGAAAGGTTTTTGTCATAACTGACCACCGGGCAAGTATTGCATCTCCCACGGTTGCAAGGAAAAGTTTCTGGGGTGTCAGGCACTACTGCTTGAGGTTGAGAGGCACGGACCAAGTGCTTAGATATGTTCTTTTCAATTCTGAATGCCGTGATGGGGGGATCAGGGAAATGGTCACGGGTGGATGGGTCATGACGGAGGGTCTCTACATTCCTGTAAATGGCACGTACAATGGGGGTTACAGATGGGTGAAAGGATAGGACCAACGGGATACGTCTGGTGGGTGTATGGTCAGTTTTGGGGGCAAGGGCAGAGGCTCTATCAATTCCTTGTATGCGTTTCAGGGCATTAGAGAGCACTCTTTGTGGATACTGGCGTTGTTCAAAGAAAGAAATAATCTGCTTGGAAACTTTAGCGAAATCCTGGTCGTCGGAACAAATCCGTCTGGCCCGTAAAAGTTGTGAGAAAGGAATCGAATTGGTACAAGATCTGGGGTGGTTGGAAGGGTACATGAGGTAGTTGTGAGAGTCAGTGGGCTTTAAGTGGAGATTGGGCTTGATTTGACGGTCGGAGATGGATAGTTCCGTGTCTAAAAACACTACTGAGGAGTTGGAAATACAGTGAGTGAATTTCAAAAACGGGCAGAACGTTTCAGCAAAGTTAATGAACTTTTCCAAATCGTTTCGAGGACCCACTGCGACCCCAACAACATCGTCAATGTACCTTTTATAAAGTATGGGCTTGATCCCGGTGTATCGTGAGAACAACTGCTCCTCAAAGTGGCCCATGGTGAGGCAGGCCACAGAAGGTCCCAGTTTAGTGCCCATAGCTACTCCTTTAATTTGGCGGAAAAAACGACCATTGAACTGAAAGCAATTTTGTGTGAGGACTAGTTCAGTCAAGCGAAGAAAGGTGGTGGTAGGGATGCTAGGGTCCTGGCGTTGATCAAGGTAATGGCGTATGGCTGCTAAAGCAGCGTGATGGGGGATTGAAGTATAGAGGCTGCTGACATCCATGGTGAATAAAGTACGTTCACTGGGATTCTCAGGAAACTCAAAATTTTGAATTAACTCGGTGACTCGGTCTTGCTGACCGAGTCACCGAGCACCTGAGATCAATCAAACAGAACCTCCCAGGGTTCCCGGTAGCCACCCACTTCAATCCTCCGTCAACATGCTCGATCCGTGACTTGATGGTTTCGGCGGCCATCTCGTGTCGAGGTTCCGATCATGACCGCCTAGCTGCCGAAAACCGCCTAATCATGAAACTTGGAACCCTGTCCCCACATGGTCTGAACGTTAGACTTGAACTGTTTAGCGGAGCAATTCCTGCATTTTTTTGACTTGTGGTAACCACTTAACACTGTCTGTTTTCCTAGCCGAGGTTTACCGTGCCCAATTTTATTGTGTATTTTTTAAATTGTACGTTTGGCCGTGTCAACGATCAGTTGCATTTTCGCCACCTGATGAAGGGTTTAAACCCGAAACGTCGTGGAATTTTTCACAAACTTTTAGCACTATTTACTACTTCATTTTTACCTATATATATATATATATATATATATAAAGATGAAAAACAGAAGGCACCTAACACTCGAAATATTAAAATAATTCAAAAAAGTTTAATAAAACTCGAACAGAGAAAGTGGATTATCAAATCTTCAAAGCAACTTGGTGATAAAACTGGTATAACGTTGAAAAGCTTTTTAACCTAGGTTAAAAGTGTAGAAATGTACAACGTTTCGGAAAGGTATACTTTCCTTGATCACGTACTAGATCAAACTGATAGAAAAATTGGAAAAGAACGGCTAAGACGTGGGACAGCTGGAGAAAGTCTACAAGCTCGTCGCGTCTTTTACATTCAAGCCTACTGGTGCAAAACTATTAAGCCGATAAATCGATTTTAACTCTACTGCTTCCCGGGTTGTCTTACTATTGTTGTGGGCCTTTTCTACAACTATAAGCTCCAAATTGCTACAGCTTTGAAAATGTTTGCCCAATGGTGTATTATCGCTTTTCGAAATTCTTGCCTATGACCACTGTGTCTGATCCTAAGCTCCCGTCCTGTCTCACCCATGTACTGCTTTTTACAGTCCAGGCAGTTAACTAAATACACCACGCCTTGAGTACAGCGAGTGATGGAATGGAATATATTGAATTTTTTGCCGGTGGAGAAGCTACGAACCCATTTGGTTTCCTTTAGCGAAGCACATGTGACACACCGAGCGGAATGTGTCTTGAAACACCCCTTAAACTCACCTCCTGAATGATTTGGCAACTTTGCTCTGACTAGCAGGGACCTCAGGTTGGGGCTGTCTAAAAATCACGGCGGGGGGATTTTGGAGCTTGTCACGGAAGGTATCAGACATCTGCAAAATAAAGAAATGCTTTTTAATGATTTGGGCTAAAGGAGGCAGACGTGGGTTACGAGTGGTAACAAACGGAGCAACAATCTGCCTTTGCTTTTTCACCTCAGTTCTAGGATGAAGCAATTTGTCACGTGGGACATTCTTAGCTTTACCTATTTTACTTCTAACCTTGGAAGCGGGATAACTACGTTTTACTAAATTTTGTTAGAAATTATCAAGATTCCTATTTAGGTCCCTTTCATCAGTACA